>BMAW01131154.1:476-49914 GCA_019974015.1 Nephila pilipes
ACACACACACACACACACAAAATTATATAGATACGTTTTAATAGTTTCTTGAATTTCGATTCTTGAAAAAATATGGCATTATTTGAATATTCGAATGTATTTTAAAAATTCTTTTTAGAACATGGGGGAAACGATACTAAAAACACATTTATCGGTCTCCAGTGACATGTCCACGGTTTCCTCCCTAAACGAGACGAAGGTATTCCCCCAAAGAAATTAAGCGCGAATCGATATGTTCCATGAATAATGAATGAAACAGCGTACTATATCTTTTCTCACAGTATCATTTCCCTAGATACACTGATCTATAGCTTTAGCCATTGTATTCTGCTTAACGCGAGTAAAACTTTATATTCCAGCTTAAAAAAAAAATCGAAATTTCACATTATTAAAGAAAACTACTTTTTTTATATATCTTGTTTTTAATGAAATATTTTAAATTCGATTACGTCAAAGTTTCAAACGTTTTATATAAATATTGATTATTTAATTTCATTCCCTTTCGACTAAGTATTATTCAGGGGAAAAAAATGTCTCCGCTTTCAGACGGTTTCCTTTTTATTAGCCCTCTTAATTTGCATCGGACTTGTCTCAACCGAATTAGAGGTTGTTGTGTCTTTCAAACAACCTCTCCCGAGACATTGGATTTTTAGTTTTTGTACACCTTCAGATAAACTTGGTTAAATGTTATTTGTTTTTTTGAAAGAAAAAAAAAAGAGACTTTATTTAGGTCAAATTCTTATTTTCTTTGTGACAAATGGTAGTTAAATGGTTTTGATAAATGTGAAAAAACTTCTTTAACTTATATTATTTTATCGAACAAAGAAGAATGGAGATATATTTATATAAATCTAAAACTTATTTTTATATTAAGGAAACAAAAGCCTGAAAGAAAATAGTTGTCATATGAATTTATCATATTTTAATTGAGTTTTTTTTTTGAAACATTTTAAACACGTGGAACAGTTTTGCTTAAGTCTATAAAAGAATGAAAGTAATGTATATCCTTAGGCAAAATCAATTTTAAACCAATTTTTGCTTGGAAACCTGTCGTTGTATCATGTATATGTTTACCTATTTTACAAAAAATATAAAGAATGTGTTTATTCTTTCTATGCATGCTGTATCAAGGTTTCATGACTGCGGTAGCTTAGTGGTAATGGTGAAGAATTCTTGATCGGCGTTCTTTACGTCAAAATAGGTTAATAGGTGTAAGTCCAGATGCCACGAAAAACACTCCTTGTAGCCAGGGAGGTGACGCATGTTAAATTTGTCAAGGTCCCAAATCCTCTGGTTGGCGTGGAGGGAAAGTTTGGAGGGGAAGATGCAAGTTTAGGTGTTGTCCTCGTCACTTGACCGAGGTTCAAAATTATGAGCTCCGCCTCCAGTAGCCCTTGTTGATGTTTGTGAACAATCAATCCATCAAAGCTGCCAGGATTTATTTGTCACTGAATGTGTGCATGATTTGTATATTATTTATCAGGGTTGAGTTTTCCCTGTAGGATGGGAAAAGGTGGAGGGTAGGGGGGAATTCTGTTCTTTTGGATGAATTGTTCTTACCTGTTCTAGTTCACTCAATTATTCGAATGAATTTAACACTATATAATTACCACTTATATACTCATTTGATAATTTTACTCATTGAAGAAAAAATCAAATAAATTGAATTTTTAAGACATTATATTTTGTATTAAATGAAAGTTTTAGGCAAAAGCCTTTAACACATATTTTTATAGAAAAATTTAATTAAAAAGTAAGCTACTAATGCTTTAATATGAGATGTATAAGATGTTTATAATATGAAGGAAGATAATATTTAAATATATTTCACAATTTTTTAGTTTGCTCTATTTACAAACGTGAAATATTATGTGTTATAAACTAGATGAAGTGAGCAAAAAAGTTTTTAGTGAACATGTTGAGACAGTAAAAATATTCTTTGGAGGAATTATAATTGTATAAATAAAATAATTGTGCATTAAAATTATGCACATTATGTAAATAGTTTTTTTGCTTTCTTATTATTACCTAACCAAAATGCAAAAATTTTAGAATTGGCTCATAAATTTAAAAGGAACAATATAAATTAGATTAAGTATAAAAAATACAATTAAATGGAAAAAAAATAGTTTTAATTCCATTTGGATATAGAAATCTATAACGAAACAGACATGAATAGTCGACAATAACTGAAGAACAAAAGAATTGCTTCAATCTGGAATAATTTCGCCTACATTCGTTTCTATTTCAAAGTAACATTGTGCAGACTTTTTCTCCTCCATTTGTTATTCTGCCGATTCGGACCTAGTTCTACCTCGATTTATTCTTTGAAATCCGATCTAGTTCGTTCGTTCTCAATTCCTTCCCAGTAATTTTTTCCTTACAGTGTTTTTTGGCAGGTTTCCCTCCCCCTTCCCTCAAATGATTGCTTTCGAGGGGCTCGTCCGTACGTTCGTAGGGTAACTATATCGGGCGCGAGGTGTAGCGGCGAACGACATTTGCTTACTCTCAGTGCGATAGTGAGTCTTCGAGTCAAGTAATGCCGGCTTCTACCCCGGTGTTTAGTCTTCCATAACACGACGCTCGTGTCACAGAAGGCTCTACACCGAGTGAGGCAGAAAGAAAAAACGATTCGAAATAGTTAGGGACAGTAAAGAACAGATTTCTAGGAGATCATTGACTCGGGGATTGCCGCTCTTTTAGATGAAATAGTTCTAAATAACAGGTTGTTCTTTTGACCCCAACCCAAGTAGAGGGTGGTTACTATGGATGATATAGAAGACAGGGGATTTGATTTCAGTTACAAGAATTGTTTCAGCTTTCTCCTTAATGGCTCAATTGTTTAGACGTAGCAAAAGGTCCACCCGGTCAAGCTTTCTACGGATCGTTGGTAGGGTGTTCTAATTATCGCCTCCACTTAGGCCAACCGACCTCCGCCGAAGCGGACAGCTTTCGTCGGTTGTAGATGACGTAAACATAAATGTTTCAAATGACATTCAGTACAATAGGAGATGTATAAATTATTGCAGTAACGGCTAGAGAGAAAACAGCATTCTCTAAGATATCGTTCAGAATGTCACTATATCGTTCAGATTTTCCTAAGAGGGTGAAGTGTAGTGGTTCTATCTCACCAAAAGGTAGCTACTAACAACGACAGGAATATAAGAGACTAATAACTGACCAGGCAAAGACTTTCCGGACAAAGTAAGTTATGTTTTATTTAATTAATGCTTAAAGCTTCTGTCTACTGGCCATTTTGATTTCGTGAAAGTAATGCTTATCCGAAAAAAGTTTTATTTTCTTTTTCAAATCTAGGCTAACTAATGGATTTTTTTCTACGCGCATTGTACGTCTGGGTCAAAACTTTAAAATCTTTTTATCACATTTCAAAGCATTCAATTCAGCTGAAGTTTTCTACACACGATTGCTTGGGATGACAAAACGACAAAGGAATTATTTTTTATAAAAATTAATTGATTAAAACTAATTTTTAAAGAGTTAAATTTTATGCCAAGTTTCTTACCAAATCGCCAAATCCGTCGCCAAGGTAAAGGCGTCATCGCTTAATCTCTCTTTTGTTAATTATTATTTTGTTAAAAATTAATGAAAAATAAATATTCAATTTTAATTTTTATTGAAAAAAATTAAAAAAAAAAAAATCTGGATGATTAATAAAATAAACGTCAAATAATAAAATAAATTATTTAAACTAATTATTGAATAAATTCAATTTGACTCAATGTTCTCTTTTGATCTTAAAATTTAAGGTATAAAAATTATGTTACGCAAAGTGTGAAGTTTGAAAGAAAACTCGGGTTCTAAAAATTGTTTTTTACAGGTGTTAGTTATCTAGTTGATTGCAAAAAAGTCCATCCAAAAGACCAAACAATAATGAAGATTTATATGCAATGTGATTCGTTTGTGAATTTCCTGTCATTAAAAAAATATTTTTAAACATCGTTGGGAAAATGTTATTCTCCAGACATCTTCATAATTATTTGCTCTTTCAGATGAACTTCTTTGCATTTAAAATAGACAAAATGGTTTAGATTTGAGGATGAAAGTAGAAATTCCAAAGGATTAACGTCCCGTTCACGAAATTAAAATGATTGGTAAACTGGAGCCTGAATGTTTAGATACAATGATTCCACATTTAAGTTCCCTCCTCCCAGAAAGTTGTAAGTTCATGAGGATGAAGGTGTTGATTTTGTAACGAAATAGAGTTGTTTAGTGTATTAGACATAATCACTTAATAAATATGACTTAATAAATATGAGTTAATAAATATCACTTAATAAATATGAGTTAATAAATATCACTTAATAAATGTGTTTAACCAGTTTATTCACAATTTGAATGAGAAATGTTAAATCTATTAATAAAGTGGAGGGGTTAATGAATTGTGTCCTGAACCAAAAAATATAGGGAAGAATTGTAACCACCTTGATGAGTCTAAAAATATATTTCGAATCACTATTTTCGATTTAAATTGATTTCTAGTGACGGATCGGAGTCAAATATACATATTCAGTTTGTCGTCTTATAGTTGTTCGAACTATTGTAGTGTTCCTACTAATCTGTCTGATTCCTCTATTTCCTCCATCCTGTTCGCTACACTTCTTCCTGGAAAGTAAATCTCCCTTCATATTTTGCGGCTCTTTCACAAATCGGTGTTCTCATATCAAACATCGTAGTAAAGCAATTGATGTGGATGTTTGGAAAAAGGAAGTATCAACTTTGGTATCGTTCTCTTTTTCTAATCGTAAATCAAACGTACGAGGTTCATCGCTAATAACTTTTATACTGCTTCTAGCGTGGCTTCAGTTCGAACCAAATCTATTCAGAATGACTTCTTATTTCTTTGAATTTCGCATATGACTAAATACTTCACATGAGAATTAAGAAAAAACCTTAATTATTTAAATCAATGTACAAAGGGTAACAATAATACACTAAGGGTAATAATTAAATTAAACATGATTTGAAGAACATGATTACAAATTTTGGTCACTATTTAACTATATATTTCTTTCTTTAAAGAAACGATAACTGTTAATTAGTGATGGTTAAGTACTTTTTTTCTTGTTGAAAGCGTATTAGCATCACATAGATTTATCGAAACATGACATATTTAATGAACCTTCTTTGCAAACATCGAAACTATCAATATTGAAGCAGGAAAATAAATATTTCTATACTAACGCGATGAAATACGAAATCTCTTAATAACACACAATCGCGTAACAAACTGGGAACTGTTTGAATGAGACTTTTGTATTTCATATTGACAATAACTAAGCACACATCGAGACGAAAATGTCTGTTTATCTACAATCAAAACAGACTTCGTAATGACATGTTGCATTTGTCATCCATAGAAATGTCACTTATCACTGATTCGGCAATGACTCTGGTAGAATTATACGGGACCCATCAACATATCGGAGGAAATTATATTATCGATCTAGTGTTTATCGACGTTGGCTGTTAATGGATATTATATAAAAGTTGTAAATATTATTTAAAATTGTGTGGGGTGATTTAAAAGGTATCCCTGTTAGGAATGAGTCGATTGATTGGTTTTGTATTGTCACATATACATCACGAGGGCTATTGGTGACGGTTGAGCCTTGGTGAAGTGATGAGGGCGACACATGAGCTGGAATCTCCCTCTTCTAAAATCCACACCATGCCAACGGGAGGACATTGGACCTCGAAAGATTTAACATGAATCGGTCTGTAGCAAAAGAAAAAAAATGATTAATAAGAAGAGTCCAGCTGTGTGAGGTCGTGACCCTGACCACCAGGCTACCGCGACCATCTGTGCAGAACCCTAGTTAAGGACAATTATATTTGTTGAATATTTGAGGAGTCGTATTCCATGGTATCTCAAGAGGGAAAATTAGTTTTTTATGAATTTTAATTTAAAATCTAGTTAAAATTGGTCCTTTTAAATCTGGTCGAAATCCCAAGTCCTTCCGTTAGGGGGCTGTAGAAATTTGGTTAGGAAAGTGCCGTCTCAGATGTTGTCTTCGTCACTTGACCCACATTCAAAATGACGAGGTCCGTCGTCAATAGTTCTTATGTTGCTTCTCAGGGCGACGTTAATAAATAATCAAAATGGCGTACACAAAATAAAGGAACTTCTCTCTCTCTCTTCCTAATATTTTGATAAACTCTGGTTTATGATATAAATTGCGATGAAGGGAAATCTAATGCGTCCCTCAACTTACGCATTTGGGACTTAACATTGCTTTGTAAGATTCCATTACAATCTATTGTAGTAAAAGCATACAGAAATAAGTCGTTCATGTGAAGTGCACGAAGTATTATATTTCATTTTGAGAAAAAAAAATGCCGTATTTATATTATTTTTATGAAACATAAGACGAACTATTATATCTACTCTTTTTTTGAAAATAATTTTTTCTTCCATTTATTGCATTTATGTAACGTAAATTGATAGTCGCAAAATCAAGTAAATTTTAAAATTTAAGACATTTTGTTTTCAGCAATAAATAAATGTACGTTATTCTGATGTAAACATTTCTCAAGTTAGAGAATATAACTTTACATGTGTCATATTTGAGAATGAACGTCCTAGTTTTGAACAAAGAAATGTCCTTCTCGAGGGGGATTATTTATTTTAAATGTGACACTGATAGACACAACTAGCGATTTTATTTTGCAGTGTTTTGTACTTATCATGGCTGATTATGTCTCTGCTTGTCTGAAAAGGGACAGTGGTCAATGTCGTCTTAGACTTTATCGATTATCGATCTTATCGGTAATCTGGGAAGAAGGCAGTTGTTTTCTTAACTGACCTTCTGTTTAACTGGTCGTTCTTCCGATGAAGTGACTCATGTAATACATGTCACAAAATATTTGATCCTGCTTTCGAGTTTTTCATTAAACGTTTTGTTTATTTCATTATTAATAAACACTGTTTAGATGTTTAGATAGAACTTTGTTAACTTTTAGTACAATAAAGTTCAATTCGATTACTTCACCACATTTAGTGTAATTAAATAAGGGGAAATTTTTTTTCAAGGATTGGAGATGGCATTTTAATACCGCACATTTTTCTGCTGGTAAATCAGCGTGGAGCTTGAAAATTCTATGAACTTTAAATAGCTTGAAAATTCTATGAACTTTAAATAGCTTGAAAATTCTATGAACTTTATGTATGGTAAATAAGCCGAGAGGCTTATTAAAATTCTGAAATAATTTAAGCAATTAAAATTCCTTCACTTTCCGTAAATACATCCAAAATATTTCTTTTAAATTCTTAATGCTGTTCAAAATATTAGAAACTAAAGAATGTTATACTTAGAAAACATATTGCATATATTTACTCTAAAAGTCCTCGAAGAATTCTTCTCTACACACATGAACCTCCATAAACTGTTAATTCATTCAAATTTCTCCCATATTTTGCTTAAGAATTTTTTCTTTAAATTCTTTTTAAATCTCTTTCCTCCCAACACGCAAACCGAGTTGTTCTGCTCTGTACTCATTCATCAGGCACCTAGGTTTCGAAGCAACCCCCTTAGCCTGAAATTTGATGAAAATTGTGGAATGGATGTTTTCATGCCGAGAGTGTTGCATCATGCCAGTGCTTCAGTCGAGTCGGGATTTTGAGTCCTAATCCCGCTTATGACCCATTGCATTTCATATTAAATTTATCAGAGACTCAAAATCATCACGTAGGCGTGGTGGGGAAGGAGAGTAGCCATTTAAGAGGTAGTCCTTGTCATTTGTTTGAGGTTCAAAATTACTAGATACGTCGCCATGGAGATGATTTTAAGTACGACGTTAATAAATGATTTATCAATAAAATACACTTGATTTCTTTTGGTATTAATTTTATTAACGTCACACTGGTGTTACACAATTGCTGTTACGGATGGATTTCTTTATTTTAAACCAAGGTCATGCGACGAGGATGCTGTAGTTTTTAGCTATTACTGGCAATGATGTAAAGTGTTTGGCGCAATTCTTTTGCGCGTAAATAAAGATCGCAGTCTCTAGGGTGACGGGGTGTTGACCTTCTGGAAAGAAGGAGTTCTGGGAGAAAGCTCTGGTCTCAGCGCAGCATACCGCGCAGATAAAGGAAAAACTCCCGAAAGAAGATATTATGGAATCATTTCGACTTACAGCGCAACAAACTGCGCCCTTTATTTGAAAACCTTCGAGTCAGAAGGTGCTGTGAAAAACTACTTTGATTATAGCGCATTATACTGAATTTTTTGTCTGAAAACCTTCCGGAGAGAAAGTGTACAAAATCATTTCTGATGTTAACACAACGCAATGTGCATCTTTAAAATTTTTATTTCCCCTGTGACTTTATGTATATATATATTGAAGAAATACTAGTGCTTTGGTCTGTTTTATTGAGATGAAGGAAAAACATCGCAGAGGATATTTGAGTCGGACCTCATTCAATTAACTTCCGTATAACATCTTCTATTTTACGTATAGAAGTTTGAATTATTCTGAAAGGTGATCTTCAAGGTAAATTATGTGCTCTAACCCACAATTCAAGTTGAATATCGCCAAGCTTTAAGCCCGGGCAATCAAAACTACAGGGCTATATAAATATTCAAAGGTAAATTAAATTTCTCTACAAGTTCATATACATATCCAAAATTTATTTTATTCCGCTAGTGCTAAACTTTTTATAAAAAAAAAATTAAGTAACTACCGTGACTTTTAACAGCTTCAACAAAGAGGATGATTACTAAATGGAACGTTTAAGAGTAGCATTCTATTCGAATTTCGAAAAGGACTCTTCTTTCTTCCCCGACGGAGTTAATTGAATTGTAAATTACCGAAGAAATGTTACGTTTGACTTTTCTTTTGTTAAATCTCTCTGAATAAAATGTTACCAATCGACTCTAAGGAAAGAGAAATAAGTAAGACGAAAGCTCTTGTTTACTTCGGAAACTGGTGTTCCAAAAGAGATGAAAAGTTTTCTAGCATTGAGAAGTTTTCATTAATTAGTGGTTACTTCCGATACTTTTCTTATTCGTTGTCACTTGAATTAGAGAAAATTGTAAGATTTATTCTCTATATAAATGTATCAGTTCTTTCATTGAACAAAGATATTTTGGATCGACCATTAGGGGCAGTTAATTAGCGATAGAATTTTAATTACGTTAATGATGAAAGATTTATTTTTTTAATGATAGTAATTAAAAATTTAATTTATGTTAAGTGATGAATATATTTTACTTAACGCTAAGGCGTGAGCGTGGTATGTGACTGTGGGTTTTAATGACGCAAGAGCCAAAGTAGGCTATGCTGCGCCAAGACATTTGTTAAAACTAATTAAAAAATATTTTAAAAAACATGAAAATGATATGCATTGATGGAAGAGGTTAAAAGGTAAAACTTCAGATTTGGTGTAAAAGGGCAATGCATCTCAAAAAGGAAAACAAATTATGGTGGGGTTTTCCCCCCACCAAGTCAGAAAGGTTTAAAACAGATGAATGAAAAAAAGTCCGGCGATGGTGATCAAACACCGGACAGTCAATTAAAATGTAATGAATTGTGTAAGAGACATGGCAGGAAGGACACTCGGGAGCATCTTCTCCAAACAAAAGATGTTTGTGCGAAAATCGAGTTTGTCCAATGCGAAGTGTGAGCATGGTAGCCTATTGGTCATGGTAGCGTGCTCACGGGCTGCATCATTTCTCTTCAATCGTGTGTTCGAGTCTGATCCCACTGAAGCGGGATTGAAGCACGTTAAATCTACCATGGTACCCAGTTCTTCCGTGGTGTAGAAGTTTGAGACGGAGGCGTGGTGTGGAGAGAAAGACGTGATGTAGAAGTTGGAAGTTTTAGGTTCCAGCTCAGGTTTGTCCTCTTTCCTTAACGCGAGGTACAAGCTGACGAAATCTGTCACATATAATTGTAGTGTTGCTTTTCAGTGCGGGGGTTAATTGTGTTTTGGTAACTAGCTCGTTTTCTCATATTTGATTATGTCTGAGGAATAAAAAATTTATCTAAACACTTATTGGATCCTATGCTGAACTACCCTCCAAAACAACCAGACTTCAGTAAATAAACACTAACCTCCTCACAAATTTGATATTGTATAAAAATTTATTAAACATGTGCTTTAATTATTGAAACTGTTTTTATTTAAGGAATGTGCGAAAAAAAATTTAGTTGATAAAAAAATTAGTTTTTTTTTAAAGGCAGGAGTCCAATTGGAATTTTCGGACAAGTTCACAATAACTGCCATCTCTATGAAGCTTCGTAGTCTGAGTCATGAGACTTATTAAGTATAATCCGAGAAATTTATTGGGGAAAAAAAAACTGATGGTGAAAAAATTCTCCAATCACTACTGCTGCTTTCAATTCTCGTTCAAACATTTTGATCTGAGAATTGAATTTCGGCTCAACACGAGAAAAAAAAATGTTTTGATCTTCTACGTGTAATCCCATTTATTTTTCATTTCTTTTGCGAAATCTTTCAATTACCAGTCAATTAAGTAGACGAGGAGGGAGAGATGGAAAATCATCCTAACCTTTTTTTTTGGAATTAATTAACTCCTAAGAATAGTGTAATACGATTTTATGTGCTATAGAAATGGTTCCATTAGAAGAATTCTATGTGATCTATTTTAATACATATCTGAAAAAATGAAGCAAAAAGTGTAATTATAAGTCAGATAAAATGAAGTTATCATTAGAAAGAGCTATTTTCCGTTTTTAAGAAACTCATTTTTTCTAGTACTTAAGTAAAAAAGTCCAGTCGACAATTAACACTCGACTATGCGATAATCTTAAAAAAAACGGAATGTGTCGCCAAACGATGCGGTATTTCATCAAAATTGGAAGTTGTCACTGAACGACCACATTTAATTGACGCTCCACTTCCCAATCTTCTACTCCATCCCAACGTGAGGACACTGAACCTGAACAAATTTTGAGTGCATCAGTCTCGTAATATGACGGGTCTTAAATGGTAACTGGATTCGAACCCACGACTCTATGGAAGTAACCTCCCTTTGGGATTGACCTTCTTCAGGTAAGTACAGAAATCATCACCCTGAAAATACCCTAGTGATCTTTTTTTAATAGGTATTCTTCAACTCACATTGTATGTTTGAGTCAAAACTTTAAAAGCTTTTTCTTACTAAAATAAGCGCTCAGTTCAGTTAAAATTTTCTATACACGATTGTTTTTGGTGACAATACGATAATTTATCTATAATTAATAAAATTAATTGATTAAAACTAATTATTTAAATAATTATATTTTACACCAAGTTTCTCGCCGAGTTGCCAAATGGTCGCAAAAATCCGTCACCAAAATAAAGGGGTCATTGCTTAAACTCTCTTCTGTTAACTGGTGAAATCTCTGTAAATCCGTCTTTTCCTTTAAAAGCGAAGCATTGCTGGGAAGCATCAACTCTTGTTCTTAACATTGCTCCCCATCTTCAAGATATGCGAATGTTACTGAATATGAATGATACTGACAGGCGAATTTTATTTAAAATTTGAGGTATAAAAAATATGTTATGCAAAGAGTGAAGTTTGAAAGAAAACCCATGTTTAAAAACTCGTTTTTTACCGGTGTTTTATATTCATCTATGGTGATGTGGAGAATTACTTTTCTTCTACGTATTATATATATGTAATCTACTAAAGGGACAATAATACCAGCGATGTCTTGTGATTCGAAGTAAATTCACACAATATAATAAGAATAAGCGGTATGACTCATTGAATAAGATTAAAACTGAGAAAATAACAGTAAGATTAGGCTTTTAACAAAGTTACAAATATTTTACATGACTGCCTTTCCCACATTATCGAGATACCGCTTTAGGCTAGTGGTAATCGTCGCGAACTTGAGGCCGACTTTGGTTTCGTTGAGTTTCCGGTTCGAGTGTCATTTAAGACCCGAAATATCTTGGAGCTGATGCACCTTAAATCTGACAAGGTTCCAGCTCCTCCTGTGGAGTGTGGAAATTTGGTGAAGGAGGTACACATCTGCATTAGTTCAGAACTTTCTAATTCACTTTGAGTTTACTTGCAAGTAAAAAAGGTAAAAACAATTCGATCGCGAAGCTGATATTTATCATGATTATCATTTTGTTGGGGTATTTTTAGCTCTCTTCTTCCAATGGACGTAACAGGCAAGCATGAATGACTCGACACCGGAATACCCTAGTGATCCTGATATCTTTTCGAGCTTTCTTTTCATTAATCTTATACTGATTTTTCTAAAATTTAGAACACAGCCACACCTTATTTGGCACTGTATGGTCTGTGTACTGTATAACTCTCGCGCCATTTGAACTCAATTGTCACTCGGTGGAAACAACGATGACCATGAGCTCGTGACCATGGTCACCCAGGTATCACGACCGCTACAAAATGAGAAAACCAAGAAGGATGAATACTCTATCAACAATGCGGTGAGTAAGGGGGTTCTTGCGTTTAGCATCTCCATTTCTGGTTTTTCGTGGCGGCAGTAGCCTAATGATCATGTTCGTGAACTTGCGGCTTTTCGTCGCGTCAAAGGTTTTTACATTAATGTTACTAAAAGCCCACCATGCAGCATGGTACGTTAGCCTAATTTTTTGGATGTCGAAAATTCTACTATTGGCATGATATAGACGTTTGGATAGGGAGGTGCCAGCTAGGTGTCGCCCTTGTCTCTTTAACGAGGCTCAAAATGATGAAGTCCCTCGCCTTGATCCAGCTTCTCGGTGCGACTGAAATAAGCAATCACAATCGCATTCTTAGTTTTTCCCTCATAAGTCGGCCTTTTTTTTATGTCTACGTGTCGATCTCCCGAAGTTGACATTAATAGCATGTTCCGGCGACTCTCTTAACCTAAATGCTCCTGTGTGAGTGAGTGAATGTAAAGTTTATTGGCGCAAAAGCCAGATATGGCTATGCTGCGCCGAACAAGATTTAACTGTGGTCTGGACTTGAAGAAATTGAATAAAAGACAAAAATTGGTTGACAAGAAGAAGGGTCGAAAATAGAGAAGGATCGCTAGGGTATCCCGTTAGTGCGGCACCCATGTTTACCAAAGACAGTAAACCCCATGGGAAAGAAAAAAATCACTAAGGTACCTCGGGGTCATGATGCCCGTACTTATCTGAAGAAGGCAAGTCCCTGAGGTCCCTAAATGCTCCTATTTTGACGTTACAGATCTCATGAATAGCCGAGTGCTTTTTCTAAATCGACAATCAGAGCTAAGTAAGTTTTCAATCTTTTCAAGTATTCCAGAATTGTATGTCATCAAAGTCATGCAAAAAATGTTGAGAAAAATTCACGGAAGAGAGACAGATACAGGCCCTTCTTCAAAAAGAAATATTCAATCCCTGAATTGATTCTAGACAAGATTGTTATTTCTGATACCTCATGTCACTTAACTGATCTAAATAGCTCTGCATACAATATAATTAAATACTTAGTAAATTAAGGTTAATGTTCTTTTCTTGGAGATTTTCTTATTATCTTTAATTTACTTTCAAAAGGTACGAGGGCCAAATTAGGCTATGCTGCTCCAATGGATGTTTGGAGGAATTTGTACGGAGAACAATGAGTATTTCAATGTCAGGGGTTCTGTTAGAACGGTGACTACCCTAAGCAAGAAAATATTAAAGAAGGATCCATCATTTTTTTTGACTCACGGAAATTGCATAAAACTGAATAATTAAGAGCTGTGAGATTAAGAGTCGACAAAAAGCTTCTTTCTTCCCTTTTTATTATTAATGGGTTAAACTCATATTATAACTTTGGGTCAAAACTTTAAAAACTTTCTTCTCACATTTTAAAGCGATTCTATACACAATTGTTTTGGATGACAATACGATAATTTATTTATAAATAAAAAAAATTAATTGATTGAAACTAATTATTTAAAGAATTAAATTTTACGCCAAGTTTCCCGTCAAGTCGCCGAAACCACCGTTTAATAATTTATCGTTCGCTTTGATTTTTATTATATGTAGCTGGTATAATATTCAATTTAATAATTTATCGTTTTCTTCAATTTTAATTACATTTAGCTTAAATATATTCAATTTAATAACATAATTTATCGTTTGCTTTAATTTTAATTACGTGTGCTTAATTGATTAACGTAATGCTTAACTGAGAAATTTTTTTTACACGTTTTTATTTTAGATTATAAATTTAATAAACATCAAATAATAAAATAAATTATGAAAACTAATTATTAATTAATTCAATTTGACTCAACGTTCCCTTTTGATCTTAAAATTTAAGGAATAAAAAATTATGTTACGCAAAGTGTGAAGTTTGAAAGAAAACCAGTGTTCAAAAAACTCTTATTTTTATCAGAGTTATTTAAAAACTGTTTATGCATTTTATTAATTTGATTATTTCTTGAAATATACTGTTCCAAACTTTTTTAAACATTTGCTCTAGTATTTTGTTTTTTTTTATTTGGAGTGCATTAATAAAAATGAATTTAAGCTTTAATACTTCTCTAACAAAAGTTTAACTTAAAGTGAAATGCGCCCAGGTAGCCTAGTGGTCACAGTTACAGCCTCGCGTCGGACATTCTTTCTCTCGAGTCATAGGTTTGACTCTTGACTCTAAACACCAGCTGTGTAGCGGGGTTACTGCATTTTAATAATGTTATATTTAGTGTCCTCCCATTGGCGGGGTCTGAATTTTTTTCAGCTTTTATTGCCCTGGGGGATGGCAATTGGTCCTCAACGTCCCTTAAATTAGTTTAGGATCAAAAGCTCTCCCTTAGATTTCAACTCCCAATGGTGTGTGGTACTTACCTCGTTGGTAGTACCTACCTAGATTATTCCTCCATTGTTTTTGAGCAACTTTAAAGTAATGTTAGTTCAAACGAATCCAAATTCAAAGCTTCTGTTGATTAAAGCCCAACGGTTATGATGAAAATAAAATAGAGTGAAGAAACTGTCATACCTGTTTCGAAAAGTTCTACAAATGCCTTAGAAACAGAAAACATGTCAAAAAACAAGTGGTTTATACGATTAAAAAAATTTGTGAATACTTAAATGGGTATTTCGTTTTTTTTGCACTGGAATCGAGCTTTTTGAATATTTTGTTTGTATTCGAGAAGAAAAAAAATCCCTTTGAGACTCTAGAAAAATCTGTATTATTATTCGGGAAGACTGTCTCAATTTTAGAATGAATTATTTGGTGTGGTGACAGTTTTTACTGATTAAAATGACAAATTCTTGAATTTTTTTTTTAAATTACAGAAATTAACTGTTCCGAACTGATCATTGTTAAGAATGAAATAAAGTAAAAAGTTGAAAATAGAAGTTAATTAAAAAGAGTAGATTTATTTTTACCAACATACCATCAGAAAAATTAAATATCGTTCAGTTTCCTCTGGTTGATTGACAAGTCCGTTATTGCTTAAAGTTTTTATTACTTCCATTTGTGGTGCATTAATTTAAAACCGCACGAAAATCGATTCCGTTTTAAAGTTAGAACGAACGAAACAAAACTATCCAGACTAATTGGATAAGGAAATAGAAAACCGTTCATTCCCGTTTGACTAATTGAAAAACTTCTTTTCAAAATTTGTTTCAATTTGTCTAAACGCAAACAAAACTATTTCATTACTAATTCATCAAACACACCGAAATGTTTGAGTACCTGTATTGATATTATTTTCGAATTCATATTAGTTAATGAAAACCTTCACTGATTTTGATGTTTAATTTTTTCTATTACCTATAATTGGAAAAAAGATTGTAAATTTAACCAATTTTTCCATAAAATTTTATGCAAAGTATTTAACAATTTCTTGCATATGCTTTAACAGAACATGAAATTTTATTTGTGGGCTCATTCGAGAAAAATTTGACAAAAGACTCGTCGAGTAACAAAGGGTTGTTTCATGTTAAATATTACTTGGCTCTAAGTACTCGTATTGTTGTAGGGTGCCAACTCAATGCCCTTCTTGTCACTTTACATTGGTTTAAGAGAAGATCCATCCCCATAAAAAGTTATATGCTTCTAGTGCGAAGGTAATAAACGAATCAGTCGAAAAACTTTGCAGCTGTTTATTGAGTCGTTCATTTTCAAATACCGATTACTCGAGCTTATGGGCAAAATTCATGATGATCACGCAACAGGTCTATTCCCGTGTTATCCGCAGAAATGAGTCTTCTACTTGTGGTAATTGTTATTTCCCTGAACAATTTCAAATTTAATAATTAGGTAATGTCGTGCCAGTTTTAAGATTCTCCCAAAATGTTTTCAGAGCGAAAACGTTATTCCTTTTTTGGGTGGTTTTTGTGTAATGCATGTACTTTTAAATCGAGTGTATTTTTTTCCATGTGTGTGAATATTATCAACGAATACGTATTTTTTAAGGTAAAAATCAAAGATGGCAAGAATATCTGACATGAAATGATTCGCCGAAAACACCTGATTGCATCTGTCATAAAATTGAGACACCACGGAAATTGAACTCATTATGTCAATTTCTTTGATAGTCGTTTTATGATAAGGAATTTTGATATCTTTTTTTTTTTTTATTAAAAACCGACGTTTACAAATACCATCCTCAGGGGCTTACCTTTTTTTGGTTGGTACGGACTTCACGACCTCGAGGCGCACTAGAGATCTTTTACTTTCCTATGGGGTTTACTGTCTGTGGTGAGTGACGCACACTCGGGACACACTAACGATCCTTCTCTATTTTCGACCTTCCTTCTTGTCAACCAGTTTTTCTTTTTTCCATTTTTCAAGCGTTTAGATCCCAGCTCCACATTGGCGCATCATAGCCATATCTGACTCTTGCATCATTGAGCTCCATTATCGCATTTTGTACAAATAGGCAATAAATTAATGATTTGTGTTGCAAGTCAGCTTATGCAGTATTGCATCACTAACTCCTTTTTTCACTTGATAGAGTTGACACAGCTGCGGCCGTGTAGTGAATGACTCCCAAATTCTAAACTTGATTCCACTGCAAATCGTCGTACTGCACGTTAAATCTGTCGGGGCTCAGTCTTTACCTGATATGGAAGTTTGATATTAGCCTGATATGGAAGTTTGATATTAGCCTGATATGGAAGTTTGATATTAGCCTGATATGGAAGTTTGTTAAGTGCGGTTCGATTTCAAGTGTCGCCTTCGTCACTTGAGCGAGATTCAAATTTACATAATCCATTGTCAATAGCCTTCCTGTTGCTTCTACACATGTGACATTATTTAAACAGTTTATCAACCTCATACGACTAGAAGACCCTTCATGTAGAGGTGCTGATTCTCTATAACTATAAGATTTTCATTTCTCGAAATCTTTAATTTGGTGTGGTGTGGAAACTTGGACGGTGTCACCCTCTTCACTTGACTGTAGTTCAAAATGACTAGGTTCGATGTCAACAGATTGTTATGCTACTGAGTACAATTTTAATATAGAAATAATCAACCAATAAAATTTGAAAGCTTTTTAATTATTATAATGTTATAAATATATTCCACATTTGAATAAATTCGTTTAATACTTAAATGTCAGTGGCCACGGTAGCCTATTGATCATGGAAGCAGACGGCGGTTTTCGTCGAGTTTTGGGTTCGAGCCTTGAGGCAGCTAAAAACCCACCGTAAAGCCAGGGCTGGTGCACGTTAAATCTGTCGAGGCTCAAAGTCCTCCCGTTGGTGTGATATGGAATTCAGGATAGGTGTCGTCCTTGTCACTTGACCGAGGTTGAAAATTATGAGATCCATCACCAATAGCCCTCGTATTGCTTCTAGTGGGGCTTTTATAAAATCAAACAACCAAGCAACCTAAATGTCAAGTGTCGTAAACTGGGATATTAACAATAAATTCTCATATTTATATACATTTTTGATAACTGTTGTGATTCAAGTTCTCTGTATTGACTAAAATGTTTTAAATTTTTTGAAATAAAAAGTTAAGTTTACGAGAACTTTGTATTTTTTTTTAACTCTCCAAAATTTTATGTAAACATAAGAATTATTTGAATCTTTTATATATGTATATATGTTCTACTATTAAATTCATAAATTAATGAATTAAAGGTAATTTTTAAAATTACGACGCTATATTTGAAATGTTTTGCGATTTTCTTTAGATTTACAGATATCCCAAACTTTCCGGACTCTTTGCTCTTATTTTCGATTTATCAAAACAAAACAAAACAAAACAAAAAGCCTCAAACATTCAATTTGTTTTTTTGTTCTTTCCTTTTCTTTGCTTCCATTCACAAATGTTTTTTTTTTTTTGGCCAAAGCATGTTTGATTGATTCTTTCGCCAATAAACATGCAAGTATTTTTCTTCCCGTTACACGAGGCCACATCTACATTATTTTTAAATTACTTTTAAAAAAGTTCTACCCATGATTCGAAATCTCAATTTAGAAAGTACCGGAATGGAATCCTGTTACAAACACGGCCTCATTTAAGACACTACAATTTAAAACTAGGTCACTCTCTGGTTTTAAAAGCTCCCAGTCATTAAAAAAGCTGTTAAATCCAGACTCGGTTCAAGTTAAACTCTGAAAGGATTTTTGGCAGATTTATCTTTTTCTTCCTCCGCTTTCAACTTTCTTCGCAAACATTCACTCAATTAATAACCAATTAGTTAGAAGAGAAAGTAAGCCAGCGAAGTTTTGGGTAAATTCAACCGATGGGAAATAAATGCACTTGTGTGGATGTTGCGTGCTACAGAAATAAATTAGCGTTTTAAGTACGTGCATTTTATTTTTAGCATTTTTTTTGTTTCTAATTATCGGGAAAAAAAATCTGTTGAAGAAATAAAATCATATTTAGATTTTTTTTTCTTTTTGAAAAATGCACGATATCCTAAATGCTTTGTTAGATTTTAAATATCCGAAAATGAATATTTAGGGAACTACATCAATTTTACTACTGTTTGTCGCGTTTTTTTTAATACGGTACAGATAATTCAGACCTGAAAACTACAATTTCCGCCATTTTTTTGAAAATCTTTCTTATTTAACAAAAACTTATAGCGTTACCTTTTCATGAAAAAATACATGTCGACAGCCGATAACCGATGATTATAATAAAAAAAAAAAAAAAAAAGGGATGACATCAAATACAGGGTCTCTTGGACTTATAACCCAGTTCCGAGCCAAATAAGAGATTATAAGTCGGATTTATGACTTTCAACACTATTTTCAAATAAATGTTTTACAGAAATTGTGCATAAAATACAAAAATTTAATCAATCCGGTATGTATATTGTAGATAATTTTAAAAGTATTTAAGAATCTCGTGTGTGTCTACCGACCATTTTAGTTTCGTGAACGTAATGTTAATCCTTTGTGGAATTTCTTCTATCAACCCTTCAAACCTATACTATTTCATGTATTTGATTACCAAAAAGTGATCCGAAAGAACAAAAATGATGAAGGCTTTTGCAAAATTACGTTTTTCCTCTGATTTTTAAAAACATTTCGACCCTTATTTTAATCATTCGCTTATGGATTTTCTAGTCTTTAAAAAATATTCTGATATATTTTCAAAAATTCGAGGGTAAAACACAATTACGTAGAAACCTTCATTCTTCATTTTCTTTTTTCTTTCTTTTTTTTTTTCTCTTTCGGATGCACTTTTTCCATTCAAATTGATAAAATAATATAGATTTGAGGACGATAGAAGGAATTCCGTAGGTTTAATATTACGATCACGAAGGCCGGTAGACGGGAGCCTTAGTAACATTTGTATATGTACCCTACCATACATAGTGCAAAAATAAATACTGAAACAAAGTGATTTAAACAACCTTTCCTTATTATTTTTTGTGAGGTAGGTAGTTGCGTGCATCCTAAGTTGAAAGGAAAGCATATATCATTTTACAACTTACATTCAATTCATTCAAATGTATTTTCCCTCTGTTTCATAATAATTCATTAAATATCTGATGCGATTTTTTTAAAAAAATCTGTTTTAGAGTTTCGGTTTCTATTTAATGGATACTTTCTACTTTCTTTTAGAATACTATATATTTCGATGTATTATTATTTCAATTTGTTAAAAAAAATTCAAATACCAATACTTCACTAATACTGTAATTATTAAGTTATGCTAATATTAGAACCCCTAATAAAATTAATTATATAATAAATAATCTAATAGAACAAAAATTAATGTTAGTATAATTAATTAGACTAATAATATAATTAATTAATATAAAATTTTTCAAAACCTAACAACTGAATATTTTTTAGTTTATTATGTCAGGAAAAAATCGCGAGCATGCTTCATTGCACATCATGTTTTGTCATATAATAAAAATTACTTAAAATCCTATGCATAGCTTGTAAAGTAAAGTTTGATGTATATTAAATATAAGAATTATAAAATAACTTAATTCATTTATCAAGTTATGTCTTTTATTTTGTACACCATAACAACCAATCTACATCACTGCAAATTTCCTCCAGGAATATAATTAATGACTTTTTCATGTTAAACATCACACGTTCTTTGAACGAATGCAAAAAAATAACTCTTTGTTGCTTTTAATACTATAGAAGGATACTAAGTTGCAGAAGAAGAAATGTTATGTAATTTATTCAAAAATACCATTTCAAAGAAGACTGGTTATTTTCATTAAAATTAATGATGGTGTTTAATGAGGATTATTTAATTTCGAATTAAGCTAAACTCGATTTTTTAAGAACATTTATTTTTTTCTTTAGATATATTTGACACTTTGAGATGTTTAAAAGCAATACTCGACACGAGCTTTCTTTATTTTTCATCTTTCGAAATCACACTTTTTTAAACTAATGGTTTTTATGTAAATGTCCGAATAAAAACGCAGCGGCGCGGAAAAAGAAATACTTAAAAATTCTTTCGAGTTTAATTTAAAAACTGTATGGGTTTGAAAAAAGGTAATTGCCCAAAACCTGAAGAATTTCAGTTTTGTGCGTGTGTGCATGTGTATATAAATATAAAAAAGATGAACAAAAACTATTTCCCTTTGAAGTTGTTCACTGAGATGAAAAATCAAAATTTCGAAAACTGAAATTGCGTTTAAAGCAATTAAAATATTTTTTTGTGCGTTCATCGGTATACATTTTTCAATTTTAAAGCAATAAAAGAAATTTTTTTTGTGTACTAGTCATCATAAAATTTTCAATTTATAATTAAAATTTGTATTTTGTACCAGCATGTGTAATTGTGAATTGATCATAAATGTTTCACAAAATAAGGATGTTATATGTTATAACTAAAATGATAATTATTCTATAACGTACAGCAAATAACATTAAACGTAAAGCACAGATAGCGGTAGTTGATGCTGATTTCTGAGGGCGCCTTGGCCGCTTGCGGCCTTCAAGCCCGTATCTTGCAGCTGTGGTGAAGAATGGCTGTGTGTGGAGGATTTATCATGCTGGGAAGTTAGTTAGTGAAAAGTTTATTGAAGATTTGAAACTTGAGGAGTTGCAGAGATACACGGGGAATTAAAAGCTGAGCCTTGAATTTTGCTGAATTTTGATTGAATGGAAGGTAATGTACTAAACAAGCTGCCAGTAAGGGGGAACAAATAAATAAAAAAAAAATGATAGAAGAAAGTTGAAAAGTTTAATTTGCGGGCACCGTGTGGGAATGAGAGATAATCTTTGGTCAGTGAGTAGAGAGTGGAGTAAGCGAAAGAGCTGAAGCTCTGCCCAAAAGGAAGGAGAGAATGTAGTATGGGAAAAATTCTCGTTGACATATAAAGTTGTATTACAGTAATGAAGTTGAAATAAAAATGAATTTTAGATTTATGGTGGTTCATAAGAAACGTAAAGTACTTTTCTGGGTTTTTTGATGAGGTGATTAACGTGGTATTGATTTTCTTCGAGGGTTTGAATGTTAAGATTATTGCTATTTGGGAGATTATTTAAGAAATTAGCTAAGATATCTTGGATATGTTTGCGAAAAGTGATTATTTTAAGAGCTCTTCTAATTTGGGTGTTTCTCATGAACCACAGGGTGCTTTGGAAATCCTACATATAATGTAATTTTGTATATTTTCAAGAATTTGGATGCTTGTTTTGGCCACATTCGGCCACACGAGGCACGCATAGCTAATAACTGTTCGCATAACGGAGGTATAGAACATCTTGTTTTCTAAAGACATTTTAGAATTCCGGCAGATTAAGGGGTAGAGCTTACGAGTTAAGTTCCGGAATTTTTCGCTTTTCTGTATAAGGTGTTGTTTTCAGGTGAGTTGTTTTCCAAAATGACTCCAAGATATTTTGTCGACTGAGACCATGGAATTTGTTTATTATAAAGTGTGGGGAGGGGGATGATTTTTCTAGATTTTGTACAAATGACTGCATCAGATTATTCAATATTGATTTTAGTTTTTCAGATGTCGAAATACTTTTCAAGTATTTTAAGGTGTTTATTGAGAGCAAAGGTGACTGTCTTTAGATTTTTGAAAACGGGCCAAAATGGCTGTATCGTCAGCAGCATACATATTCAAATTTGTGAGAGAGTAATTTGGGATGTCATTAAGGAAAATTACGAATAAAAATGGTCCTAAAAGTGATCCTTGTGGAATTCCTGCATTAATACTACAGAGGGAGGAGAGAGTGTTGTTTATTTTGATTTGAAAGGTTCTACCGTTAATGTACGAGTGTAAGAGATGAATGAGGGGGTAATGGGGATTTATTTGTAATCAGTTTATAAATGAGACCCTCGAACCACACTCGATCAAAGGCTTTTCGTATATCTAGGAAAATGGCGCCAGTGCTTAGTCTTTTTTGAAAACCAGAAGTGGTTAGATCTGTTAATTTAAGCAGAGGATGAATTGTAGAAAGTTGTTTGATGAATCCATATTGATTTGGATTAATGAAGTTGTTATCTCTGGTGAAGTTTTTAATTCTATTAAGAGTAATAAATTCAGTAAATTTGCTAAGAGTAGGTAGAATTGAAATAGGTCTGTAACTGTCTGTAGAACGTGCGTTTTTACTAGGTTTGAGAATGGTGTATATGATAGCAATTTCCCAGTTAGAAGGAAAGTGGTGTAGTTTTAGAATAATGTTAATTAAGTAAGTATAAAGATAACTTTAAGTGGGAAGTTTTTGATCATTTTGTTAGTAATAACTTCTTTTCCTAGAGCTTTTTTAGATATTGAGTTTTTTGGAGTAGTAAATAATTTCTAATGATGACGGTGGGTTGGTGAGGGGAGAGTAACTGGATTTCGAAAAAAAATTTGAATGATTTTACGCACTTGTAAATCAAAGTTAGGGTCGAAATTGGTTGGTCTTTCACTGTTTTGGAAATTTTGTTGAAGTCATGGATAGTGTTGAAAAAGGGCCACCCTTTATAACTATCATAAATTTCATAGCAGCTAGATAAAATTAATGCCACTCTTCATTTCGCTCAAAGAGAACGAACAGGTTAATTGAAAAGTTCCCGGCCAACCATAGTAAAACACATTTTTTTGGCAAAATTAGTTTTTTTTTATTCAACATAATTACCTTCTAGGGTGATACACTGATTATAGCGAACCTCCAACTTTTCGATACCATTTTTGCAGTACGATTTGTCCTTTGCTTCAAAATAGGCCTCAGTTTCGGCAATCACCTCTTCATTCGACGAAAATTTCTTCCCAGCGAGCATTCTTTTGAGATCTGAGAACAGGAAATAGTTGCTGGGGGCCAGATCTGGAGAATACGGTGGATGAGGAAGCAATTCGAAGCCCAATTCATGGATTTTTGTCATCGTTTTCATTGACTCGGTGCATTGCCTTGGTGAAGCAGCACTTTCCTTTTCTTCAAATGCGGCCGTTTTTCGGCGATTTCGTCCTTCAAACGGTCCAATAACGCTATGTAATAGTCGCTGTTGATGGTACTTCCTTTTTCAATGTAGTCAATGAAAATTATTCCATGCGCATCCCAAAATACAGACGCCGTAACCTTGCCAGCCGACTGTTGCGTTTTCCCACGCTTTGGAGCGGGTTCATCGTGTGCAGTCCACTCGGATGACTGTCGATTGGACTTCGGAGTGAAATGATGGAGCCATGTTTCATCCATTGTCACATATCGACGCAAAAACTCGGCTTTATTACGCTTGATCATCTTCAAAAACTGCTCCGAATCATCAACTCGTCGTTGTTTTTGGTCAAAAGTGAGCTCGCGCGGCACCCACTTTGCACAGAGCTTTCTCTTACCCAAATATTCGTGAATGATATGATGTACACGTTCAGTTGATATCTTCAGAGTGTCTGCTATTTCATTCAATTTCAATTGACGGTCATTCAAAATCATTTTGTGGATTTTTTTAATGTTTTCGTCGGTAACAACCTCTTTTAGGCGTCCACTGCGTTCACCGTCTTCGGTGCTCATTTCACCACGTCTAAACTTAGCATACCAATCCTTGATGGTTGATTTTCCTGGGGCAGTGTCCGGAAACTCGGCATCAAGCCAAGTTTTTGCTTCAACTGTATTTTTTCCCTTCAAAAAGCAATATTTTATCGAAACGCGAAATTCCTTTTTATCCCTTTTTTTCACAATAACAAAAGTTGCTTTACTCAAAATGCTATAATTCACAAACTAATGATCCGAAAGCAGTCAAATTTATACACGCATCTTTTGAGGGTTAGGGCTAACTAAAAACATATGGATTTAATTCTAGTAGCGCCATCTATGTGTCAGGTCAGGGACTTTTCAATTGACCTGTTAAATAAAGATGTTTATTATACTTAGGGATTAATTAATTTAATCAGTATAGTTAATTAACTTCTAAAGAAGAAATTTTTTTCCACTCTAAAATTATACTAGATAAAGGATGGACTAAATACCTTTTGTTCCTAATTTCATTCAAATGCGATTCATTATTTCCAGAGATGTCCAGGAAAAACTTTTAGGGCATTACATATACAGGTTATTTAAATTAAAAGTATCTCAGTTTGGGCCGCCCTGACAAGAGATGCAGTGTACGTAACGTCTTAATATTCGAAGGGTATACTGATCAGGCCACTGGAAATTAATTGGTGGAAGGAAAAATTGGTTCCAACAAAAAAAAAAAAATTAGAAGACATGTATAGAAAGACCACTAGTAGAAATGTGGGGCTGCGATCGTTTTAAAGAAAGGAAAATGTACAAGTAACATGACACTACCAATGAAGAAAAGATTACCAGGTGTCGGTAATTAACTATATTAATATTGTTCTTTACACTTGAATCGTCACAGTTTGATGAGAATTTGAATATTTGATTGACGCTCAATACCGATGAACAAAATTTGCATGTAGGCGAGCAAAGGGTCTTCGTAACAGGTTAGAAGGAGAGCGATTAGGTTCTGAACATTCTTAGATCATCACAATGTAAACACTCGTTGCCAGAGTGTGTTTTGTTGCTAAAGTGATTTTACCAAAAAGACGATAACGCTACCAAAGAGCTTTGCTCGTACCAAGATCAGAAATCTTTGTGTACGTGTCCACTAACGCCATGTGTAGTGTGGCGAATGATCAAACGTGTCGAAAAAACAGTTAACTTAGTTGTTCAAGTAGCATGAAATTGAAAAAAAAAATGGATACCGCTGGTGATGGTGATTTTGAAACTGCTGCAGTTGAGTTGACCCATACGAACACATCAGAAGCATGCAATGCAGACGCTGTATCAGTCAACTTGATTTACCATTCAGTAAGGTCTGGAAGTGTTTGCGGATAGCATTCAAAGCCTATCCATAAAAGATGCAACGCTAACAAGAGTTAAAACCTGGCGATAATGATCTGCTTAAAACGTTCACTGTAACTTTCATCTAAACTTAAAATTCACTTTAACGTTTTCATTCTTTTGCGGATGGAGATGAAGCAGAATTGACTTTGGGACATCCTACAGACCAATGAGGCTCAATGGATTAGCTGTGGGAAGTGTATAAAAGTTGTCTGAAGAAAGTGAAAAACATTGTAATCTGTGGACGAATGCAACCCAGAACGATTTATCTGACGTGCAAAATTGAACAATCAGATTCGCAGCTGGACGTCCAATGAGAAACGTCAGGTGGCGTTTCAAATGAATCTTATTTTATGCTCCATCGGATAGATGAAATTTGGAGTATACGGCGTGAAACAATAAAAAACAAACATTTAGTAATAATTGCTGAGAGAATCGAAGAGAGGATGCAGCGTTAAGGCTAGGGAATGTTTTTTGTCAGGGCATTCCTTGGTAAACTCATCATTATGGAAGGCACATTGGATCAGTGGAAGTATGCATTTTTTCATGCGAGCGATGTCTACCCCTGAATGTGTGTTGTTATTCTTCAGTACGATATCTTTCAGTTGGATGACGAGATGATTCATACAGCTTTCAGTATACTGGTACTTGCATGGTTCGAAGAACCCCAAGAGAAGTTTATCGTACTACCCTTCCCTCTCCCAAACCCCCTGACTGAAACACAAGCTAGAATCAGTGGGATTACTTCTAGCAGGATGCTCGACCCGTATATTTTCAACAGCGTAACCAAGAGCAGCTGGCCACGGAACCGGAGCCGGCATGATTCCACATTATTAACTTATTAACTTACACAGACGACTGACCACACATTTCAAGCCCGTTATTACTTTGGCTTGTGTGAGATAGACTGAGCCGTTGTAAACCTTTTCTTAATCTTTCCTTCTCTCCGTTAATAGATGACGATATGTTACTGACCATTGGAAAGCTAAGAAATAGATACATTGAATGTTGTATAACGCATTCGATTTATCTTAACAGATCACAAACTATAAGCAGTTTTTTCGGTGATTACTCCAACTATGCATCAGGAAAAATGGTTCACCGTAAGAAAAGCTCTTTAAGGAGGAATTTAGATTATTTTCTTCTGATTCTTCTAAATTCGTAAAATTAAATAGTAAATATAGGGTCGATCGTGGGGAAAATATTAGCAAGTCAATTGGTTAATTCCTTCCAGAAGCTGCATCACTGATTCTCTTCACATTTCACAGCAATCCTCAGATGGTCATGTCAATGCGACTGGAACTATGTACGAATCCTGTCACAGCCATACCTAAATCGTCTCATATATATTTTACATTTTATGATTTTACATTTTGGAATTATCTGTTTTTTTTAATACTATTTTAAGATATTTAATGATTATTAAATTTTTTAGTGGTAAGATCTGATGAGATATAAACAAAATAGATTTTCATGTCATGTAACGCGTATTTATTTAAATGCATTAACACGCTCTTGGATACAGGTTATTGTATAAAATGAATGGCTTTTATTAATATAGGAATAAATATATTTTACTTAAGTTTCAATAATTATGAGACAAATAATGTAATTTAATTAATACACTTACAGCACTCTCGGTGAATTTAACTATACATTTTGTGCATTATAGGGAAAAAAGCAATTCTAAATGGAAAAATTACCTTAAAATTAGGAAATTCAACAAGCGAATGAAATAAAATATAGAAAAATTTCTATGCAAATTTCAGAAAAGAACAGATTTAGCTACCCAAGATGTGCGCGTTTTTATAATTACTATTAAATTACTCAATTAAATATAAGAATTAAAGTAAACGATGAAATATCGAGAAATGGACCAATGGTAAACTTTTCCGATATTAAAATTAAAGCAAACGATAAATTGCTGAATTAAATATATTTAGGCTAAATGTAATTAAAATTTAAGCAAACGATAAAAAAAATTGAAAAGTGATCTGGTACACCAAAAGTGATCCACCTAAAACAATAACCCTTTAAGTGGCTAAAAAAATAGCTGCCTCACTGCTGTTATAAGATTCTGAATAATGTTATTTATTTTCAGTCAAATCTTGATTCCAGTTTATATATGATTTAAGGTAATACTTAATCTATAAGTAAATAAAATACTTAATTTTCTTATTTGTTTCACTTCACTTCAATAAAAAAATCGGGAGAGATTCCTTACTACATATTTTTGAAAATTGAGTTCATTAGCGGTGAAAGCAGGTATCAGACATATATTGCATATATTTAATTTCTATAGAATAAAAAAATTAAGAGAAATTTATGATGGTGTATTTTGAAAATTAAATTTGTTACTGGTGAAAGTAGTCATCAAAAATATACGTAAAAACAAGATGCATTTTTGAAAAGTGGTCAAGTACGACACTTATAAGTTATAGAAAAAATATCCCCTTGGGTGGCTAATTAAATATATTGGGATTAATTTTAACATTGTAGGATTTGCTGTATACTCATGATTGGAAAAGTCACCTCGTGACTCCGTCCTTCGTGGTTGTGATAGAAGTAGAAATATAACGATTTCATGTTTATTCATTGCAATTTTCCCATCACATTTTCTTGAAGTTAGATACGTATGAGAGTTAGTATGAAGTTAGTTACGTCTTGAAGTTAGATACATATGGAACTTTATGAAAAATGTTAAATAAAAAGTCATTAAAAGTCAATTTTATAATATTACTAACAAAACTCGAATTCGGAAAAGGAACGTTGTATCATTCGTTTACTCAGACTTGACAAAGTACAGTTCAATGAGAATTACTGTCTAAAATATGCATCAAGAGATTTTAGAAACCTAATTCGCATTTCAAGGCATTCATGGGGCACCGGGGCTTGCATCTAACCCTGCAAAAATCAAATAAGAAATGTCTTCGCTAAAGCAAATATGTTTAATTTTCAATCCGATGGACTTCTCAAGGTCATCTTGCTTCGCCGGAGTTTTTCACCGCGCTTCGGTACGTTGTGAAATTTACGCAGCCATCCAAAACATACGTTTGTTCGCAAAAAAATTTAATTCGCACTAAATAACTAAATTAAAAGATGAAGAAAACTTTCAATGTCTTAAATGAAACACTTTAAGTTTTACACGCAGATTAGATAAGATGTGATATAAAATTCAAAATGTAAAAAGGAAGAATTTTTCTGAACATTAAAAACATTGCTTACAGTATCATTAAAGTTAATTAGCGGATAACACGCATACCACTTACAGGCACATAGGCGACTAGTAATTACTTAGAGTTGTTAGTTTTGATATAATTAAATCATAGAAAAAAATTCGGGATATTTCTCGTTTGTGTATATTGTCCCACGTGTGCAAAGGTTCTGCTTTTAATTTTTGGCACTATGCTTCGAGATGTTTTCTTCAGAAATTAGAATACAGAGAAATGAGATAACGTTTACGTAATTGTGTATTCCGTAAGAACTAGAATTTGTTTTTCAGAAAGTTTTAATGCAATGACTAGTTTTGAAACAGGAAATGAATAATTGTTAAATAATTGATAGTGATAAATATTTGAAAATGAAAGCCTCGATTTTATTTCGGATGCAGATGATCATTAAGAAGCAAGTTTTCTTATTCTTTTTCTTGATTGATTGTTATTTAACGTTTCATTAGGGAGCAACACTAGGACTATAGGTGAATGACCTCGTAACGTGATGAGGACGACATCTGAATCTCGAAACTTCTACACCACACCAACGAGAGGAGTCAGAGCAGAATTGAAAATTGAATCGTCAGATTGAATGAGCATCAGCACATCTACACGGCAGACATTTTATAGTATAACTAACCGTACATATGACTCGACAGAAACTATGCCAGCCATTAAATTGCAACCAAGGTCTATCGGCTACCGCGGCCGCCATTTTTTTGCAACAGCTTTACAGTATAGAACGGAATTCAAATAATTTATCTTCTTAAATGTTTACTCTGAGTGGCTTTATAATTTAATAGCAAATCAAATGTTCAATCAGGGTGCTGTAAAAATTAGAATTTAAGAATTGTCAGAAAATACATTTCGCGTTAACTTATTCAACTAATTTTCGAAGTGATGTCTTCAGGTAAGGAAAAAATTTAGAAGTAGCACATAAAGCGTAAAGTTCTTGTTTGAATCGCCAATAGTATCTGCTTTCACTAGCAATTCATTTAATTTTCAAAAATGTGTTATACCAATGATAAAATTCTTCTTTTCAAGTTCTTACTTGATTAAATTAACTCACATGAAAGGTTGAGTACTTTTTTTTTAAAAAAAAATTGTTTATGGATATAATATCTTTATTGATATATAATGAAGAGAATCCAAAAGTAACTGAAAATATATCAATCAATATTCAAAATTTTTAAGTAATTCGACATTTTCAAGATTATATTCATAAGCTCGATTCAATCAATTGAGTTTTCGTTTATGGTATGTGCCTACCTTCGGTGCACTTTTTTTTTTTTTTTTTTTTTTTTGAAAGAAATTTTTGATAAACACTTATGTTTTTAGATACAATGGTCCATAAAATTGTAAATTCAAAAGTCATTTTAATGAACTTTTTTTTTATTTTTCAAATTTTGGCCACATTTCTTAAAATTTAGTAAAAATTGATATTTACACTAAAGTTCATATATAACAATTTCTACTTAATATATTTTACTTTTTGTTTCAACAATATATTTAATGTACAAATATCTGTGTTGTGGAGCAGAAGAAACGCAGTTATCTCTTAAACATACTGAGTTATAACAAAACTTTTAAACACCAAATGAATTTACAAAAATCACTTTTTTAAATAAAAATAGTTTTAAATAAATAATTATATACTTCCAAACTATGAGATTCATAACATGCTGTACTGTATTGAAGACTATTAATAAAAATGAGTTGTTTTCAGGACATCACATTTATTTGCACACATCTTTTTAAACATAAATCAAATACACAATTTTACACAAGCACCATTTTTCAACGTTCGTCTTTACCTCTCGGAGCCAAACTCTATTCTCTTTTTCATATCCATTGCCAGTAAATTATCTAAAATCAAAAATATGATCTGGTGTTGCCAAAAAAATATATCTTAATAAAGAATATTGAAAAAGGTATCACTTTAAGTTTAAATCGTTTGCCTTTAAAAGTTGAACAGATAATATCTTAAAAAAATATCACATTAAGATTAAATCGTTTGTTTTTAAAAATTGAATATGTCACAATACCTAGATATGTACAAAATATTGCGATAAAATTTCATTTAAATATATGAAATACATTTTAAGAAATGAAATTTTTCGTAACCATAAATATTAAAATAGCAGTTTTCCAGAAAATGCAAATGAACATTTTAATGTTTCTTAAAAAATTATATACTTACATTTATGCATTAATTAACAACCCTAGAAACAAATGCAAATCATTTTTGAAATCGTAAATATGTGGGCTTTAATAAAAAGTCATGAAGAAACTTTCGAAAATTTTCACGAAAGTGGCAATTTTTAGATAGGGACCTTAAGATTATAACTAAACGCTGCGGCCGCGGCAGACAAGTGGTCGTGGCATCAGGCTCGTGGCTGGCGTTGTTTCCGTGGGGTTGTGCGCTCGAGTCCTGATGCTTCCAAAGAGCAGTCGCATTGCGGAACTGGCGCTAAATCTGTCAAGCCTGTAAGTTCTCCCAAAGGTAAGATGTGGAAACTTGGTGATGGCATGACAGCTCAACTAACGTCATTGTCTCCTGATTGTGGTTCAAAATTGCCGAGATCCTTCACCAATAACTTTCGTGTTGCTTCTGAGAGCAACAATAATAATTAATCTAAGATCTAGCTAAAAGCGTAGAAACCCATTAAGGCATTTTTGTACTCAAAATAGTTTGTAATATTGAAACGCCCTCAATAATTCTTTAAGCTTTCATCAAGTCAAGCAGACAGGATAGAGAGAAATGGTCTTGCTAGAATGTGTATTTCGAACTGTTTTTATGATACATTATTGTATCATATGTAAATGTACCGTTTGTCACTTCTCTCGCCAAAAATGAACCATAAGCTAGCTAAAAGAGCGATAATCGTACGAAGAAGCTGTGTGAGGACACACACACACACAGCAGGAACTCTTTTATCTCTTTACTTGTTAATTAAAAACAAGAGAGCTCCCAACAAATACAGAAGTATTCGTAAATGTGGTAGATAAACAACATACAATATTTTTAAATAGTTATTACATCATATATGACTTTTTTGATATGACTTCTTATTTTTAACAAGATGTCTCATTTATTTAGATTTATTATGAGCCACTGCAATACTGATAGGATTATTCTTAAACGAATATGAACAAGGACTTCCCATCCGTTGATCTACAAGTCATAAAAATTTATTTCAGCGAAAATTTAATATTTAATTTCTATATTGATATTCAGAATTTGGCTATATTCTTGGTGTCTTTAACCTTTTGGGTATTTTGGAGACAATTTGAACAGGGTGTCTGTGTATGTCTGCAGACAAGTGCCTTAGACAACTGAGCTAGATAGCAGTTCCCTACCAAGCCAGTTATTAGGCGCCTTTTACTCCTGTCGTTGTTATTTGCGACTTGTGGGAAAGGTCAGCCTCACCCCTTTTCTAGATAAGAAAGTGTTTTGTTTTTCACTGTTGAGGGACTTAGTGAATATTCAGGCAAGGTTGTTATTCTGCTATTGCTGCATTTGATATACATCCTCTGTTATATTAAATGTCATCTGTAACGTTTTCACTTAAGGGGACTCGGTATCCTTTAAACAATTTTTTTTAAAAAATTTATGCATTTAAAAATTAGATATTAGCATGCCATACAGTATTTTTATGCTTTAAAATGATTCCACGTGAAAATTTGAATGCATTGTTCACACAATTTAAAAAATTTAAATTTCTTAAGAAAATTTTGAAAAAAATTTAAGCACTACACTTCCTGTATTTATTAATATTTCGTTATGAACATTTTTCGTAACATTCTCAAGGAAAGTTTAAGCAACTTTAGGGATCGACTTTGTGATAATATTTTTAGTTTTGGAGAACAAAAATAAAATATTGATAAGTATGCTAAAATTCAGAAAAAATACCGACATATCCTACGTATTAAATTTTTCTGGTGCTAAAATTCTGGTTCACCTCTTTAACGTGTGACGCTGCGCTTTTCGCGCTTTACTCTTCACTAACCTCGGGGACATAATAATAAATTGAATTGCATACAATTACAATTTTTTCTCAACCTAAATGAAACGTGATTAGCTAAATTAGGTGATGATAAAAATGAACTGATTTGGAAATAATGACATTAAATGAAAGAGAATTAATAGAAAATGAAGGAAAATAGAGGATAATGACTTACTGATAGATAATTGTAATTTGGATTGAAGCGAATTCTATTTGAAGTGCTGAGATGAAAACCGACTTTTAGCAAGAAGTATTTGAATCAGAATGAGTGATTAAGTAAGCACAGATTTCATTATTAGAGCCAACCTAGAATTGCTGAATTAAGTGGGATTCTAGAGAGTGCGAGCTTATCCATTCCTCAGTGATTATTATTAAAGTATTTTATCTTTCTCTTTCGTATCTTCAATTGGAATTCTATAATTATTGACTTTGAATAGACTGAAGGATGGCAGTAGAAGTAAATAATGTGAAGAAAGGACGTTACAAAGGCGGGTGTTGAATTTGATTTTGAAGGGGAGATTTCAAAGGGACGAACTTAGGAAATGTTTCAGACGCAGTATCTTAAACTAATAAGTCAGAAAGGAATTCCTTACCGAGGCAGTTATTAAACGCTTTTTACTTCTGTATTATTAGTTGCATTTTGAAGGAGAGAGCCTCCGTAACGGAAGTCAATCTACTATTATTAACTAATTACAGCGTGTAATCAAAGCTCCCGATTTTAATCAATTAATTTTGAAAAATATTTAAAAGAAACAGGTTTCATTTAATTTAAATGAAGATGTGTTGATAGCATTTTATCTTTGAATATTTCAAAGGAAACTTGCAAAATATATTATTGAGAATCCACGTAATCACGCGGCCTTCGTGGGGGGAGCCAATTGAAACTCATATGTAAAACCCACGAAGTGATAGAAAAAGAAATTAATTTTATTTTTTGTTCTGGATGCTAGATGCTAGCTTTTGAGGAACCATTTTGGTGTTATTCACGATCGGCAGCTCTAGGCCTGCGGCTGATATAATATGTTTTCTCGGAATTCGTCTTCTGTTATTTAAAATGATTTGAATGAAAATAAGCTGCAGCTCTCTATGTTCTGCTGCAGAATTATCATTTTTTATTAAGTTTATCAAGAAAAATAAACTCTGTGAAAAGATCATCAAGATGTTATTATTTCTGGCACCAAAACCGGCTACCGGCTATAAGTAATAAAAAGGAACAGAGAACTAAAAGTTATTTATCAATACTGTTACATACTGTTAAGGAATGTTACCAAAATAAATAAATGTGCATCTCATGTAAGAGTAAACTACTGTTTTTTACTATCGAGGTGGCTACATGAAGGATTTACATTCACGAATTAAATGACTCATACTTGTTTAGCAGTCATCTTATTTAACTTATTAGTTTTCACCCCTCCCTAGTAAATCGATTAACGTACAAGTATAGCATATCAAAAAGAGTCTTAGAATACATTTATAACTAAGATTAGATATATCTGTAGGAATTGAGTATATATCTGTAAGAGAGTTGAGCAGATGACTTTTCCTATTGGATATGATTTTTTTTTCTTAGTAAGCCTTTTTTAGTAATACAGTAAAGAAGAATCTGTGTGAGCATAGCATACCGCTCATGAAGGAATGACCTAAACGCACCCTAGTTTGTACGTTAAAACTATGGATGAAAATAGTACCACTTCGAAACTATTCTTTCAATATTCGCTTTACAGTTATTAAAATTCGATGGGTTGAAGCGAATTTTGGTTTACATTATGGCCTAGCTCTCGATCGAAACGTTCTCTAAAGGGGTTAACCTCTTTTTGGTAAGTATCGGAATTGTGACACCAAAGTATCCTAGCGATATTTTTCTTTCCAATGGGCTTTACTGTCTTTGGTAAATGCGAGTGACGCTTCTCCGGGAAACCTTAGAGATCCTTCTAATTTCTCTGCTCACCTTGTCAACCATTTCCCCCTTTCAAATTTTCCTCTTCTAAGTCACAGACACACATGTGTGGAACAGAACAGTCTGATTTGACTTTTGCATCATATATCTCACCTTTCGTTTCCTCGCTTGAACGAAACGTCGTGGAATTGCGATATATAGACCATCTGAGAGATCTACAATTGATTGTTCATTAACAGGGCTGTTGGCGACGGAATCTCAAAATTTTAAACCTAGGTCATAGCGAAGACGACACATGAGGCGGAACATTTCTCTCCTAACTTCCATTCCATGTCAATGAGTGGACTGAGCCTTGACCAGATTTACCGCGCATCTGCCCCATTACACGACGACTCTTTAGTGGCACCAGGGCTCGAACTCACGGCTCCACAGAAACAACACCGTCCATGAGTTGGCTACCATAACCTGTATTTTACCGTGTCCACTCTTGAGGATCCGTTTGTTTTTAAAAACGATTGACATTACTTTGGGCGTGTAAACTAATTAGCCTGTTTATGACAATTGTTTAAAAGAGCGTTGAAAAGGTTTTAATTACTTATTTTTAAGTTCTTTCTTCCAGAAATCTATCGTTTCAAATGACACGATATTCATTGGGTACACGGAATGGATATTTAACACCTTTTAAAAAAAGAGTAAAATTCAATTAATAAATTTTATAGAAATTTTTAATTTCCCTTACAGTGAACAGTTTTTCGTCCTTTTCCTCTCCGATTAGGAAGATTATCGCATTCAAGTACAATAGTTCTGGGGCATGTCCACCTTTGATTACGACGTTTTATTCTCCATGATGTCTTTTGGAGATCGAAATATTTATTGAATTTTTATTCTTTGTTGCAGAATTACGATTCTTTTGCGAATGAATTATTGCAAAAAACTATGAAGGTTGATATTGGCTTTTATTTTGATCTTTGGTTGGGATCAAATGGCTTCGCCTCATTTGCGTCTGAGCTTATGCTATATTTGAGTTTGACACGTAATTTGCTGTATCATTCTTTCGATGTAGGCCAATTTTCAGTTTGCGGAAAATTATTTAAAAGATTCTAAAAGTTGGGACCTCATTTAAAAACTATTTAAAATTTTTTGATGTGTCGCCTTGCACGGGGTTGGGTGTGGAATCTCGTTAAATATTTTTTTGTTTCGAAGCCGAACTGTTGAGTTTTATTTTAAAATTTATCCGTGAAGAACGGACGAACTTTAGAAAAGAAGGAATACTGAAGTGTTGAAGGGAAAATCCGGTATTAAATAAGTATCGAATTCTTCTACGAATGATATTTCTAACTTTAGCTAATTACATAAGCTAATTACGTAAATATTTTATCTAAATATTTTCCTCTCACATTTTGAATCACAAACGGGGAGGTACTAATGAACTATATCCATATATTAGAAACGATGCTAATTATAACTTATTATTATAGCACGATGATTTCCATCTAAATGATTTACGTAGAACTTGAACAGGATTCGATATTCTCTAGAAATATTATCACTTTCTCCTACAATTGCAATTAGGAATTCAATTTGAGATTTTAAATCTGATCAAGTACGCCATCTTGAATGTGGAAATCCTCTTAATTTACTTATTTTCCCTTTCGCTGCCAACGGGATTTCAATAATTAGTTCTATTAAACTAAACGTATTTAAACTGGCGACTTTCGAAATAATTGGCACACTTTGAAACTGTAATTGGATTCTACGTTCGTTCCGAGTGGTTCCTCTTTTAAACTAGTTTAATTTGAGCGACTTTTTTACATGTTACTATGATAATGAGGCGTAGTAAAAATTTGAAAGGTACTGAATTTAACAGGTACTGAAATAAAAAGGTGAAATTTTAAAAATCAACCGTACTTAAAAAATTATAAAGATATTTAAAGTACACGGCTCAATTTTTTTTTTTATCTACCCGAAGATTTTTGTTTCAGTTGAAACGGTGCATTAACTCCATTGTCATAATTATCAGTTCTTCACGCTGTTTCAATTAAAATTTTTCGGTTGGAATGATTAGATTATTCGCCGCTTTTGAGAACCCTAATGAAGAAAACTTTGAGGGTGAAAATATTCACTAGCGGCATCTGAAAGTACCTTTCACATCTTTGAGTAGATTCTTAATAAAAGATTAGATTAAATCCATCTCAAAGAAAATAAGTTATTCATTACCTTTACGCCAGCAACATAAAAAAAAAACTTTTTTTCTACGAATCTTTTACTGTCAGTTAGTTTTGGAGTGGATAATTTTTTAAAATTATTTACTTTATTTAATGAAAATTAATACTGAATTTTTTCAAAAAAAGTGAAATACAAACGCATTTATGGCTAATACACACACACACATATATATAATATTAAAAGTACAAGTAAATATGACATTAACATTCAACGGTTGTAATAACCACAGAAGAAATTCTGACTAAAGTCTTTTTTATTTTTGGATGAGAGAGAGGCAATAACTTGATGATAACGCAGAGCAAGCTATGTCCATTAGATTCCGTGACTTACATACATGAGCAGAGCAAGTTCGACCATCACGGCCGAAGCGAAAAAGCCAGACGAAAGCGAATTTTACCGGAAGAGATGACCGCAAGTATTATTTAACTTTCGGTTAATGCCTCTACCTATTTTTTAATTTGAGGTCATGTCTTGACTATTTCACTGCATATTTTATTTGCCGTGGTAGCCTTGTGGTCATGTTCGCGAGTTGAGTAATGAGTTCGTGCCCATTTGCAACTGAAGATCCGGCTTGTCATGGGGCTGTTACTTGTTAAAACTGATCGAGGTCTCAAGACCACTTGTTGGGTTGGGGTGGAAGTTTGATGAGAGAGGTGCCAGATCTAGTGTAGCCCTCGTCATTTGACCGAGGTTAAAATTACGAAGTTCGAACTAAAGCGTTCAAGTTACTTCTAAGTGAAACGCTAATAAGAAATTATTCAATAAGAAAATTGCGTATTTTAATGCGTACATATTTTCTCTCGAAGAAAAGTTGAACTATTATTTTCTTTTCTTTTTATTTTTGTTTATATATATATATATATTATCTCTACTTTCTAGTCCTAAATTTTTGTCATTTTTTTTTGCCAAGGTACCTATTTATTAATATGAGAAATAGAAAATAAAAAGACGCTTGGTAAAACATTTATTCATCCTCTTGCAATAATTTGAGGGCGGCTCAAAAAGTATTTGTATTTAAAGATAGATGACATTATAAAGGTAAATTGTTGTTACTATTGGGTGCTGCCGTATGTTATACGGAGCCGAAACAAATTTGACATTGATTTATAAGTTAATTTTTATTTGGTGGTCATTCGCAGCCAAACCAAAATTTGATTGCTTCCGCGTCAAGTTGACGATGTCATTTTGCGTCGAGTTGTCACCGTTGGTAAGACCTGAATTTATCATTATGCACCGGTACTCAAGCGAAAATCAAAACATTGACTTACTTCTGATAAATCTGCTCTAAAGGAGGTAAAATGATCTCATCAGCCGGAATTGTTATGACGAAGAATTTTTTAAGAGCCAAAGGTGTCATGATACTGAATACGAGTTACAAAGACTAAGACAGTTGTCTGGTGAGCTATGATGGTTATTAAAAGCAGACCATTTTCGATGCTACGCTCGACATCTCTTGAAATTTTTAAGAACTTATTAAACGGCCTTCGAAAGTACAAGAAAGTATTTTTTAAACGAATAACTTCTTAATGTAGTCATAATTAATTTTTATATTGATTTTGTGTATTTTTTAATACACAATAGCGCCTTTATTGTGCGGTGTAACTCCTACCCCGCGAGTAGTAGCGCGTAGTAAACTTCTACCCCACGCCACTGAAGGACTTAAGACCTCGATCAGATTTGATATTCATCAACTCCGTTACACGGTGGGTCTTTAGTAGCACCAAGGTTCGAACCCACTGCTCGACAGAAGGACCATGATCACTAGGCTACTGCAGCCACACATTTTACATGAAGAAAAACATTCATTAGTTTAGAACTAATGCTGCAAACATGGCGTATGTCTTTTCTTGTTCTAGTCCAGCTGCAGTTTCCATTCCCGGTTTAATAACATCCGCTATGGTGTGTTATTGTAGCCCAATAAATAGTATAATAAATTAAGCAATTATAATATATTAATAAATATATTAAATTAATCAAAAATAATGTATTAGTTAATAATTAAATATATTTATGATATATATTAAATATATTTATGATATATATTAAATATATTTATGATATATATTAAATATATTTATGATATATATTAAATTAATTTATAATAATTACTATTAAACTAAGATAAAATAATGACAACTTTATTTCGCTGGAACTCAAATTTTTAATCATCATCGTATAGCATGATGATGATAGAATAGCAGATAGCGTCTAACTATTAAATCACGTGACTTAAACACTCACAGATAATGTTGCTCTCAGATGTTGCCTGCAGTTCTGTTGTCACAATGTTAACCGACCGTTTAATTATACAGTCAAATGCTCATTGTAACAATCAGAGTGTTGTCCTTAATATATATTACCGTGGCTCAGATCGGTGACTTCTCTTTCTATTCGCTTGTTATTTAAATATAGGACGGCGGCACTGAATTAAAATTAAATTATTTCAAATGAGTGATATTTTGAATGTATGATTCATGCATTTTGCATATATCATGAATTTCTTGTGAAATGGAATAAATCTTTTGAATGTAACTATTGCTATATGCTCCATAAGTTATAGAAGTTATATATTTCGTATACGTATTTTTGCATGTTTACATAAGGCGAATGTGATGTTTTACATGTTTACGCAATGTAAATATACCAATTAGACGTTTCACCTCTCTTACTATTAGATGTATGTCAAGCCTTATAATTTTTGAGTAATAGATTTCAATATATTAGTTCCAGTCTGAAGGGGAATCCCGATAGCCTATTATTTTCGGAATACGTTCCATTATCCTGTTATTTTTGGAATCTATTCCACTAAAGAACACAAATATGAGCTACGTTGGAAGGTCTCTGAAATAATACGCAGTTAAACTTAGGTAACGGTAATATACCTCATGAAAAACAAACGAATAAAAGCAATCGAGAACAAAATCTAGTCGTATTAACTGCTAAAATACTTTCATTGTATCGCTATTGCAGTCAGTGTATTCGACGATAGTTAACCACTTGAAATAATGTCAGTGAATTAGCGCTTGTAACTAAAAATAGTACCCCAGCCCGATTTATACTTGTGTTGATTCTTATGATATTCAGCTTGAAGAATTAAGAGTATTAAAATAGTATTATTTCTTTGTTCTGAATTGTTTGGCTCTCAGAGGAATATTTTAGGGTTTGTATGTAACTAAATATTGTAAAAATGTAATGTGAAGTGTAAGGATAGGAATGAGGAAATTCATTATAATATTGCCCATAGATTATTTCCTCCTTTTCTGAGAAATCCACGAGTATGGCGCTCATTGTATCCCCCAAAACTGTCGCCATCTTCGCCTAATTGGAAACAGATTCGCTAGAAGCAAGCTGTTATTTTGATTGCTGCTACTTTTCTAGCGTATCATGACGAATAATTTTCTCATTGACGGTGACGAGCGAGTCAGTGAGTGGTAGGAGGGTCCAAAATAGAGAAAGATCGCCAGATTATCCAGGCGGGGGGCGTCTCATGTATTTACCAAAGACAGTAAATCCAATTGAGAAAGAAAAAGATCATTTGGGTGAATCGGGTGAATGATGGCTCATCGACGGTGAAAACAAGATGCAACAGCAATCAGATTTTAATTTGTAAAAAAAAAAATGGTTCCCAAACAAAAACTAACCTATGAACTAATGTTAAATTTGTTTTAGTGCCGTTATATAGATGGTAACAAGCAGTAGTAACACCAACTTGCCTTAAATACGCGATAAGTCGTTAAAAATAAGTACTTTTTGAATCACCCTTCTATATGCTATATATGTTACTCATTTCAATAAAAATAACATTAATTTTTAAATTTGAATGAGTCTTGAACTCAAAGTTACTATTGAGATAAATATAATCTTAGAGATCCGACAAACGTTTTCGAAGAGACGACCCAAGGCTACGGTAACATAGTGGTCATTGTTTCGGACTCGTAGCCGGCGGTTTTCGTAAAGTCGCAGGTTCGATACTTGATGCTACTATAGACCCACAGTGTATCCTGGGCTGATACACGTTGAATCTGTTGGAGTCCAAAGTCCTTCCAACGTGGTGTGGAAGTTAGGGGGGGGTGCCAACTCAGGTGTCGTTTTCGTCACTTGACTGAGGTTCAAAATTGCGAGGTCCGTTGTCAATACCCCTCGTGTTGCTTCTAGTGTGACATTAATAAAATCAATTAATCAACTCAATTATAGTTTATCTTCAAATAATAAAGACTTACCTCGATTCATACACTTCTTGCTTATAACAGGTTCAAATCCTATTACTCTAACCTGGAGTCGCTTCTAATTACTACAAGTATAAACGACTTATTATGTTAATTCAATGTAATTGCAAACATATCTGTCAGCTTGTGGTAGTAATCCTTTTTCTCCTTTCTTTTCAATATGCTTATATATCACTATCTTAATTTATTTCTCAATACATTTCTTATCTTTATCAAATTTATTTAACAACGTTTCATTTGGGTTGGAGAGGTTAGTTAGTTATGACCCAAAGTTAGTGATGACAAAATAGCGTATAGACCAACGTTACAAGTTCTTAAACTGTATGAAGTCTATTTTTGATTAATATAATTTTTGGAATTTTGTAATTCTTAATAAGGCGGACACACTAGACGAAGTAAGAATAAAATAATCCATACTGCTAAATGAAATATTTTGTTTGGTTTATCAACACATATTGATTTATTCAGATTGTCATCTCAAGAGATATATCAATCTCTCCTTTCTTTCTACATCCAAGAACGCCATTATATAAGAACTACGAATGCCATTCATTTAAATTCTTTTCATATTTATATAAACACCACCAGGAAGTAAATGTGGGATCAGTGGAAAATTTAAAACCGAAAGAAAGGAATAAGAAATCTTATTAACAAAGGAAAAACTAAAAATTGTAGAAATAACTTCAATGCTGTTCTTGAGTGTTTGTATTATTATAAATATAATATTAAACAGTTTAATCCCTCGTTTTGTTTAAAACTTGTGCAGTTTCTTAAGATTTTAGCTATTTATGCCCCGTTTTTCATTTTTTGATTAAGAAATATTAAAAAAAATACATAGTGAACTGAATTAACGAGTTCCTTAACATCTTCTAATTCAATGAACTTCATTTGAGTCTTATGGATGACGCAGTCGCATTTGTATCTGTCTCCTATTATAGACGATTTACATTTAATATATATTTAAGATTGAGAATACATGGACTTCCTCAATTAGGATCGTTACTCAAATTCTCAATTAATTTGCCGAAATTGCCTTAGGAAGTCTCTAATATTACAACTTCATTTCAGTGAGTAATCGTTTTCGTCACGTGTCAAATGAATTTAAAATATATGGACACATTTGTCCATACATACGTATAGCTGTATATTTCAATTCGAGAATACATCAAAGTAAGGGCTATAGTTCGAACACGGTCATTAAAATTTTTATGAAGTACATGCATGAAAAATGAGAAATGGAATTTAATTTTTTTAAGCAAGATGCATTTGATTTGCTGCTCTAAAGGCAGCAACGCGAGGATTGTTTGCGATGGATCTCGTAATTTTGAACCTAATAATTTTCAAAAAAAATAATTTTCTTTCACGTTTTTTTATAATTAATAATAATGTTGAATATAATTTTTTTTTATAATTAATAAAATGTTAATGTTGAAACGATACTTTTGCAGAATTAGCGGCTTAGTTTTCAAATGATACGACGCAAGATTACGATTCTTGCAACATCTAAGAGATCCAAGTTATTTTAAGACTGATTTTGCTTCGTAAAAAGTTTTATTGTCTTGTATTTGAGTAAATTAATTATTTTTGGCGAATTTTGGCATCAATCTTTAGATTTTTTTTTTCAATTTTAAAATCGCTCCATCCATATATTTAATCAATCCAAACAACAAGGTATTCATACAGTATACGGAATGAAGCTTTGACGCTTCATTTTTGCAAAAAAAAAAAAAAAAAAAAAAAAACGGGAAAAATATCGATTGGTGACCTCGATAAGATTAAACTTGCATCAGGCCCACTACATGGCGGATCTTCAGTGACCCTTCTGATCGAACCGACGACTCGATGGCACAAACGCCAGCCGCGATTTCGATCAATAGGCTACCCCAGCCATAATATGTGTTAAAATAAGATGTCAATATAAAGGATAATCTTCTCTGCTATTAAAAAACCCCATTTCAATAATCACCTTTGTCGCAATTAGATTAAATTCTTTCTGATCACCTACCCCCCCTCCTTTTTTTTTATTTAACACCAAATCTCATGTCACTCTATGGCAAAGTTGACAACTTGATGTAAAGTTTAAATTTCTTAAAATTTCTCTCTTTTGTTCACGGAGTTTAAGTTACTAATTACGCATTACCAGCCTGTTTTTTATGCACTCGTAATAATTCCGCCGCTTTGACTGTTTATCCAATCAAATGGAGGAGCAGGATATATTTCTTTTACATAACTATACACCAACGGTTATCCTCTTTTTGACTCGACATTTACCCCTCTGTACTTTGATCGTACGAAGGTGAGAGTGTTCAGCCTCTGACTGACGCTCAAAGAGAATTTTTCTCAACGAAGCTGGCTGCATTGCGTTTAAGATCGAAATCTTTGAAATAGTATACTTGTTCATTTGTCTCAGTCGATTGAAAGCTCTTGTTGTAGTGTCGTGTTGAGATGAGTATGTCGATTCCAAATCCCGCCAGTTAATAGTTGAGGAGTGTCATCTGGTTTCTTCTAGCGTTGGGATACGAGCCGTTCCAAATTTTTAATGAAATAAAAACTGTTTACGCAGACAGTGTCATGAACCGTTCCAATTCGTTTTCACGGAGTCGTGAGCGTAAGACTTCCAGAAAAATAAATTAAAAATCACTGTTTCAGCCCGAAAAATACATGTATTTTGGGACCATAAAGAATTCTTTGCATTGGATCAGGGGAAAGCAATTCATGTCAAACATTATTACGAAACTCTAAAAATGATACAAAGCAAAAAAGAAGGACTTTAACGTGGAGAATGTCTTTGTTACATGACAATGCAAGTTACAATGCCACAAACAGCTCTTCGAATCCTTCGATTGGGACCTTCTACTCATAGCCCTTATCTGAGAATTTCATCTTTTCTCCTCTCTCAAGTCATTTATGGGTGGACAAAATGTTTTCAAACGCAATTGAAGTGCTATGAAACAACGTGCCAAGTAGGAAGTGCAAATTGTTTTGACAAAGTTATTAGAAAGCTCCTCTCTCGGCTCACGAAATGCTTTGTGAAGGAAAAATAGCATTTGATGTACGTATACGAATTTGTAAATTTTTAAGAAATGTATCCCTCCCCTTCTTTTTGTGTTTTTGAGAAATTCTCTACTCTTACTTTTTGAACACCCTTCGTAATTTAAAAAAAAGTAATGGAAAATCGTTTTAGTTAATCCTTTTACATTTAAATTTTGATGAGAACGTAAATTTTTTTTAAAAAAACCCAGAAATCTCGTTATTATGTTGCCATTGATCTAATCACTTGGTAGATAAACTCAGATTAAGGACCATTTGTAAATAAAACATTCAGAGTAACAAGGATAGCCATAGTAATCTAATAGTCATGGTCCTGGGCTCGATGCTGGCCTTGTTTCCGTCCGCAGTGTAACGAGATTGATGCATTTTAAACCAGTCGATGCTCCAATTTGGCTTGATGAAGAGGTTAGGTTTGGTTTTATTAGCATCGCACTAGAAGCAACACGAGGGCTATTGGCGATGGATGTCGTAATTTTGAACCTCGTAAGTGACGAGGAAGATACATGAGCTGACATTCCCTCGCCTAACTTCCACACTAAGCCAACGGGAGAACTTTGGGCCTCAACAGATTTAACGTGCATCAAACCTGGTTACACGGTGGGTCTTTTGTGGTATCAAGGCTCAAACACACGACTCGAGGAAAATCGCCGGTTACGAGTCCGTGACCATGACCTATAGGCAGCCGCGGTCTGGTGGAGAGGGAGATGCCAGATCAAATGTTGACCGAAAGTACTAGGTCCATCACCAAAAATACTAGTTCAGCTTCTAAGTGTGAGAGAATAAATAAATAAATCTCAGTAACATATTTTATAGGACTTTCGTGTGTGTGGGAGGTAATAGCCTTTGTTACGCTATATCCCATAAAATCCAATCAATCAATAGGACTTTTGTAAATATCAACATCATTCAAATGAATAATAATACCACATTAATGATCAAAATCCATTTTTGCTCTCTCCGGGGAATGAGCACAGTCGTAATATCAAATAATCATATCAAACTAAACAACATACCATCGTTAACATAAACTCAATTCCTTCTGCAACAACCCAAACTCTTATCCATTCCGATTTATTTTTAATATAAACCACTCTCAAATATATACAATTGTGTTATTTTTCATTCTAAAAATTTAAATTATTTGCACGGAATGCTTAATATTTTCTTCGTTGCTGCAACGGAGAGTCACGATTGAAAAATTTAGCAGTTCCTTTAAAAAGCCACGCATTCAATTTCCGAGAGTGAAGATACCCAAACACAAATTCGAATTCTCCTCGGGCAAATCTCCCAAAACGAAACGATGAAATAGAAATTCGTTTCTCTCTTTACGCGGTCGGAAGAGAGTTTCCATTCTAATGAGTGGGGACAAGATTTCGAGTCGTCTTTATTTATTGTTCCGAAGGCTATTACCATCCTTCTTTCCATGTTCGAAGACTGCTCTGAATCTAGTTTGCGGACAAGAGGAGTAATAAAGTGTTCCGACAAAATTTCGAGAAGAGTTTATGAGTGTTGTTGTTATGGAAACCCTTCGATAATGAATATGTTGTACAGAGGAATAAGAGGTTTGTCTAACTATGAATTATCTTTCCTCAGGACTTACCATGTGGGATAAAGTCCACAGCTTTTGTAATTATGAATCCCGAAAAATATAACGAGGATGGCACTTGAACTGATACCTTAATCTACATATTTCCACATCTCGTCATGGTAGCCGAGGATAAAGAGTGCGAGCTCATGGCGGTATTGTTTCCATGAATCTTTGGTTAGAGACCTGATGGTACTAAAAACCACTCGTGTGTGTGTGGGGGGGGGTTAGGAGTTTGTGCACATTCAATCTGTAGAGGCTCATTCATGTGTAATGGAGTGGAAGTTGGGAGAATGAGGTGTTCAAGTTGGGGTCAAGTGTTCTCGGCGCTTTACCATGGTTCAAAATTACGAGGTCCGTCGCCAATCGTGATGTGACGTTGCACGATTTTTTCTTCACTAATCCCGGGGATTCTTTGATAAATTGAATTGCGTACATTTACCACTCATTGCCTATCAAATGAAACGTGATTAGGTAAATTATATAAGAAACATAGTGAATTGAAATAGAGATAAGGATATATGAGCAAGAAATAGAACTGAAGAAAAAGAGAAGGATATATATAAAGGATAATGACAAGCTGATATATATTTATAAAATTGGATTGTATCGCTATAATTAATCATTTGGACTGAAGCGATTCCTAGTTAAAGTGATAAAATTCGAATCGGCTATAATCGAAAAGTTTTTGAATTGAAACGAGAGATTTGGTTAGCAAAGACTTCATTATTAGAACAATATTTAGGATTTACTGAGTTAAGAGGGATTCGAGAGAAAGCGATTTTGCGTATTCTCTGGTAGATAATAAAGTGTGTTGCCTTTCAACTGGAGTTTTAAACGAAATGACAATTTGATTAGATTGCAAGATGGCTGTTGAACAACGAAGAAAATACGTCACAAGGTAATAATTTGTATTTCAATAAGCTAATTTGTAATGTTGATAAAATTATTAAATAATTTATAAAATAATGCTTACTTATAACGCTTTGTTTTTACATTATTTAAAGGTACTTCGATTCAGGCGCACAATTTTAAAATCGTTTTTGCTTCAAAATATCTAATTTTTGTTTCGTAATACAAATAAATACTTAAGTATGTAATTGAATTAAAAATATTTAACATTTAATGCAGTTTTAATACATAATGAAAATGAGAATTGAAATGCTACAAATTTTAATATGTACTTATCCCTGAAAACATATCAAAATATGTACTGTGAACAGAATAATCATATTTTACATTATGAAGAGTAGCATGATAACATAAATGTACAATTTTCGTAAAGTTATCTTAAATATTTTTAAAGATATCTCTTGCATGAAAGGAATCATATTTGGGAAACCTAAATCTTATAAAGTTTTCAGAACAGTAATGTTGATCAGTAAAAAGAATTAAATTTAATCATATCTCGATAAATATTTAAAATAATTTCATGAAAATATTCTTAAGTATTCGAAAAATACGCATTTTAACATATATATATTTCTCAAAACTGATTTTGTTTGAGGTTTATGGATTGTATGATATCCCTTAAGGCTCCCGTCTACCCGCCATTTTGATTTTGTGGATGTAATGTTAATCCTATGGAATTCTGACTTTAATTCTCACACCTTTATTTTTTGATCTATTTGAACGCAATGAAGTGCATTTGAAAGAGCAAAAAATAATCAATGCTTCTGTGGAATTACTTTTTTCCTAAGAATTTTAAAAATATTTTTTTTTCTTATTTCAATGATTCAATTTTGAGTTTTCCGGTCTTTAAAGAATATTTTCAAATATTTTTAAAAATCGAAGGAAAAAAATAATTCTACAGAAGCATTCATTATTTTTTGTTCTTTCAGATGCACTTTATTGCATTCAAATAGATCAAATAATAAAGATGGGAGATTTCAAGTCGAAATTCCATAGGATTAACATTAAGCTGATGAAATCAAAATGGCGGGTAGACGGGAGCCTTAAAACACAAAACGGATAATACAGGATTTTGTCAATAACCTTACTTTTCATTTGTATATTTTCGCTTTTTCCCAAACTCTCTAAAAGTATTATTTGCTACTGTGAGCTTATGCTTTAATGGAAAAGACACATGAGCTGTTCATATATCAGTATAGTTCAAAAGTTTTAGCTCTCTTATTCGAATTTTTGTTTTTGGTGTTGTTCTCAATATTTCACCACAGGCTGTGGTATCTAGAGTTCATGGTCAAGGACTAACAGCATATGTTGTTCTCATTGAGTCGTGCGTTCGAGCCATACCATTGAAGAATATCTATGTTGCATTACTGATGCACATTAAAACTAGGCAAGGTCCAAAATCCTCCCGTTAGCTTGGTGCGGAAGTTTGGAGAGGGAAATGTCAGCTCAGGTATCGTATTAGTCACTTGACCGAAGCTCCGTTACCAATAGCACTCGTGCTAATTCTCAGAACGACATTAAAACTAAACACGCCATAACCGGTTTTTTGACCGGTTATGAACTTTTGCATTGAAAATGCGCATACCATCTTATCGCTTATGCACATTTGACTACATGACTCTTTCTATTAATTATATACAGTTACTACTGTATTATTACCTTTAGTTTTATTTTGAGTAACACTTTTCGTATACCGTTTTCTACCACAATAGGTCATTTGATCGGGAGAACAATTTATTGCTTTATAAGGTTACTGGATCAGAAATTATGATGTACATTTGTATTCAAAGTGTTTTATACAGTTCGTTATAGTAAAACTAAATGTGGTGTAGACATGACTGATCAAATGGCGAGGAAGTATACCACAAAATCTAAGTCTTGTAATTAATCACTCCAAGTAGTTTTCAATATCCTTGATTTAGCTGGCATAAATGCCTGGATTTTGTACAAGCAAACGAACGGAGAAAATATCTCGGGACCAGATTTTTTACTCCAGTTAGCAATAGAACTTACCGCCGATTTTCGAGAAGCCCGTAAACAACCAAAAGAAAGAATAAATACAAAACAATCGTTGCCTAAACCTACCACAGATTCTTATCAACGTAAAAAGTGTCAAATGGAATATTGTAACGAAAATAAAACCATCAAAATGTTTCTAAATAGGTAAAATATGTTTGCGAGAAATGTAGAATAGAGACATCCTGTATACGTTAAAAATGCAATGCACAACGAATTAAAAATTCTTATTCATTATATTTGTAATAGAAATTGACAATATATAATTTTATTTATTTATAAAAAAGTTAATTTGTTTATTTTCTTCCTAACATCCATATTTCATACATTCAGTCACGAAACACAAAGTTATTTGACCGATTGTGGTAGAAATAAGGTATGTTTAGTGTAAATAAAACGAATAAAAAAAGGAATTTCAATATCTCATAAACTTCTTTATGAAATAAAAGTGCGAACATCAATTTTAACAAATACAATTTTAATTATATATATATATAAACAATAACAATACTCTCTCCAAAGCAAAACTCAAATTGTAGAATTTTTTTTTATCCATTTTATTTTATTTTATTATATATATATATATATATATATATATATATATATATATATATATATATATATATATATATATATATAT
>BMAW01131154.1:50014-158751 GCA_019974015.1 Nephila pilipes
TATATGAGTGCGGGTGGGTGGGTGCGTGTGCGCGCGCGTATAATTAAACCACCAAACGGTATTTTGAATTAAATTGATCCTTTCACCTGAATTTCTTGGATAAATATGAGAGAGAAACATTTTTAGTGACTTTTATTCTCTGATGTCTCGAGGATAAAAGTTACTAAAAACGTTGGGCTGGGGGATTACAAGTGACATTTGGCAGCATACCACCATCTAGAATCCTGACAGTTGTACATTTTCAGATATACTGGTCTGAAATTACAGTTTGATTGATTGTTTATTAATTTCGCAAAGATGCAACACGAAGGTTATTGGCGACTGACTTTCTAATTTTGAGCCTCGGTTATGTGACGAGGACGCCAACTGTGAGCTGGCACCTCCATTTTCAATCACTAGAGTCCATTCTCTGTTCTCTTGATCATTAAATACGTGCAGCCAGGAAAGACGAGATGGCGTTCATTGAGCATTGGTAGTCTCTTGGGTCTACAGCTCCCGAAGTCCACACGGTGAAGCGAGCGTTGCGTGACCCGTTACTGACTGTACGACTGACGCCTTGATTAAGCTGGGAGAGTTCTTAACTTCTTTGTGTACGTACAATACGGCTGATTTTTCTCATACCACGTTGGCTTATTGTCTTTTGCAGTTTGCCTTATCACTAATTTTTTCAGGCGTATTCTCGGTATACTCAAGACATTGTCGACCTTGAATATCCTAGTTCTCTGACTATTTCTGAAATTTAATGGTTCCATGCGTCGAGTGCTTACCACTTAAACGCGAACGAAGGCATATAAATCAGAAGTTTTATCCATACTGGCAGTTGAAATGACAAATTAACAACAGCAACCATGGTACTAGCTATATATGCAGTTACCACAGCGCCCACACTTGCACATAAATAAAGCGCAGCGCTATACAATTTCCATAGAACTTTTATCCCTAATTTTCAGTGGCACTTCAGAACAAATATATCAGTAAGCTGTTTATAAGAATTTTATAATAGCATAATATAATCGAGAATATGAATGTGTCAGAAATGTTAATTGAAAACAATGCTCGTATTTTGACTGAAAATTTGTTAACATATTTCTTTTGCGAATGTATCAAAAAATTGTGAAGAAATATAAATTTTTAACATATCATTTTGCTTTTAAAACCTAGCATTTAATGAAAAGTTTTTAACGTTTTGTGTGTCAAAAATGAGTGATGAGTAGAACTTTTTTAATGATATTAAATTTTAAAATAATGAGAAAGACCATGAATTTTTTTTTAATAATTCTCATTTTATAAATTAGATGTTTTATCTTTATAAACATTTTCAAAAGACATATATTATTCCCTTTAAAATTCATTATTTTATGAACTGTTATTATAAAAATAATTATATATATATATACAATTAAAGGTTTACGGAGTATGAGCACAGTGGCACATGCCCCCCACCCCCATATCATAATCTTGGGAACAGAAAACAAAGCATTCTTTATCAAGAAATCTCACCAAATTGTGCCAACCAAATTCAAAAGAATTTTTTTTCTTTTCAAAATTGTTGCGTCCGAGCACAGGACCGTCCTGGGTCCGAAACAGGACCCAGGACGATCCTTAATCTAAATGTATTTACAAGTTTTTAGTTCTGAATCCTTGAATTAATATTTAGTCTAATTTAGATTAAGGACTAAACAATCATGAATAATAAATGAAGTAAACACAATTAAATGTTAAGAACTTTTTAAATGAAAAACATTAGTGTCCCTCTGCTGATTTTCGGCCATTCCCTTGCCGAGTGTTTCTGGATCGGCCACTGTATATATATCAGCAGCTATAAACAGTATACTTAAATTCTTTTGAGCCTTCCTCTAGAACTACCTTAAAACTCGAATCGCTTCCCTATCTCACGAAAAGGAAATTATCAGGTCGTTGCAAGTTTGTCACTTGCTGTTTGCTTTTATAGGTTTAAATATCGTGAAAGATCAAATTCAATATTTAAAATAGTCTGGTTTGCAAAAAGATTTCGATACGGGGTGTCAGTTATCTGCGTTTTCTTTCTCTAAAAGGATTTACGCCGAGTGAAATATTGATTAGACAGAAATCGAATTCTATGGAAAAACGAAGAATATTTTTAATCCTGCTTATATCAAGTGTTGAGAGCAATGTATTTAGGAACAATAGTTATATGTAAAAATAGTATTGTTAGGACGCGATGTTGCTTAATTGAATTCAATGCATTGGATGTCCTTGAGAAAATTGTTATAGATGAATAATTTCCTCTCTGACATTGTTGCTAGAACAAGACGAAGAAGGTTTAAAAATTACTTGCGTTTGAAAATAGATTGTGTTGTTAAGGACAATTGATGCTATCGCTGTGTGCTGACATATATTAAATGGCTAAAAAAGAAATATGATACTAATTCATAGGTTAATTTTGATCTGGCAGCAAATGTCTGTAAATTAAAAAAATTGATTGCTGCAGCGTTTAGTTGTCGTCATTTTTCGTCGAGTCGTCACCAACCGTGATACCTGGATTCATGATCATACACCGGAAACCAAGTAACAATAAGAACAGTAGGTAGCTTTGGGAGAATCTACTCCAAAATAGGCAAAGACGGTCTGATCGGACGCAAAAAGTTATGGTGGTAGTCTTTTGGGATGCAAAGGACGTTATACTCATGGACTTCGTAGAAGAAGTAAAGACCATCAATAGACAATATTTAAGTGATTTATTTCATTCCTAATATCCCATTTCGCATTACTAATGTGGGTACTTTTTGTAACACCAACAAATATTGTTAAATTTGGCAGGGAAGTCCAAAAGTCAATTGACATCTAAATATGTAAATTTACTTTTGTGAAAATTATTATTTTTTTTCTTGTGGTTTATGGGAATATGAACAATAAGGCTGAGGTATAGAAAAATACAAAACTGAGCATTGTGTGAAAATTATCCGATGTTAACATGCAAATAAATATTCTCTTGAGCATATGAGCGTTATTTCCTTCTATGCCTATGATATTGGCCTTGTTAAAAGTCTTGAAGTTTAAGGGTTGTGAAGAATTTCCTTCATTATTCAACTCTACACAATTTTAATACCTAATGAAATAAGTAGCATGCTCAGGAAGGAGGATGCAATGGGACATATGCACCTCCCCTCATTTTTTTTTTATCTTGAAACTGAAATATTTGGGCATAATTCTTCTGTTATGCTATTGTAGGATATTTTAAATTTTTAATATATTTTTTCCCTCGTGCTTAAAATTTTTTTTATGACGAAGTGAAAAAAGGATTTCAACTAAGCCGATTCCTGAGAAAAGAAGAGAAAAGTCTTTGCAGTCTCTGAAAGAGTGACTCGGGTGCAGAATTTGTGGACGAAGAATGGGGGGAGGGGGTGCTTCTCTAAAGAAATGCTCTTCCCCCAAAATGCAAATTTTTTTTCAGGGCATCTTAATTGTTTTTCTTAACTGATTTTTACTTTTTAAATTTTTATAACTTGATAAAATTTTACCAATACTTGAAAAGTTTTAAATAAGAGAAAAAAGATTAATACGAGTATAGCGGATTATTTACTTTTTACTAAGTGGTAATTCTAACTTTAAAAAATTGCTTCTGTCATGGCAATGACGAAATGCAACCCCCTCCCCAATTTATTTTCTGGGTACGCCATTGAATGAAGTAGTGAATAAATTCAAGACTCCAAATGAAGATACATAAGAGAATCATAAGATAGTTTATTACCTATTAATATAGAATAAGCAAGATCATCCTCACAAATCTCCTTTAAGTCAATTAATCCTGTTTTATTTTTTAATAATAAAGTCTCAGCTTACCAAATCACTAGTTCTGATTCACACACTTCTGGTTTATAACAGGTTCAACTCATATCACTCTAATTGGGAGTTGTTTCTAACTAATTTCAATACAAACGATTAATTACGAAGATCAGATTCAATCTACAAACATCTACCACCTTGTCGTTATCCTCTATCTTCCTTCTCTTTCTTTTCAATTCTATTTCGCTTGAATATAATTATCTCTAATTCAATTCTCTGTATTTCTTATTATTATATGATTTACTTAATCACGTTGATTTTGGGTAGGAAAGGAGTTTTAGTTGCATTCAATTCAAATTACGGAAAGATCCACGAGGTTAGTGAAATGAAAATCGCGATAAGCCCAATGAGCATCACAACGTCTTTCAAAGAGATATTGGAAAACCCCTTACAAATCGCAGCCAGGACAATCTTAGGACAGCAATGCTGAAATTGTAAGAACATCGATAAGACATCCTATACGTGAACCAGTCTTTACGTTCCCTTGACCTTACAACAATAGACGTTTGTAACTGTAACTGTTTGCACGTTAAGTCTGTAGAGGGCTCAAGTTCTCCCGTTGACCTGGAGGGGAAGTTTGGAGAGGGTGGTGCCAGATCAGGGATCATCGTCTTCACTAGACCGATGTTCATCTCCAATAGCTACTGTGTTGCTTTTTAGTGCGACGTTATTAAGTAATCACATAAAAAATTCCAAAAAATTAATATATCATTAATAAAAATTATATATTCCATATAAAGCAGGTAAAATTAATATTTATTTGAAATGTTAATTGATTTTCGTCAACCCAGTAAAAGAGGGTAAAATGATGATTTCATTAAAAAATAGAACATGAGAAAGTCTTATTTTTTTAAAGTAAAAATATTATATGTTTTAACTGTTTCGTATATTTCAGCCTCTAAATGTCAAAGAATTTGTAAATTGACCCTTCAAGAGATTGGAACTGACTGGTTAAAATTAGGAACAAGGTATCGATTCATGTAGACACGTCGTCTTTTGTCTAGCTTCAAGAAACATGCGATATTATGCTCTTCCGAAACAAGGAAATCACGTATTCAATTCCATTAAGGATTTCTTCATGCACTAAGAGATTATTTCTGAAAAAAGTGATACTAATCAATCAGTCTCGTTCTTATTCTTTACACAAAAGCAAGAAGAATCACCTTCGCCAATTTCGACCTTCTTATTTCATACGTATAATTAGGAATTTTTCTCATTGGAAAAGATTTACTTATATTTCCAAATGCGTAAAATTTTAATACAGCTCGAATTTTTGATAAAAACACGCGTAATATCTTTTGTTATTCAACATTTATTTCTTTTTTTAAAAAAAGTGCAATTCTTTCAGTAGCACTAAAGGAATTACACATGCACCTGTATTACACATGCACTTTCAGTAGCACTAGTAGTTATTGTTGACACATTCCCACTAAAGGTGCCTATAATTAGACAACTCATGCTGAAAAATCAATTTTCATCTCAAGCTAAATGGTTAAATGTTATACTTAATTTAATATTTGTCAAAGCCAAAAAATGTTGGCAAAGAACTATTTATAAAGCGATGAAACAGTTCATTTATACATAATAATGTACTCATCAACTTAGTGCTAGTGGTAAAATTAATAATGTACTCGTCTACTTAAATTCAATGACATTTCGGTGGGAGCAACGTTTTCTACGCCACATAAGGAGAAATTTATCTACCCCGTGGAGGGGAGGTTGGTTGACTTTGATTCCCGGCGGTGTTTGAAACTTTAATCTTTTGGTACGAAGAAAGCTTATTCAGTCACTTTTTGCAGTGTTCTTTTCAACTGGGTCAAAAGGGATAATCCCTCAGCATTTAACTTCATTTTATAAGGACTTTTAACGTTGATGAAAAAGAACCGCTGCTTACTCCCCATCCAGTACCATCAGGATTATATGAAGAGGTACATCCTGTACGATTTTTATCAGAAGGTAGTTTTCTTGCATTTCCTTTTTTTTTTGCAACTCTTCCCCATTATATTGAGTTTCGCAATGAACCATTTGATGTTACCGACTGTCTCTAATTGAAATGGTGGATCTATTTGACGAGTGTGCCTTAAATGGTATTCACAAGTTGTGAATTTTTATGTGTCGCTTTCTTGGACACAGAGGCAAGTTTTTGCGTTTGGGATACATACAACTAGTTATTATAGGCTGTGCTGCCATCTAGTGATCACATCCAGGTCACTCTTTCGGCGGGAGTGATGCTTTTCCTGCCGCATCGAGTGATATTTTTCTACCGCAGGATGAGGATGGTCGTTTGACTTTGAGTGCTGTGGCGTTTCGAATGTTCTCAGTTTTACTCAATGTCTTCTTTTAGAGTAACTAACACTCAAGATGTTTACCACGCCTGTTGAGCAAACCCTCACACGTCCACTACAAAACGTAATCAGAAATGAATACTTATCTAATCACTATTAAAGATGGGTGTGATTTCAGACTGATCAATCTCAGCGTACGCACAAGAGTAATCTCTATAGGTTCAAGTCTTCCAATCTCTCTCTCTTATTGCTTGCTTTTTGCAGTTCATAAATCCTATCTCATCAATTTTATTTGCAACATTTCACTATTTTTATTCTAATTTACATAAGTCACGGTTCATTCGCAAGAAGATGCACTCAAATCGAATAACGGGACATGAAAAGTTTTGTTGAAATTAAAATGAGCGTGAGAACCCTGTTATAAGATTTCTCCTATTTTAGTTCTCATAATGTTTTAATACTTCATTCAATACATTGGTTTCCTTTTCTTTCCCATAATTTGATTATTTAATTCTACTATTTATTAAACCATTTAATAATTCATTTCGAGACAACCAGTAGTTTGGTAGGAGTTAGAAATTTTGAAGTAGTAGTTTTCATCGTCTTTTCTTAAATTAAAATGGGTATGAAAAACTTGAAAATATGTATTCAATATATCGGAAAGAATACTATTCAGTCTAAGGAAGAAATGCTTTTATACTTGAATAGTACTATTCTATAAATACTATAACTATATTATTCAGGATACAATTACCGCAGAGATTTCGTTCCATTTGGCATCCTTGTCTACAACCTCATCCAATTGATCACGATCATCTGATCGATAAACTAGAACTTGTACTTTCAGTGATAAGAAGCAAAAAGTTTATAGTAAATTTGATTCATCTAGTGTGAAAGTATTTCATTGATTTTCTTTTGTATGTACTTTGAAATTTTACATACAGTTTCTATAAACATGAAAAATCATAAATAATATTTTAGTCAAACATTTGTATGTAATAATACATATAAATAATTGACAATAACAACCCTCTTTTATTTCAATTTCAATCGTTTTTAATTCTTCTGAGCTTGATATTTCATATGATAACTTTTTGTTAAATTATATTTTTGCTTTCAAAAATTACCATAATTTCCAATTTTGCATTTAATTTTAAAAAAAAATTCATTGAAAATGAGCATAATTCTTCCGTGTCTAAGTAAATGCAGTTTGGGAGACGTGGCTTTGGAGCACGCTTATCACACTAGCACCCTTCCTATTACTGTAACCTTATTAATCTTCAATTCAATTCTTTATCGCTTTTATACAACTTGATTATGTCTATTCATCAAATCTTAAGTTTACTTAAACTGCATCATCACGTTTCATTCGTATGGGAAGAAGCTGGGAACTTAAATATGACGTCAGAAATAAACCCTGATGTTAGTTAGAAGTTTGCAAATAGTTCTTGTGACAGGAGATTGTTTTATTCGTTGTAAATGAAGAAAACCCGATATTTATACCTTTTATATATAAACGAACAAAATATTAAAAAATTAGAGCAGATCGAACCATTCTGCCAAATGCGTTTTCAAAAATTAAACATTTTTTTTCTTTAATTGATGCAATACTGATCGAATTAAAATAAATACTACTTATTAAGTTAATGATGTTTTGTATTTATTAAAGAATATTTGGTATTTGCAGATTTAGATAGGTAGAAAGAAAAGGCTTACAAAATACAAAGAATCCCGTTGCTATTCATAGTAAAATAATTAATGAACTTTCTTTTATGGAAAAGTGCATTATGTCATGGTGTACTTATAAAAATAAGTCTTTTTTTGTTTTCCCGCGAAACGTGACAATATAAAGTAATGCAAGACCCATATTACTTTCTTTAGCTTTGGACGATGCACTGAATAATAAATAAAGTCTGTCTCGGAAGATATGTAAGATATTGAATTTTACATGCCTTGTCATTACGTTACTTGACATTGATGAATTTTTTGCCGTTTGAGAGCATTCAGATGTGAAAGAAGGAAATTAAATTCATTTAGATGCTACTGTGAGTATATAGAAAACATTTTTTTGAGACCGAAACTGCGGTTTTCTATTGCGAATTGAATAAAATCAATTCAAATAGTGACATTCAAAAGAACACTCGTTTCTAAATATGACTATGGTGTAAAAAATAGAATAAATATTGCGTTATTTTCCAAATATACAGTGAACTGAAGCTGAGTGATTTTCAAAAGTTTAAAAAATATTCGTACACTGAAACAAATATACATTTTTGTGTTTTATGATCGGATCAGTGAGTTACGTATCGATAAGTCTTCACACATCTACAGATAATGTAAATATATTCATACCATGATGTAATGAAATTTATAGACAACTCTGAATAGATGCAGTCAGACAATGCAGAATTTTCGAAATGGGTCATCTAATGAAGCTTGTTATTCTGAAAGAAAATGGATTACATAGCTTGGAAGTCACGTTAAAACATGTAATGAAATTTCACTATTAGTTGGTAGACTACGTTAGACAGACGGACTTAAACAAACTCTTGGAACTGCGTATTCTAATCTAAATAAAATCTCAAGAGTTTATTACGAGTCATAGAAACTTTAGTTCCAAAGCTTCGTCTTTCCAATGAGTGTATTGCAGCTCTCTCTCATTTAATAGCATTTCAGATTTCCAGAGATCGTAATTACAAGAGCAACTGACTGTACAATTAAACAAGGAATGTTTAATAAGAGTCGGATTTCCCTTACCTTGGTAGGATTTTGGTACTACACCGAAGCTGTTTGTACGAGACACGGATTAATACGCTTTGATAGCTTTAATTCCGAACTCTAACATGTTATGGACATCTTTGGAACCTTGAATTGAAATTTTAGAAATTCTAAAACTGAATCAATACAGTTATCATAGTAAAAATACAATCGATCATAAAAAAAAAGCTTTGAAAAATCATCCATCGTCTATTTTTTTCTGAATTCGTAAAGCAATTATTTTGATATTAGCTGATGTTACGATCATTCGCGGCGAATATTTTAAATTAAGAGCAAACAAATGAATATATATAATGATCTCCAAACAAAATCCATAAAGAATAATAAATAGACACTAACGTGACTGAATCGTAATATGCACCAACCCTATGTTTAGGTATTATAAATCTTTATCGAGAGCGAAGGGGATAAATGAAAATTCGCATTTATTATTTGTGGATTTATAAATTTGTACAAAATCCACGAATAAATATTTGCGATCGTTCTTTTTTTTAAAAAGACCAAATGTTCATTCTGTTTGCCGTATGATTACTTTGTCTTTTGGATCGAAACATTTCTGAATGAAAAACTTCAATTTTTTTTTTAAAAAAAGAACAATGATACTTTTTAGCACGATTTTAAAAATTCGGCATTAATCGAAAAACTGATTAACACATCGAAATTGAATTAAATCTTTTTAAAAAAATTTGATTCCTCAGGTAGTGCAAGTATTGTAATCTTGCAACGTTTCTTTCGAGAGTTAGGTCATAAAATATTCAAAAATATCCCTTCAACATTATTAATTCAACATTATTATTAAATCTTAAAAATACGAAAGAAAAATTATTTTCTGATAAAAACATTCAGTTTTTGAGCATCTTGCGATACTTGCACACTGTTCATCGAGAATGTAAGCCAGCATATGTAGATAAACGAATCAGTCAAATAATCAAATGAAAAGAAGCGAATTCATCCTTCTACAACAAATATACAAAGGATAACTTCCACTTCCACCCGATTATCAGCTTCCGACGCCTGATACCACTTTTTTCAGTTAAGTGATCAATTCATCAGCTTGTTTAATTTAATTTAAGTACCTTTTAATGTAATAAATTGTGTTAGTTTCTAGAACTGTACAGCTGATCTTCTACCTTTCGACCTATCTGGAGTTAGTTAGGTTGTAATGTTGGGCTGTTCGCGATTTTCTCTTCAGTAATCTCTTTGACTTTATAGTAATTTGAATTGGATAAACGAATCAGTCAGTAATTATCAAATAAAATGATATCAGTCAATAAATGGCATTGTAATTTATTCAAATTGTCGGATAAATTACAATGTCTTCTCAACCAAAATGAAACGTAGTTAGGTAAATTAGGTAAAGATAAGAAGTGTAGTGAATTGAATAAGGGATAACGATATATAAACGAAATAGAATTGAAAGGAAAAAAAGGGAGATAGAAGATAACGAGAAGTTGCTTTATAATTTGGATTCAATTATTGTAATTAATCGTTTGGGTTGAGGCGATTCTTAGTTAATGTACTAAGATTCGAATCTGCTGATATCAGGAAAAAGTAGTTGAATCAGAAGGAGTCGGTAACCTAAGATTTCATTACTAGAATATAAACTGATAATGATTGAACTAAGAGGTATTCGAGAGAGAGCGACTTTAGTTATTCTTTGGTAGCCAATACAATATTTTGTCCTGTGCTTACGTATCTTAAGTTGGAGTTTAGTATTTATTGACTAAGTAGACTGAAATATGTCAGAAGGATTAAATAATGAAGGACAATCGTCAAAAGGTGACTATAAATTGGTTACCGCTTGCAGTTTCCAAAAAATAAATTGAAAAAAGTAAAGTTTTCAAGCAAATAGAAATTGGAGAAAAATTAGAGCCAAAGCGGTTGTAAAATGAAGTCGTTATTTGCAAAAATTACAATGCTGTTGCCTTAGTGATCATACTTCATATGACATATAATGGATTTACAGAACGAAAGCTATGTAGTGTATAAGAATTTCTATTTCAAGATCATTGGATTTGGGAACTTGAGGAATAAGTAAAGATGTTTTGAATAGAAGGATTATCAATATCTCAAATGCCGAAGTAAGAATTTGGAATGTTTTTTTTTGAAAATATTCTTTAACAGTAGGATCTTCAATAACTCTCTCGTCGGATATCATAATTAAATAATCCATTCAAAACAGTATCGCAATTCTAGAACAAAAAAAAAACATAAATAAATAAAAATATCATTCTCCAAAAAACTATATTACTCTTCAAAAAATGAACAAATAAACGAGTATAACGTTTGTCACGAAAAACTATACAAACATATAGACGAAGCAGTGGATACCAGTGACGTCATGCGACGTAGTATATGTATAATTATGCACAGTGAAGAAAAAAATTTGCCTGATCGGCATTTTAGCAAAAAATGTACAGTAAATTTTAAAATAATGGCTCCGAGGTGCACACATTCAGTATCCATAGATTCAGTGGTCCAATTTTCGTGTCTTTGTGTCTTGCCATTTTTGAGCTATGGTACGGATACACAAAATCACCCTTTTATTAATACATATTATGTGGAAGAACTAAAGCACATATAATTTGCTAAGAGGATTTTACATACTTCAGCAGTTGTCATTGAATTCTGAATTTGTTCAAATGAGAGTATATTCATTTAGTTAACAGTATATATAATTATTCGAGCTAATATTTATAATTCGGAAAATTTTCTTTAGGTTCTCATGTATGTAAAGTATTTCTCTTTATCTTTTTTTAGGAAAAACCCATTCATTTTTCCTAATATCGAGATTATATTGCTTTTTTTTTTTTTTGGTTTCACAATCACGTGGTTTCGCAAACCCATTTAGAAAATGTTAAATAAGAAATGAGTGTGACATTAAGTTATTTAAATTAATATTATTTCAGGCAATCGTTCAATCATTGATTCGAGTTTGGTGCCACGGTAGCCTATTGGACGCGGACTGAAGTCCAGAATCTTTTCATTGTGGGTTCAATACCCTGAGGCCACTAAAGATCTCTCGTGTAGCGGAGTGAATGCACGTTATATTTGTCGGGGATCAAAGTCCTCATGTTGATATAGTGTGCAAGTTTGGAAGAGCTCAGATATCATTTTCGTCTTTTGACCGAGGCTCGAATGTGAGAACTCAGTTGCCAATAGCCATTTTGTTGCTTCGAAGTGTGCTGTTAATGAACAATCAATCAATCCGTCCTAGCAATATGAATTCCCCTCTCACGGAGAAGCCCGTCTTCCACTTGTAGTTTAATTGAAATTAAAGCCTCACTCCATAAAATATGTCCACACATATTTTCGAAAACTTTTCTATTGTGGTTACCACACATATTCATCCAGTTTAGCTAGTGTATTACTTACATTCCAACTCAAATACTGGTTAAAATGCATCCGTGACATTTTTACGACACATATACTTTGAGACTGCGATCAGAATTTGACCATACAGAAATCTGATCTGGGAACTCAAAAAACACCGGAACCGGATGCCTTGTCTTTTTAAGCGCTATTTTTTTTTTTATCTTCGTCAGACTACCAGGGACCAATAGCTGAAATAATGATTCAGCTATCCAATCAACAAAAAAATTATATGTGCTGTTGTTTTGTAGAGGTTGAATCCGTGTGAAAAAAGTCTAATGATATATATGTATATATAATCCAGTCATGGAATGCAATCTGCACCCATTGTTTCGTGTTATTCTGATTGTTTATTAACGTCGCCCTGAGAAGCAACATGAGGGCAATTAGTGACGGACCTCGTTATTCTGCACCCTGTTGTATACCTGGGTTGGTATTTCCTTCTCTATACTTCCACAACATGTTAACATCATGAGGACTTGGGATCTCGACTAGATCTCGACTAAAATGCATCATACCCTTTTCACGGTGGGTCTTTAGTGGCATCAGGGCTTGAACTCGTGACTCAATGAAAAAAAACGTCGACTTTGAGTCCGTGATCATGTCCAATAAGCTACTGCGACCACATCTAACGAGAGCAGAAACAACTATTCTATTTGTGTAACTAACATTATACCAGTAATGTTATTTTACACTGCAACTGTTATGTGCAACAAGCACAAATCTTTTTTTTTTGTATAAATATAATCTGTATTAATAAAATTCGTTGAAAAATATGAATTATTTTAAAAAGTAATACGGTTTCCGTTATTCAATCAATAGCCCTTGCCTTATCAGAGTGACTCCTGTAGCCTAGTAGTCATGGTTGCAGACTTAGTCGATGTTGGTTTCGTCGAGTTATGGGTTTCAGCTCTGATGTCACTCATATTATAGCGTGTAGTGGAGATGGTGCACATTTTTTTGGTCGAGTTTCCAAGTCCTGTCTATGGCGTGGTGTAGTGGTTTGGAGAAGGAGGTGCCAGCTCTTTTGCAATCCTCGCCATTTGATTGAGGCTCAGAATTACGAGGTCTATTGTCAATTGCCCTTGTGTTGCTTCCAAGTGTGACGTTAATAACCAGCCAACCAATCAAATGATCAACCAGAGTATCGTATTCAATATTACTTTATACTCGTTATTACTTATGTCACATGATTCTTATGCTTCCATCAAGGGACCATATTTTCTATATTATATTAGAATATTTTCCACAAGAAAACAGCTTTAATCCGGACTATATCTTTTCCCTAATTTTAAGAGATATATTTCCCCTCTAAGAAAAAGGGGTTATTTATAAGGATATTACGATAAATATTTTTTATTCCCATCATATTATTTTTTAAAACATAAAAATAGTATTGTTATATAATACTGAATAGTAATACTACTAATAATGTATAGTAATGGTACTAGAGTAATAATGCACTAGTAGTTATAATATACGGAAAAAATATAGTAATACTATACATCATTTTTTTCTCTTGTCAGAAGTGAGTATTATAACGAGCATTCTTTTCAATCTAAATCGTTGCAATTTTTAAATATATCATTAGCGAGTATTCTAGAATTTCATTCACTTAAGATGCTTTAAAAAGTTTTTTAACAGAGAAATGATTTATGCATTTCAAAAATTCAATTTTTAAACTTCTCTTATTTCAAGAATGTTTGATGTGTTTTAAAGTTGTACATTTTGTTCTCTGAGAATAACAAAAAGGATGATAAAATATTCGTGTTAAATTTATCGAACATAAATTTGTTTTATAGAAGCCTGAACATTTATTTCAGAGTCGTACTGTAGATGACGATATTAGAAGTTCTTCGAAGCAATTTGGACTAAAAAAATCTTACTTAATTTTTGTTAATTTTTTCTATGTTAATGAGAAGTATAAGTAAAAGGGGTTTGGGGGAAATACGAATGAAAAGTTCTTGTGCGAACTATATAAGGGTGAAGAAATGATTACATTGTGTAACACATTTATTTTTCTATCTCTCAATCTACTGAAAGTCATAGTAATTTTAGGTGTGATAGTTTGAAATTGAGCTCAAAAATGTGGATATTTAAATCTACCTGCATATTCGAAATCCGATTCCTCTAAAGACGCCATGTTGATGCATGTCAATTCCGCAGGAGTTCAAAGTCCTCATTTTGGTGTGGAGGTGGAGGTGATGTGCCAGCTATGGTATCGACTTCGTCATCTGCACATGGCTCAAAATTATGAGTCGTATTCGCTGTGATTAGTAGACGTTGCTTAGGGTAGATATCAGGCTTTTATTAGATTTTTAGCAGTTATAATAACTGGAAAAATTAAATCTGTAAACAACTTTTTGAAAATGATTTTCGAAACCGATGCGACTATCATTCTTACATTTATCATATTGTTATGATCAAGAGCCCATGGTCGGCGTTGTTTCAGTCGAGTCGTGGATTTGAGCCCTGATTGATCCACTACATTTTCACCGTGTAGAGGGGTTGGTGCACGATAAATCTGTACAGGCTCAATGTCCGCATAATAATGATGGTGTAGAAGATGGAGAAATAAAGTGCCAGCTCAGGTGTTGTTTTCGTCACTTGACTGTGCCATAAAATTACGAGGTCCGTCGCCAACAGCTTTAGCGTCTCTTTTCTAATTGTGGCTTTAATAAATAATTAATCAGTCACGTTAATGAATGCGAGTGAATGACAGTTTAGGTTTGTGGCGCGAGATACAAATCTGTTTAGGCTGTGCCAAACATTTTTTTTACACAGTAATCTAGACAGAAAAAGGCAAAAATAAGTTGACAAGAAGGTGAGTTGAAAATAGAGAATGCTGGGGTTTCCAGAAGAGCATCACATGTGTTTACCAAAGAAAGTAAATTTTATGAGAAAAAAAAATATCACAAAGATATCTTGGAGTCATATCGACGAAATAAGCCCCTTACGTAAGAGGAGTAAGCCCCGGAGAGGTCCAAAGTATTGAAAGTCTCATCAATTTATGTTACACCTAGTTTTCCGGTGTTTAAAATAATTTTTAAGTTCCTTAGAGATTTGAACGTATTTAGAGCAGTACAGTAATAAAATAATTTCATCATGGAACATTAAAAATATATGTATAGAACTAACTGCAAATTATTATTTGCGCTTAATGAAATTAAACTAAATTAATAGTTCAAATAATTTAAAATCTGTAAAGATTCAAAAAACTTTTATACTTGGTTAAAGCAATAAACTAACGTAAATGTGAAACATAATAAGAGTATACATATAGCTCATAACTGCAAATAATTTGTGATTAAGATTATTTGAAAATGAAAAGTTAATTTTTTTGTAGTTTCTTTGAAGTATTTTAATGAGAAAGTAGTATAATTGGAATAAGATTTATAAATTTTACATTGCTTAAACAGTAATTAAATAGTTTTGTTAAAGGTAAATTATTTTTCTTTTAGAAATATATTAAACCAATAAGAAGTATGGGCCTGTATTAATACTACTTGTAACTGTTGATTAAATTTGTTTTGCTTACTGTGGACGTCACGATAGTGTAAGTATGAAAATGAACTTATCTAAGAGAACCCTTGAAAAAAAAAAAACTATTTTCAAAACGCGTTTTGCTAATTATATTTCTTAACCCTTTGAGAGGCAGTATATAAAAAAACATTAAATTTTTGTTAAAATTCTTCTGATATGATATTGATAATGTTAAAAGGACACAATATCAAGCGGTAAAATTAATTTTTATTTATTTCCTGGTTTTTAAGACCCGTATAAATAATATACCCCCGCCCCTCTAGGACATTTTATTTGTACACCAGTTGCTCCCTCGAAGTTCCTGTATTCCTTCGAAGAAATAATAAATACTTTCATAAAAAAAGGTATATTATTTTAGTTAATTTGGGAAATATTAAGATCACAAAACACTTTTATAAAAATTAAGAACTTTATGGTGAATTTTTAATTCTATGAGTGATAATTTGTGCGAAAATGTGTGTTAATTAATTTAAGTATAACTTTTTTTTATACAAACATAATTTTCACAATTTAATGATATAACTGCATTGTAAACTTAATAAACCAAATTTAGCAGAAAAGCATATGCAGTTTTATTTAAAGCAAGGTATATTTTTTATTGCATATACTGTAAAGATATTTTCTTCCTCACTTGTTTCTAAAGGTTACTCCGATCCATCAGAAGGGAGATCTTTAAGCCAAACAAGATTTTTTTCAATGTCCCCGTGTGGGATTCTTTTAAAAATATTTTTTATAAATGCATATATTTTAGAAAGTAATTAAAACTAGATTATAAGACTACTATAAATAAAATTACGAATAAGCGTAGATCCATAAGAGTTGAAAAACCATCCGTCCATGGTAGTTGTTCGTATTCGAAACATACCCTCTCATATATATGATGAACAAATGTGTCGGGAAAAAAAGAAAAAAAGAAAGGCCATCCTTCCTTATTCTGAAGTATTTATGGGTTGTACACTGAGGGCTCTGTTTTTCTTATAAATCGGGTAACTCTTTGCTGTATTGTATCTTTTGTAATATCTTTCTTCAATGATTTACATCTTAGTTTACTTAGATTCTTTGATAAAGTTCACTGCTAGAGGCAATGAACCCTTACTGTCGTCTCTCAATTATTGGCAGCATATCGTCTACTTTTATTTCATGCTAACAGTGTACATCAATTATCCTTTGTAAGTCTCATGTCTATCAGCAACACCAATCCCTAATCTGCTGTCTCCAGCCAGTTCTAACATATCTTACATGACTGCGAAGACTCTCCCTCCGTCTTCGCTTTGCTAGATTTGTTTGCAATAGTTTAGGTTTTAAGAAATCCTTTCCCTCCCCCTGAGCTTTTTCTTGTTGTCATTTTGAGGGCACGCTCAGCGTTGATAAATTTTTATTAGCCATCTAAGGGCTATTGTTTTAGGTGAAGCGTATTGGAGTATCAGATCACTTTTCAATTTTTTATCGTTTGCTTCATTTTTAATTACATTTATTTTAGATATATTTAATTAAAAATTTTTTAATTTGCTTTAATTTTAATTACATGTAGCTAATATATATTCAGTTTTTTAATTTATCGTTTGTTATAATTTTAATTACATTTATCTTAAACATATTCAATTTACTAATTTATCGTTCCCTTTAATTTTAATATCGGAAAAGTTTACTATTGTCCATTTCTCTAAATTTCATCGTTTACTTTTGATTCTTTTATTTAACTGAGTAATTTAAGAATAATTATAAAAAGTGCATCTTAGGTGGCTAAATCTGTTCTTAGCAAAACTTTGCAAAATAACTTTTTTTCTTGATTTAAATTTCTTTTCTTCGGAGAATATGTCTGATTTTTGCCTCACTGGCACTTTATAACATATTAACGACCTCTATATTTCACTGTAATAAAATGAACCGTCACATATTAGTCTGATTCGAAAATTTTAGTGCTGCCATTGTTGCTCTCTAACCCTCCGTGGGGGGGGTGGCATAAATTTTATACCTCTTAGTTTGATGTATGAAACAAATACCTTATATATTTTGTTTTGAGTTATTAGCAGAATTTACATAAATTTTCAAACATGTTGATTGGTTAGCTGATGAAATTAAAATTTTCAATTTAATTCAGAAACATTTCTGTAAGGGATAAAATAACCACTTGTTAGGAACTTTCATTAGATTCGAAACAATAATTTTTATAATCATTTTGCACGGTTGTGCTAACTAATTTAAATAATTAACACTATAAGCTACCGTTTGAAGATAAATGTTTGAGGAAGAAAGGTATTTTAGAGAGATTTTTAGGGTGCTAAATATGTGGTATAAAAATATACCACCTCCCCTGAAAGGGTTAAAACAGCAATCAAAATGTATTTAACATGAAATAATGTGTGTAACAAAAGATATATAAAATATAAAATTATGTGAATATTATTTAATAAGATGCAGTTCTGTTGAAAAAAAATATCTAATCTTATTCATTACTTTCTTTTAGTTAAGTGAGTTAAAGTTTGAGTTTAGAATACTCAACCGTGTCTTGTCAACCGGCCATTATGATTTCGGGAACATAATGTTAATCCAATGGAATTCCTACAATCCTCCTTAAATTTGGACTGTTTTATTTAATTGAATGAAAAAAGTTCATACGAAAGAGCAAAAAAAGAAGGTTTTCATGGAATTATAGTTTTTATCCAATTTTTAAAAATATTTTTATCCCAATTTATTGATTCATTTGTGCGTTTTCCAGTCTTTAAGAAAATTCTAAAATATTTTCAAAATATTCCACAGAAACCTTCATTTTGTTTTCTCATTCGGATGCACTTTTTTCATTCAAATCAATAAGATAGTATAGATTTGAGGACGGAAGTAGAAATTCGATAGGATTAACATTACGTTCACGAAAACAAAATGGCCTGTAGATGGGAACCCTAACAATAGGGAATGAAATTCATAAATTACCAGATGTTTAATTCGTTGTTATAATCTTAAAAAGTCACCAGAAAAAAAAAATTAAAATCACTATTTGAAAAACGTTATGTAGCATTGATTACATACATACCAATGTAGAGAGATTAAAAGCAATTTTTATTTTCATTTCCAATATGGCTATTTCTAATTTTCAATTTATAGTTCCTGTCAACAGTTCTTCATGCTAAATTAAGTACTTATATTTTGAGTTAAAATCTGTTATCGTCTGATCAATCCAAAATTTTTTTTCGAAGATAAGTTTCAATTCAAAAACAAAAGATTTATACTCGCTTGCATCAAAAATATTTTCATAAATAAGCAATAAATAATTATAATACTTACTGTCAGAAATTACACTTAACTTTCTCAAGATATCGTTTGGTATTAAATTAATTTTGCATTTCTAAAGTAATTTTCGTTAGTTATATTTGTTTCAAATGAAATTGTTTATTTCGTAATAACCATTATCGAAGCTTAAATGTGTTAAAATTAATTGTTCAAAACTGTAATACACACACATTTCAAGTTTTGGCTTTATTGTCTTATTATCGCATTCAGAAACTTACAGTAGTAAATCTAACTTGAGTTGTGATATCACTTCAGTTATTTAGTTAAATTAGTCTCTTCATTCATAAAATCCTTTGAATTGGTGTTGATTTAGTGCAACTTCTGCAACACCTGGAAATAGATGATATATGTTTCGTTACAACTGGCATGTTTTAGAATTTGTAACAATATATTTTACCCGAATAGTAATAATCTATTTGAACGAACTGTGTTTAAGTATTACAGAGCATCTGGACCATTTTGCGACTACCTCATTAAACACAATTGCTATTAAATCTTAAGAGTTTTTGATTGATTTATCTTAAAAGCTCTGTATAGTTATCAATAGCTAAATAATTTGTTTTTCTGTTTGACGATTGATAAATTATTTTCACTTCAGATTTCCGTTTCTTTTCTTTCTTTTACTTATGTATAACAAAATCTTGAAATCTCATAAATTTCTTTTTAGCGACATAGAGTTTTCGTTTCCAAAATGACTAGTGTATTGTGATTTTTACTCAATAGATCTTGGAAGATGGAAAAAAGAATTCATACATCTCAATAAATGTAATAAAGTGTGTTGTAGACATGATATCAGTCAAATATCAGACATGAAATTATATGAAAAATCTTCGATTTCGTTTGAAATTAAAAATTATTTAAAAACAAAACGGCTCAGTATGAAATGTGAAATAGATAGATTATTTTGCATTAGGTGTCTGTTTATTTTAAATTAAATCTGCAAATGACTGAGTGTGCGTTTATAACAATGAAGATGTAATTCATATACATATTACATAAAGCACATTTTTTTTAATACGGTAATAAATGAATTATTTTCTTATGCTATTTGAAATCGTCTCTTAAAAGTTATTACGATTCTCAGAATCACGGAAAGGTTAAAACTACTTTGTTTAGAATATTTGTTAAAATATTTTGTTTTAAGATTTTCTATAGAAGAGCGAATAAAATTATTTCCTCTTGCATGATTCGTATTGAAAAAATAATGCTATTTTAAAATTATTGCAGCGACTTTCTTCAACAACAACGTCAGATGTTAAAACGCCTAAGCAACTAGCCCGAGACATCTCTTTTTGTCCGGTAGGTAAAAACGCAAGAAAAAGCGTCTGTTCAACAATTTTTTTGAGACTCGCTAGTCTAGAGTTCGATGCGCCACCAGTGTTCTAAGGTCAAATCTCTTTCCCTCAATGGGATCCAAAAACTACCCAACGCCTAAGTGGTGACTTAGAACTTGAACGCTAGATGGTAGCCCAAGCTAGATCTTTTGGTTGCATATACCTCAGACTCAAAACACTTGCCTTTTTTTTGTCTAAGACAATCGCACGTAAATCACAACTAGTAATATTTCTGCGATGACAACGTGGCGACAAGACCCGGTACTCAACTAGAGTCAGCCGATGACGCCAAATGACTCAAAGGAAAAATCAATACAACATGGAAGGGCTGTGTATTAATTGCAGCAATGGTTGGAAAGGAGACCTTCTCAATAAATATCAGTGAGAAATTTTCTCTTCGCATCATCTCGATGGTTCTAGAGGGAGAGTATGCAGCGGTTCTCTTCAATAACGACGTCAGAAATAAAAACCCCTTGAAAATTAGCCCAATAGAGACATCTCTTTTAGTCTGATTAGTAAAGGCGCAGCATTAAGTTACCGGTCCACAACTTTTCTTCAGACCCACTGGTTCAGGGTTTGATTCGCCGCTGGTACCCAAGGATAACTCTCTCCCCCTCCATGGGGTTGAAAAATCACTTAACCTCGAATCATTTACAGTATATTCTTTTTATTTTATTCAATTCTTTTTTAATTTTGTTGTTACTTTAATATTTTTAATCACAGCTAATGAAGCCCCCCCATATATTTAATTTATTTTTATTTCCAAAACTTCTTTAATCTTGTTAAAACTTAATATATCAAAAAAAAGTTCTTTCAAAGGAATAACTAAAAATAATTTTAATAAGTACATGCATAGTGGTTCCTATGTGTCCTAGTTCCTCAATTTATCTTTTGTATTTGTGAAAATTATATATATTATACCTGAAATCTTGAAATGTAAAAAAAAAAGAAATTAAAAATTTTAAAGTTTCTTATATTCGATTTATGTAGATAAACTACCAAACTGTAACTACGAAAATATAAATAAGAGTAAAATTGGAAAGATTAATTAAAAATTAACACTTGATGAAAGCAAATTCTGAATTAGATAATTTTGGCATCTCTCCTTCATAGTGTTTTTTTTTTCGTTTATTTTTTGCTTACATTAAATAATTCAAACCCACGTTGTAGCATTCAAATATTACAATGAAGTTCAAGCATAGAAGTCCATATCTGAGTCAAAATATAGAGTTTCTGTTGTCATCTAAACTGAAGAAGTTTAAATAAAAATTTTGCAGTGTGATACACTTAGAAATGTCAGTACCGGTACACCATTTAGTTTAGTTTTAATTAACGTCGCACTAGAAGCAACACAAGGGCTATCGGCGACGGTCCTCGTAATTTTGAACCACGGTCAGGGGACGAGGACGACACCTGAGCTGGCACCCCCTCTTCTTACTTCCACACCACCCCAACGGGAGGACTTTGGGCCCCGAACAGATTTAACGTGCATCAGCCCCGACTACACGGCGGGTCTTTGGCGGCCAAGGATCGAACCCGCGACCGAACGAAAACTACCGGCCACGAATCCGAAGCCTTGATCACTAGGCTACCGCGTCTCGTACATGTACACCAGCCTACCGTTGGAGTTCCGATTTATAGCCTTGAATTGTCTCCATTAATTCTACATGCTTTTTTTTTTTTTTTAACTTTCAGGCTCTTACCATTCTTAGTTAAGTACAGAAATTATCATTTCGAAGTACCCTAGAGATATTTTTCTCCCCCAAGCGATTTATTGCCTTTGGTAAACACGGGAAATGACCTCCGGGATACCTGAGTTATCCTTCGCTATTTTTTTCACCATCCTCTTTGTTAACCAATTTATACACTTCCTCCATACTTTCAAACATCTAGATCACAGTTACTTCTTGTTAGGCGTAGCACACATATAGCCAAAGAAGTGACTCTTGCTGCGTTAAATTTCCTTTCTTCCTCACTACATTGTTTTGACCAATAAATAAGTAAATTATGTACATGACTAACATACACTTTTTTTTTCAACAACTGCAATTACGTTATCTACGTAAAAGAAACTGAACTTATCAAAACAAAAATACGGCACGTTAATCCGCTCTCATCTGACACACACATGCAAATCTATAAAATCGTTTAGAAAGAACTGGAGTATATTCAAGGGGGAAATATAAAGGAGAAATATATTCAAAGAATGTACGATTCTTTTATAATTATTAAGCCAACAAATGTGGAATCTGAAAGACTTTTGTCTATCCTGGGATTATTTTGAACAAGTATTGGTTTCCAATCAAGAGACTTCAGGCTCTCGTCTACAGGCCATTTTGATTTTGTGAACGTAAAGTTAATCCTATGGAATTTCTACTAATGTCCTCAATTTCTACTAATGTCTCTACTATTTTGATGCAAAAAAGTACATATGAAAGAGCGAAAAATAACGAAGTTGCTACAAAATTGCATTTTCTCTCCGAATTTGAAAACATATATTGGGTTTAGTCAAAAGTAAGCCTCACAAACGAATAATTAAAATAGTAGTAAGCAATTTTAAAAATTGGAGGAAATTGTAACTCTCTGCAAAATTCGTTATTTTTAATCTTTCAAATGTAGTTTTTTTGCATTCAAATATTTAAAATAGTCTGGATTTAATTTGTAGCAGAAGTTCCATAAACTTAACATTATATGTTCACTCAGTAGACGGGAGCCTTTAGCAAGTCAATTATGTTTCTTACGTGCTTATTTCTTAAAAACATTTTGACACATTTAATAACATATTTTCATAATGTTTTCATTATGAAAATATATTGATACATAAGTATTTGAAATTTATAATACAAGTTCTGAATCTTATATAGATTTATTTTTTCATACATTTTTGACAATGTACAACTATAAAATAAAATGTTTTATTAATATGAACTGTTCAATTCTTGTTATAAAAAATTAACTACTAGATTTATCTGAAAATTTTACCGCATTACCAGTAATAGAAAAAGTCGGTAAATTTGCAATTTCTAGATACAATACACTAGAAAGTTTTATCTTTTCGTACCCAACATGGGAGCTGAGAGATTAAACGACACTGTCAAATCCGTTTCTTTTTCTACAATAAACATTTCAATTTTTTTTCAAAATTTTGCGAAAATGTATCTACTTTGGTATGAGTGATGAGGAAGTTTAATGGCGTATGAGCCAAATATAGCTATGCTGCGCCAAACAAAATGTAACTGCGATTTAGACGTTAAATAAATGGGGGAAAAAAGGCAAAAATTTGGTTGACAAGAAGGATGGTCGAAAATAGGGAAATCTCTCCAAAAGTATCCTAGGGACTCGTCACTCATGTTTACCGAAACCAATAAACCCCACTGGAAAGAAAAAAAAAAGATTAGGGTATCTCGGTGTCTTGATTCTCTTGCTTACCTGAGACCTATACCTAATTCGGTAAATTTGTATTTGTATTCGTAATTTTTCCTGTTTTATGCATTTTTGAAATTAAAATGATATTATTCTAATTTTTTTTTCATGAATCTATTACTACAATAAAAGGGGGAAAAAGAAAACCAAACTAATGCTAGCCTAAACTAGTTCATTCATTTTGTGAGATATGAATACTATTTTATGTTGTCCTCAGAAATATCCGTCCAAACGAGATGAAAATAGAAATTGAAAGTAGTAACCTTTCCATTAGGACCTTTCTCTCTAATGAGAAGTGACAAAGATTTCAACGGAACGTATCTCTTGTTCTGGAAACGATTTCCGAACACTCATTCGTGTTCGAAGACATTTCCATTGCCCTCAATCGGTTTGTGAGCTAGAAAAGTAATGAAGTTTTCTGAGAGCTTTTAAGAAAAGTGTGTAGTTAAATCGGAGCAAACTTTCGATGGTCAAAGTTGTTCAAGAAGAGTAAATTTAGAAGTTAGAGGCTTTCTCTACCGAAGTATGGATGAACAATTCAATATAGAACGTTGATGGGTTACTAACTTTGAATTATACACTATAAACTGCTTATTCTGCAATTTTATATTTATTATTGATCTAATTGATTTTGAACTTCTATTTACAATCTTCTAGATCAGAAATTCTATCTTTATCAGTGTAAACACTCTATGTAATTCAATAGAACTTATATATTGTTCTGCATCAAAAGTGCTAAAATATTCTATATTAGAAATCCTGTTTTATCCCTCACTCTTTGATAACGGAAAATAGTGCCAAATTACTCTAAAAGTAGGTTACAATACGATTGTATTACAAGGGATGCATTGACACCGTGCTTGAGATTTCAACTTTATTATTTTACATTTGCTTTTATCAATCATTGTAGAGTAATTTAAAATGATTCCTCCGATTTCAAAATATTATATTTTCATTGGTAAACGACTCATAATGATAAGTAATACATGTGTGCAGAGGGAAAATGTGGAAGTTTTTTTTTTTTTTTTTTCAAAGTGTTCGATTTAACTTTCTTTTGTGACTCGTATAGTACCAATTCGATTAGTAAATTCCTGCCTAACACGTTGTAAGGTGTCAGTGGTAATTAATTGTACAGAAGGAAAGGAATTAATTGTTTATGTTCACATAAATTTGTGGCAGATGGTAGCGCATATACTTTATCTTTTACAAACTTCCGAAGGAAGGAATCTCATGGGGCCATATCAAGTGACTTAGGTGGCCGACTGTGTAACATTAAGTTCATCTGATCTTATGCGACCAATACACTACGAGATAACTCTGTGAAAGCTTCAAAAACATCTTTCGTGAAACAGATTTACAAAAAACGCACGGGGGTCACCTGTTGTGTGTGTGTTCGCAATATAAAACTTCCACTGTTTTCCTTTGCATTTATGTATTACTTATCAATCTGTATCGTTTGTTCTTGAAAATGAGAACCCGTGCGGTGACCTGGAATGACAGAATAGTCCCACTGTAGCTCATGCATGTCGCAAGAGGTGACTAAAATGGGTACCCAGCGTCTGGGGATATAGCGGGCATCCTGCCCCTGGGAATTATATCATGGGACCTCAGGGACTTGCCTTCTTTAGGTAAGTACGGGCATCATGATCCCGAGGCACCCAAGTGATCTTTTTCTTTCCTACGGGGTTTACTGTCTTTGGTAAACACGGGTGACGCTCCTCCGGGTTACTCTAGCGATCCTTCTCTATTTTCGACCCTCCTTCTTGTCAACCAATTTGTGTCTTTTCTTTAATTTCTTCTCGTCTAAACCACAGCTAAATTTTGTTTGGCACAGCATAGCCATATCCGGTTCTTGAGCCAATAAACTTTCCTTTCTCACTTCACTCATCTTGTTGACCAATCTTTTTTCATTGTTTTAAAGTCTAGTTCACAGATTTACCTTGTTTGGCGTAGTACGGCCACATCTGGCTCTTGCGCGAATAACTTCTCTATCACTCACTCTCTCACTCTTGAAAATGAGGAATTTTAAAATCGGATGAATAATTTTTAATAAGCTTATATATAATTTATAAACTGTTCCACATGTAATTTTAGGAAAAAACTGGTGATATATTTTTTTTCGAAAAAAATGTTTGGCACAGCTTATCCAGATATGAGTCTTGTGCCATAAACACACTCATTCACTATGGTTTTCAAATGCACGTTAATTAGGACGAGGTTCAAAGTCCTTCCGTTGGAGGAATGTAAAAGTTTGCAGAGGGCGGTATCAGCTCAGGTGTCGTCCTTGTCACCTGAACCGAGTTTCAAAATTGTGAGGTCCGTAGCCGATAGCCTTTGTGTTGCTTCTAGTATGACGTTAATAAAATTAATTAATCAGTTTTAAAAGAATCCAATGCAAGTTAAGAACGATAATACGAGATTAAGATGCGTTGGCCCAATGGCAAAACTTCGATTAGTTTTAATTCGACTTCAATAAAGATGTAACATTGTAATGCAGGTAAACTTTATTTATTTCGGTCGTTCTACTTCAATATATTTTCAAAAGTTCTTCAATCGTGTAAGTGCTAGCGAGTGAAAATCAGTTCAACACGGAAGGATAATGACGATTTATTCGGAAATATTCAAAACAGGACGACACACAAGTAGCAAAACTTAGACTGTAACAAAACGAATAGAAACACATCACTTATATAGATTAGCGATACAGATATAGTTACAAAAAACATTTGTAAAGGCGGTAGTGACAGTTGTATCAGCAATGTTCAGATCACCAGCATACTAGTTCGCACTTTGCTAGCAGTATTACTTTGCTCTTGAAAGGCAGATTTCAAAAGACATACACACTACTCTCTCAGGCTCTCGGCGTTATTATACCTGTTCCGGTCAGTTGGAACGTCCCGGGGAAAATTCAGGAAAAGTCCGCAATTTTCAACCCACCGATTTTTCACTTAGATTCCAGCACTTTTGAAAAACTTTCGTTTTGTTACCAAACTCCCCGTTTCTCGCCAAGATTGTCTGTTGGCCAAATCTGTTGCCAAGATTAAGAGATCACTGCTTAAGCTATCTTTTGTATATTGGACGAAATATTTGTAAAGTCTCTTCTTTCTTACAAGAGTAACGTTGCAGGGAAACGTCATTGAAAACGCGTAACAATATAAATAATTCGGAAGAATTATTCATGTATATGATTCACGATCATTTTAGTTTCACAACTTCAAATCAATATGATCACTTATAACGTTTGATGATTTAAGGCGTGCAATCATTAAGACAATGTAATTGTTTACAATTTCTCTTTCAATACGTTTAGTAACTTTTAAAAGCAATCGAACAACATTTCTCAGTGTTTGTGATTATTGTTTAGTATAATTTTGAGACTGCAAATTACTGACGTAGTTTTTCATTTGTGAGAGTGGAAGAGGATGCATTTATTTCAAAAATGACCAATCACATTTCTTCTTTTACGTCAAAGAAGACAAATTCTGAGTCAAAATAAATTTGAAACACAATTGTTTGTTTAGCCCAGGGTTTAGTTTGTTTTGTATCAATAAATATATCGACTAGATATACAAAATCAAGTTTAATTACTTCTTATTTTTAGGTAACACAGTACCCGGCAAACAACTTTCTAAAATTAGATATCCATAAGAAAATGCTTTAACTCACCCCATCCCCCCAATGTTTAAAAGTATTTCTCACAACTTTATTTATGTGTTTAGTTACATTAGTGTTATTTATAGTGTTAGAAATTGTTTTCTATCGGACATTACGAAAAGCAGCAAAAAAGAGCTATATTGAATTTTATGGATTTTTTTTTTAAAAAATTTTTACTTATCTAAATTCTTACTTTTATTTGTCTAATCCTATTTTTAGAAGTATTTCTGACAGTTCTATTAATGGGTTTAGTTGTACTAGCATTATTTATAGAGTTACAAGTTGTTTTCAATTTGACACTAACAATATGAGGCGTACTTCCCTTCAACTGTGCTTACGGACTTTTCCTGGACGCTACTGGATTCAAACAACTCAACTTCTAATTATAAAAAGCAAGGATCTTGTACAAATTGAAATATAGTGAGAAAGAGAAGAGGCAGAGAGAGAGGGAGAGAACAAAAAGATAGATTAGGATTGAGGTTGGGGTAACAAAATAAGATAGTTAGTGTGATGAGCACGGAAATATTCTGGCGCGTACAGCAGATTTGGTTTGGATTAGCACTCAACGCTGTTAAATCAAGTGCAGATGATACTCGTATCTTATTCTTTCAAGATAATTCTTTGATAGATTATAGAAGTTGTTAGTACTCGCGGAAAGGATATTAACTGCGGAGAGCATCCTCCTTATTTGAGTGGTATATGAAGATATTTTGGATATAACCTTTTTAAAATTAATTGGCCTGTGCTTGAATTTAAAGTGAAATTTAGATCTTATAATTAGAATAACATTTACGATGACATACGAGACGGGTTCTTGGATACCGCCATAACACTATGAAGAACAGTAAGAAACATTTTCATCGACTTTTGTGGATTTTTTTTATAAACATAACTGTTCATCTAAATTCATATTCTATGCAGGAACAATCACGCATATTGTGCAAAACAATCAGAAAAAGTCCAAAATGTTAAATGGATTACAAAAAGTGCCTCAGCATTTTTAGTGCATAACCTTCACGAAACGTAAAAAGCTGAGAAAAAGAAATTTAAAGTTTTGAAGATTAATGAAATGATTTAGCACACGCTCTTAAAGAAAATTTAAGTAACTCGCAAAATAATTTTCCATGAAATTTTGCACTAATTTAAAAAGGGTAAACAAGTAAAATAAAATAATAAAACTGTTTTCGATACTTCGGTGATTTTTAGGGTATTGTGTACCCTTAAATGTCACATCTATAAATCAATCTATCCTAAAATCACGTCTATGTCATTACAAAATGAAAGCGAATCGAGATATATAAAAAAATAATCTAGCTTGTAAATTACTTGAATGCTCTAAATTTTTATTCCTTGCTTTCAAGAGGATGTTTTAAAAGTGTGAGTAGAATAATCTTCTTTTTAAACTGAAACAATGTGAAATTATACAAACTCTTATAGTATATTTTTTAAACTTCATTCACATATGCAGACCATTGGCAATAGCCCTCGTTTTGGTTAAGTGAAGAATTTTTATTTTGAATTTATTTATTATATTTTATGGTAATAAAACTAGTGTACTAGGCTCAATTTTAAGGGGAAAAAAGGATTTGAAAAATATTTAGATAGTCAGTGGTCAAGAATTTTGCAGCTGGAGACATTATTTCAGTCGAGTCATAAGTAAGAAACTATTCAATCGATAGTGAAGAAGGATTAAAGGCTATGACATGTTAAATGGGCCTTTATGATACTTTCTTGGCGTAGAAGTTAGTGAAGAAAGATTCCAACTCAGGTATCGTTCCTTTTGTTAGGCAGAGGCTCTAAATTGCAAGGAATTTCGTTGGTAGCTACGTCTCAGGGGATTATAATCTTTGGGTAGATATGAGAATCATAACCTTGAAGCACTCTAGTGATCTTTTTTTTTTCTCATTGTTTATTTTATTTGGTAAGCACAAGTGAGGAAAACCCGGAATACCTAGCGATCCCTTTCTATTTTCATTCCTCCTTCTTGCCAGCGAATTTTTATCCCCCTTTTTTTTTGTTTCCGAATGCATGGATCACATTTATACTTTGCCTGGCTCTTGCGCCATCAAACTACACCATCATTTCATTCTATTTTAGCTCTAATGGGATCCCAAATCGTGTTCATTCAAATAAACCAAGTTGGTATGCTTGATTTTACTGGCGCAAGCGCCATATTTGGTCTAATATGCCAAACGCTCTTTAATTTGTAACACTACTTGATTTTGTGATCTGGACAAAACTCTGCAAAAAGAAGAAAGGGAAAAGAAAGACGGGGGTGATGTGGAATGACAGGAAATGGATCGCAAGTAGGGAAGGATCGCATGGGTATCCAGGGGACATGTGATCCTTTCTAACAACAGTCTATGATTGAAAGAGATGGTCACTCATGTATTTGAGGGAGTAAATCCCGTATTTATCTGAAAGAAGAAAGCCTCACAGATATTAATGTGATTGCCCACCCAACCATTTGTAATATTCTTCTGTCCCCCGATTTTCAAGTGAACAGGATATGTGACTCATTGAAAAAGAATTTGCGTGGATTATACAATGTGTATTTTTAGTTATAATTAGGTAACAATTGACCAATTGTAGTGTCCTTTCATCCAGATTTAGTGACGGACAAGCGTCAGCAATTACCCCAATTTTGATGCTTGACTTCTCAATCGAGTATGAAAGTCCCGAGAGCGGATGTGATAACCAAAGGAATTGCTGTAACCTCTCTAGATGAGGCCATCCCCCTTCACTTCTTTCTCAGCCTAATATATAAGTTTAATTTTGTAATTCCCCTACATTAATATTTAAATCTAAATAAGTGCTTAAACGCATCCGATGGTATAGTAAATCGTTAATTAGCAACTGGTTGTTGTAAATTAGTGCATTTAATTTAATAATTAACATATCAACATCAAATCAACCAGAATATTAAACTAGAAAAGCAATAAATTCAATTTTCTCTGATAATTATCCAAAATGTGAATGTCATAAAAGGAATATAATTCTAATAATCCTTACCAAAGTCAAATGTTTACTGAAGCACTCGACATTTTAAACAAAAATTATTAAGAAGTGTCGAATCAAAAATCCACAGCTCTCGTGATAGAAGCGATTCCCGTCTTCGTTTATGGCTTTAACCCGTTCCATTGTAGTTTAGCTTTAACTGTCGCAAATAACGACTTTTCTGTCGTAAAATAAAATTAATTTCCACTCTCATCATTGAATAATATGCAAATCTTTTACTTATATAGTACAATAAATACATCAAAACAGTAGCAAATGGTAAAATTAAATCTTCCGAATTTATTCCCCGAGGCAATACTTATAATTCAACGAATTCCCCTAGAGACCTTCAGTGAATCTGAAGTTGCTTCATTTTTCTAATGAATATGAAACAGTTTTGAAGGATTGTCGATTGATATCCGAACCTAATGTCATAGTAAGTTATTTATTGTACTCCAGGTAGTCTGGCTCGACGGAGAATACTTTAGGGAGTTGTCGATTTACGTGGCGCACGGCATAAATATTTTCTCACTGTAAAATGATCTCACCCGCACTAAAATCAAGTAGACGAACCCCACTGAAATTGAAGTCAGTGGTTTGTGAGTGGAAGAAGGTAAATGTTATTCATTCTTGTCAAGTTTTGTATGCAATATTTTCATTCCCAATAACTTGCATTGAATGTTATAATTATTCATACAATGATAGTCATAATCTGTAGATGTCTCATTGTCAAAAATATATTGTTAAATTATAAAATAGGTCTTTAGATACGTGTAATGGAATACAATTTACTATTTCTATTTGAAATTTAAATAAAAAAGTACATATCAGAGTATAAAATCTGTAAGACATAAATAAACGCACAAACTTGTGATGTGGAAAGTATTCGTATTTAGCGCATAATCTCAAATGCTTGAAATCTTTTTTAATTATTATCTTGTAGGATATCCTTTAATTTGAATAATTGCTTTGAATCACCTTTGATTAGATTTAACCAAATTTGATATCGGTGAACTGGAAATGAAGTGCATTTTTGTTTATAAGAGTTTATCAATTTGTGTTTGTGGAAATTGATCTGGATCAAGAATTTAGATTAAGAATTCTTGTAAATGTTCAATAGGATTGATGTCTGGTGACTGAAGAAGAAATTTCATAAATTAAGGAATTTTATGTAAGATGTATAACAGATAATTTAAGATTGCATTCTTCGGATCATTATCATACATAAAAATTAAAGCCCATTTTCCTGCATGAGACTGTAAATTATTTTTCAAAATGATTTCATGAAGCTGGGGATTCATGATAACATCAATTGGGACTCGAACTGCCGACATGAAAATGCACTCATACAACCTAAACAAGCACGCTACCACTTCCATATTTTATAACTGGAAATAAATTCCCTGGATGTATTTCGTTTCCAACTTACCATTCATCACCCGTCTAATGCAAAAATGTTACACTTTCTTTTGTCAGAAGAAATGACTTAATTCTATAATTGTGTGCTTTGGTTTACACCCTTTATAGCGAATAATAATCACTGCTTCCGATTCCTTCCATTCATAAAGTTTTTTTTCTAGTATCACAGCCGTTGAAACCTTGTTGAATGCATGCATTTTGAATTGTTTTTACAGTAACGGCTTTTCCTTTTTTTTTTTTTTTTTTTTAAATTCTGTTGAGACTTAGTAGCATTTATTTTCAAATATTTCTTCAATGAGTGGGTGAGACATCACCTGTCGACAGAGGTAACTTGAGATGATCGACAAGGTCGAGAAGTGTTTGTTATATTTTAGAAGTTATAAACTTCTGAATAATTGACAGCATTAAAGAATGTAGTCTACCAACTAAATTGAAATTTCATTATATGTTTTACCGTATTTTCGAAACTACATAATTAAATTTTTCCCACAACAACATGTTCCTTTAGACTTACAACCCATATTGAAAATTCTGTGATGTCTATCAAATTGAAATGCCCCAAATAGTCGTATATGCCTTACAATAAGTGTTGTCACCTATCAACAGCTTCTAGTACGACGTTAATAAAACGAAACCAAGTCACCTGCCAGGAAAAACTAGATTTATCCTATCACAAAGCACAATTTATGTTTATTTCAGTGTAGAGTACTCTCTCTCTCTCTTTTCACCCGTTTCAAAACCGCCAAGCTAAATTTTTTTTATTACATGTTACATTTGAATTAATTGAAATGTGTTCAACATACGAAAACCTTAGTTTATTTCGCAAATTCATTTCAGTTCAAAAACATTTTGCTTTCATCGTATATTATCATACTAAATTGATTATTATGAATAAATATTTAATGCTTATGCGAACATGAAACTATGAGACGTTTCTGGATAATTTTCATTGTTATTGTTACAAAAAGTAAGGAGTTGCTGAATGATTAAAAAGATGTAGATTATTGATTTGGGCCACGTGCATCCTTCTGGTTATGTCTCCGATGTTGGCACGTCGCTCCCTATGATGTCATGTAATATTACTTGGTGTAAGAATGTGTATTTAGATTGGTGATTTATTTTTAGAACACGTTGTCTTTTTTGATTTGTAATATGGACTTGGATTCATGCGGCTATTTTTGATGGTGGTCTAGAACTCAGAATAAAATTTTTCCAATTTTTAGTATGAAACATTTTATAAAAATGCTTGTGATATGTGAATATCAAAAGTTTTTGAATAATGTTCGATTTGTTTACTTCAGCCTTATGTATTTTACTGTTAGTAATTGTTACAACAAAATATCAAACAATGGGCCCAAGGGCTGTCAAATTAATTTACAGAATTACACTATCATTCAAATAACATTTCATCTCTTTAGTCAAAATATATATTTCAGACCAAAAAGAGGGAAAATCGATATTATTCTGCGTAAGGTACGAGAAAAATTTGTGATAAGTTTGAATTATTCAGTTATGAAACAGTGTCGCGGTAACAGTGTAATTATGGTCGGTAATACCAGGGCCGGCAATGTTAAATTCAAGCCTTGAGTTCAAATCTTTTTTCCCAAAGACTCGTTGAGAGGAAAAGAGAGACTGCAGTAAATGAAATCGAATGGTACTTTATAGTGGTGTGGAAGTAAGGAGAGAGAGGTATTACCTCAGGTATGGTCTTCGTCACTCGATCAAAACTCAAAATTACGAGATCCATCGTTAATAGTGTGTAGTATTAATCTTGTGAGACGGTAATACGAAACAAATATGTATTAAATTCCAATTGATACTGCGTGTAGTAAAACTTCGAAACATTTTTAAATTTCATTTCATGTTTTATTATTTAAGTATTTGGAATAATATTTATTCACAAATATATTGGAACTGTGCTTTGCGCATGACAATACAGACATTAAACTTAAAGAAGTATTTTTTGAATGTATATAAACTAAAATTACAAAGATACTTGTCATTTGTAGTTAGATACAACTTTAATTTTATCAAAATTTTCACTTAAGTAGAAAATCGATATACTATACAAGACACTTGCCGTTATCAGACAATGGAAATAAATGCTCATTTTCATTCGCCATGACATACAATTCACTATTGATTTTACTTATAGTTCGAAGGATATTTTTACATTTGCATACTAGTTTTGTATATAAATCTTATATATTTGCATATAAAACTAGTATATAGATATCCGATATCTACTTTACAAAATAGTGTGAATTTTTATTCCTCACTATTTAAAATGTTTCGTTTTGAATAGAATGTAGTTTTAATTGTAATTTCTATTGTTTGTGTTAATTTTTATTTCTGGTTTCATTAAGTATACAGGTAAAGTTCCCTTATTTATTCTTAAAATTATTTATCAAAATTTGAAGTATATAATTACTTTTTTACATGCGGCAAAACTATCTAATATTTCATACCCTTCATTAACAAATTATGATAAGTGTTATGATTGTATTTTTCTTTGACTAGAGGATCAAACTCGTCAATTTTGTTTCTGCCCAAATTTGGCGATATTCATGAAATTTAGTGGGACTTAGCGTCTGACCAATATATAGAGCTAAAAAGTAAATTTGACAGTAATTTTTTATATTTAAGCTAACGTTTTTGAATGAAATATGAACAAAAAATATTACTCAAAATTGGTAACAATATAATTGTTTTCTAGCAAGGGAATTAATTTTTGCAATTTTTTTTTATTTATTTGGTTATGAGAGTTATGGACCAACAAAGGTTATTACCTTTTTTAACATTATCTTTTAGGTTAATAAATATCGAAGTATTTCATCTTCTGCCAAAAAAAAACTATAACTACATTTTTTTTGTTAATTATTGCTTTTATCCAAAATTTTTTGAAATAAATAGCTCATTAGGGGTCAATCACTAAACAGCATATTTTTTCAAAATTCTTTTTGCAATATTTATTACATTAGATTTCCCTTTTAAATCACAGATATATTTACTGACTTTCGGCGCATGGTGTGAAATCCCTTTCTCTCCAACTATAATATTTATTCAAATCCTCACGATTCATTTGTATAAAAGTTGTCAATCCCTTATACACTAATTTATAATAGAAAATGTTATATTTATCCCCCATATACTTCGTTGGAAATTATGATTTATCACATTAGACTTTATTATATTTACTTCGTAATGATTTATCATCACTTTCTTAATTACTTTCTTTTTTAGTTCTACAATAACTGTTCTGTAAATATGATGTCGAAATTTAGCTCCGTAATTAGATTTCTGTATGTGATATAATTATGAGAGAAAAGAGATCGGTCTTTTATATCGACTGATATTATCTAAACATAATAAAGATTTTTCTTAATTTTTTCTCTAACCATTCAACAAACGCAAATAATTTTATATTTCTTTTTTCTTTATTAATTTTCAAAATTCAGATTACTTGCAAAATGTTCAGAACTTTTCTCGTAAATTCATTTAAAATAGCGAAGTGAGATGGAAAAACTTTCTATATCTTTTAAGAAGAAAAATCCCTCGTGCATTTTATTTCCCATAAATAAGAGACAAACACAAATCCGTGTTGTTCTCATGTAAATCTTTCAAAACGAAACTCAAATAGAAATAGAAAGCAATTTTATCCCAGAAGGCTGTTTCTTTCTAATAAGTCGTGACAGGAATTCATGTCTGCCATCCTTTCATGTCTGTTTAGCATCCCTAGAATCTGTTCTTCCTCTAGAAACATAATGAAGTTTTCCCGGCGATTTTTAAAAAGAGTGTCTAGTTATCGAGAAAGAGTTTCGATAGCGGAAATGATGTAGATAAGTTTGAGAAGCTGACAATCTATGGGGACTTGCAAATGTTCGAATACATTCACCGAGAAACAGGGATTGGCGAACTTCGGAGAAGGATGTCAAACCAATCCCTTGCAGCAAATTAAAAATTATTCGAGTACTCCAAATAAATACTATAAGATCTCTTTTATTTCCCCCTCTATGAACTTTGTTTCGATATAAGGCGATTATCTGGAGTTTCTCAATTTCACTTTGCACTTTCTTGCCGTTCTACATGTCCCTTATTGATTTTAATGAGAATTAATTTATCATGACAACCAGTACCGAAAAGTCTTTACAGAAAAGAAAAATAACGGGTTTATATATACAAAGAGTACACAGGTGTCCAAAATTAAGGTGACAGGCACAAAACTTTTTGATGACTGGATTTATTAACGTCGCACTAGAAGAAAAACGATGGCTATTGGAGACGGAACTCGTAATTAGCAACCTCGGTCAAGTGACGAGGACAATACCTGAGCAGGCATCTTCCTGTATTAACTTTCACACCCAGCCAAAGGGGGACATTGAGCTTCCGCAGATTTAATGTGCTTCAGCCCCGGCTCTAAGGCGGGTGTTTAGCGGCCAAGGCTCAAACCCGCGACTGAACGAAAACCACTGGTCACGAATCCGAAACCGTACCACTAGACTACCGCAGCCTAAGGTAACTGGAAAAATATTTCGTTTGTTACAACGAAATTCATTACACAAAGAGAGAGTTCTTTAAAAAAGCTTTTAGAAGAAAGTATGTAATATTATAAAAGCAGAAAGCAACGGAACAATATAGAAAATAGATGAATTGTTAGTTAAGATACATATTATATAAAAAACGGTCAAGTATGATTCATTACACATCTCAGGAAAGGTCCGTCTATACTATTATACAAACCTCACAATTAGCCGTCATACCGTTAATGAAGGTATCGCTAAATGCTTGCGGCAATAAATCCTATCTATCTAAAAGCGCTGCTTTTAAGCCCGGAGGATCTGGGGAGGGAGTGTAACGTCGAGCAATGGTTCTTCATAGAACATCTTTCATATTCTAGATCATCCTACATATTCTACAAGACTGAGATCCAGAGATTTCACAGCAAATATATCTTTCCATAAGCAGCATAGCCTGCTTTGGAAAATCCCATAGTCACTTACATCTTTCCATATGGCAAATATCCTCTTCAGAAAAGAACCACCTACAATGTGTGTTCTGTGTGACCACGCATTATCGTCCATTAAAAGGAAGTTCGAACCTGTAAACCCCGTGATAACCTCGGAGAATCTTTAGGACTTATTCTAATAACGCCGTATGGTAACACAACTCGTATGAAAGACGTGCAGTGGTGTTTCACTACCCAACATGAGGCCATGCAGTGTACAGTTGGAAGTGCTGATAGAAGAATTAAGATTCTGTGCAAAAGGTTACAGAAAAAATCATCTCGGACACAAAATGATGACAGTAGGAATGTGAAGTGTTTTGCAAAGCTGTTCAACTCGGACAGCGGGAAATTTATCTTAATTTTACAATTCAACGCACATACACAGAGAGAAAAATTCTGTGCTATATTTATTTCTCAAATAAAGGTCGAAACAATGAAATTGGACTGAAAAACATATTGAATGGACATAAGAAAATGGGAAAATGAACCGATGAAACCAGACTAGGCTGTTGGGTTGTATTGGCTTAAAAGTGGGGAATATTTGTGTCATGATTACATAACACTTACCGTTAAATACCCATTTCTGAGACTGTATATTTGGAAAATATGTCAGTGGATTTTCATTAATTAATGGGAAGTTAAATGCTGAAAATAAATAAATGAAATACTTGAGATTATATTGAAATCTTCGGCACGTGATCTTTGAAGGATTAGGCGTCATTTATGTTTCAACAGGATTCAACTCAATACCATATTGGTGTCAGGTGTAAAAAGTGATTTCATCGTAATCATATTTAACTGCTGCATTGGTCCGGGAATGGCGAAATGCTTAATGTGATCGAAACTCTATGAAGTGATCAAACAAACTTGTTAAACAGAGGCAAACCGGGAAAATATCGAATTAATATATCTATTTAATTTTCATTTTAGAACAACTTCAGAACTGATAACTTGGTTTCACTCATGAGAAGGCTTTATAAGGCTATAACTGAGGATAAAATTTCCATATAAAATATTAATTGGCATGTTTAGAATTTTTGTATACCTCAGTTTCATGAGTTCTTCTTTACAGCTCTAATTATTTTTTTTTTTTTGAAAATTTTTTAACTTTGTATTCTATATTAAATGATCTCTCCACCAAAACACTGCTTTGTAGAATTACTCCAAAAATGTAGAATAATGAGCCATTAAAAAGCTCATGAATGGTCTGTTTTCAAAGTGTTTCCATAATTGTGGCCATTAGTGTAATTGGATTCTATTTACAATTGCTAACAAAAATTCTGGATTTGAATTTAGTCTACAGCATTCGAATCTATTTTGTTTGAAATTTGCGTTTATTTCCCCGATAAAGTTTAGTAGGTTATTAATCCGTTAAGTAAAGAGGGTTTGTTTTGTTAAACCTTTCAAACTGAGAGTTTATTTGAATAAAATGAACCATTTAGCTCTTAGTTAACTATGTCGTAAAATTGAGTAATTTCGATTCTGGACACGCGCATTGCAATTAATCCACAAAACAGTCCACGTGAGGTTAAAATACTATTTATATCTTCATGCATTTGATGTAAATTGCCAAAAAAATTGTTTTTGTGCATAAAATTAATATTATATACAAGTTCCTATTTTCTAAGGAATGTTTTTGGGTGGTTAGCTGGCAAATAGGCGGCTTTAAAAAATACGTATCCATATTAATATTAATATTTTTGATCCTATATTTTTTTTGCAATTGATGGTACACTTGTCAGAAAATCGCTCCTCATTATGACCCAAGCGAGTAATTTTTTAAACTTGCGACATGATCCCCACAGGTTATTCCACGTACATAAACTTTTCTACTTACAACCAACAAAATGGGTCTGATGGAGAAGTATGTTGTTTAAATGTTTTAAAAAAGATATACGTTTTATAATATAATAACATAGGAGAAGCAGGACTTACTTTTTCACAGACACAATTTCTTTTTGAAAGTACGAAGGTTCAGAAAAAGTACATGTTTTTGATGACTGGAGGTATTTGTATAGCAGGTTAGTATTACCATTGTGTGCTGCCACCTGTTAAACGGAGCCGAAATAAATTTAACATTGATTTATAGGTTAGTTTTGATTGCTGCAGCGTTTATTTGTTGTTGTCATTTTGCGACTGGTTTTCCCCGTCGATGAGACATAGAATCGTCATTGCACATCGAAAACCAAACAACAATCAAAACAATTGCTTGCTTCCGGTGAATCTACCCAAGGTGAGAGATTCCATCTTAATATAAGTACGGAAATCATGACCCCAAGGTACCTTAGTGATCTTTTTCTTTCCTGTAGCTTTTTCATCTTTGATCAGCATGGCTAACACTTACCCAGGATACTCCAGCGATCCTTCTCTATTTTCGACTCTTTTTATCAACCAATTTTTACCTGCCCCCATTTATTTACCATTTAAACCACTGTTATATCTTGTTTGACTGTTATATCTTGTCGCATTTGACTCTTACACCATTGATCTCGGTGAATCTGATTTAGAGAAGGCGAAGTCAGTCGAGACAGTTATGACGAAGATTTTTTGAAATGCTCGTGGCCTTCTTAGTTAAGGAAATATAAACGACCACTCTTTAATGAGCTACCCCTTTCCTATCTCTGGTACGTTTCGAATCGTCCTCGTATTTTTACGTTACGTAATTTCAGTTTTCTATTTTTTTTGTTTAATGTATGCACAATATGGTACGTATTATTTATATATTCTTTACAACACCGACTGTAATTATACATGCATAGATTGAAGTTTCGTATTTTATGGAATGGAAATAGTGCTAAAAATAAACCCAACTTAGTACTTGCCAGTAGAAACGGAATAAGTTCGTTAGTTGATTGTGATTGCTTTGTTAACGCCTCACTGAGAAACAATAAGGCGGCTATTAGCGACGCATCTCGCAAATTTGGCCTCGCTCTCCAAACTTCTTCATCACGCCAATGGAAGGTCTGGGGCCTAGACCAGATTTAACGTGCACCAGCCCTGCTACACTTTGGTGGCATAAGACTTGAAACCCACAACTCGACAAAAAGAACGCAAGCTGCGAATCCGCGATTATGACCACTAGTCTTATCGCGGTCACTTCAGCACTTCGAAAATAATATAGTATAAGGTATATTATAATTTTTAGTTACAAAACTGAAATGGAAGATCTTATTGTTATTGCTTCCAAACTTTCATTCAAAGCACGAATGGAAGAGTTAAAATAATAAGTAATTTTTAGCAAATTTCAAGTGAACATTTATTACAAATAAATGGAATTAAATTTTAACACTACTATAAGAGAACCCTGAATCAAGCAGTGTTAATACACAACAAAAGTATTTGAGAAACGTGCATCAACCCTGCTACATGGCGGGTCAAGTGACATCAGGTCTCAAACTCACGACTTGACGACCAGCTGGAAGTCCGTGAAAATGACTACTAAGCTACAACGGTCACACGTAGATTTGAAGAGATCTTATACTCCAGAAATTTAATACAGTGATCAATTTTTTTTTGCTTTGTTCTAATTATAGTGGTAAGAACAATTTTAGACTGAAAGAACGCTTAAAATTATTTATTATATATTGTAAACCTTCGCTAATTTATGAAGACCACCGTCAAGAAATACTGAAATTATGTAACTGAAATATATACTGCTTTTTGAAAATTGTACTTCCACGTGACTTAGAGCCGAGGTAGCCTAGTGGTCAAGGTTTCGGATTCGTGGCCGGTGGTTTTCATTCAGTTGCGGGTTCGATCCTTGGCCGCCAAAGACCCGCCGTGTAGTCGGGGCTGATGCACGTTAAATCTGTCGGGGTCGAAAGTCCTCCTGTTGGCGTAGTGTGGGAGTAGAGGGGGCGCCAGCTCAGGTGTCGTCCTCGTCAATTGACCGTGGTTCAAAATTACGAGGTCCGTCGCCAATAGCCCTTGTGTTGCTTCTAGTGCGACGTTAATAAAAACTAAATTCACGTGGCTTAATATCACTAGTTGTGTGTGTGTTCCAGTCTTGCTTGGAACCGCTGTACTCGAAAGGCCACGGTCGGGAGCTCATGGTCAGCTTTGTTTCCATCGAGTTTTGGGTTCGAGTCCTAATGCCACTCAAGTTTCACTGCGAAGCGAGGCTGAAGTAAGTGAAATATGTCGAGGCTCAATGTCCTTCCGTTGCCATGATGTGGAAATTTGAAGTGTGAGATGCCAGGTCAAGTGTTGTCTTTTTCACATTACAGTTGTTTAAAATGACTAGATCCTTCCCCAATAGCCTTCATTTTAATTATTTTGAGATAAACAACAAATACAGTGGGCTAATACAAGCTGAATCTGTCAGATTCCAAATTCTCTAGTTGGAGTAGTGTAGAAGTTTGGAGAGTATATAGCCAGTTCAGGACTCTTCCTTGTCATTTGGAACGATGACACTGTCAAATATCTACTTAGAAAGGAGCTTTAAGGAATAGAAAATAAAAATGATGGCATCTGGAGTAACATTTCAAGTGAGGAATTTTATCAAGGGGTTAGGGACATTCACAGAAAATCTGAAATATTTCTAAAATAAAGTTAAAGACTCAGTCCATTTATTTCTGAGCAACCAAAAAGAAAAAAAACGAGACAATTCTCGCTTTTCAAAGATTTAATGAAGAGTAAAGGCATGTATTTTTTTTATTCCTTTCTTCAAGTTGTAATTGTTAAAAATGTTACTTATATTTTAATTTTTTTATTTGTACAGAGTATTATTAATTTGTGTTTCTTATTATTTTCTTTCCAAACATAATTAGTGTTTATGATTTCCAGTTTCTAAAATAAATTAAGAAAAGCATACGCATTAAATTTGTAATAATTAAAATTAATGAGTTCTTTAACATATTCTCGACTTTTGAAAATCTTCTTCCTATCTATTTATACGTTTTACATTTAAGTTGAACATATATTTCTACCTTTTTTATGAATTGTATATCTCGCACCTTCCGTTTAAACAAAAGAGAGCAAATAAATAAATAAATAAAAAATTCTGGAAATGAGTAAATTTTGAGAGACAAATCAAATTGTTCAGTGAATTTTCCATGGATATGACGTTTTCAAAGTGAAATCCCTTCACTTCGCCTCTTAACAAGTTACGCAAATAAAATTTTTGATAGTTTATCCTGGGACATCTACTTCTATTATCATGTCTTATAAGAGGATCATATTTGATGATATTAGATAGTTCAGTACATGCAAAGACCAATTACCCGAAACATAAATATTTGCTCTCGGTAAAAAGATTAGCTTTGCGTGAAATATTGAACAGGACAATCCTGAAATCGAATTATAACAAATGGCGTGTTTGTTCTAAAATATGAACGTTTTTAATTTTACTTAGCGAATATGAAGATTATTCCTCTCTATGCTGTAAATTATTTTTTTAACAATTAGTGCCTTGTTGTTAATTGTAGCTCGTACATTTGTAATTTTTAACAAGATTAACTGTTCCCAAGTCTTAAGAGCAATAATTTTGTGCAGGTGACATGATTTAAAATGCGTGATGTTCTTAAAGGAATACAAAATAATGAATATCTCGGAGATAAGACTTTAAGATATGTTTTCATTTTGAAAATAAAAACAATTTTCTTGTATTTGTTCCTCTCTATACTGAAAATTATTATATTAACCTAACTGTTGGTGATTAGTTATTACTTAGATTCATACAATCGAAATTTTTTTTAATAACATTAATTGTCGTGTATTTTAAGACTAATAAGTGTTAAACGGGTTTAAGGATTCGTGGCATGATTGGAAATTATTGACATTCTAAAAGATAACAAAATGATAAAACTTTTATCTCCCAAACATTCAATTTTTTTTTTTCATTTTCAAATATAAAATATTTACTTATATAAAATAGATTTTAAAAATATTTGACGGTGGGGTATATTATATAATTTTGGGTCAAATACTGAGGACGACACCAAAGCTGGCACCCCTCTCCAATCTTCTATACTACGTTGACGTAAGGACTTGGAGCCACGAAAAATTTAATATGCATTACGTTCACTACTAGGTGGGTCGTTAGTGACATCAGGACTCGAACCCACGACTCGATGGAAGCAACGTCGGCCGTGAGTACACAACAATGACCACTTGGCTACCACTGCTGACTGTGTCTGCGACTGGACTTGGTACCCTGCCAATCATAATCTTTAATCTTTGGGTTACCGAGGTCTAGTAACATTGACCAAATTTGATTTTGCAATTCATAGTTTTCAGTCCACCGTATCTGAGTGGTCATAGTCACGAATTCGTGGCCGGCGTTGATTCTGTCGAGTCTGATTCCGAGTCTGATCCAGGACGATACCTGAGCTGAAACCTCCCTCACCAAACATTCACACCCCTCCATTGGGAGACTTGGGACCTTGATCAGATTAACGTGCACCATTCCCACTACAAGCTGGCTTTCAGTGGCATCATGGCTCGAACCCAGAACTCGGCGAAAAAAACGTCGTCCGTGAGTCCTCGAACTTGAACACAAGTTATTGCGGCCTGTTAAGTATTGAGAACAATATCAAGACCAACAATCTGAACACATTACAGTTAAGGAGTCCGCGACCGAGGATCACGAGGCTACCGTTATTGTGAGGGTTTTTCTTAAGGGACCTGAAATATCAAGAATTACCTTCAACCTCTAACATTTGAAAGATAGGATTTTTAGGCATGTTTGAGGGATTAATGTGGACTTTTTGTGTTTCGCCGTGGAGCACTCTATTTTTAGTTTTGGAAAGGGTTGTGGGGAGCCATAAAAAACGTACAATATCTGTAAAACGTTTTCTCGAGTTGTAGAGCCACCCGTTGGCGATTTCAAGTACTATTTTTTATTTTTTCAATAATTGTCGAGAGAATAATCAGTATTATCTGTTGTCCAAATTTTATGTCATTATGTCTCATACAAGACCCTTCAAAGTCATCTAGTTTGGGAAAATTTAGTTTTAATAGCCCCGTGTATTTACCTAAATATATAAGTATAAAAAGTCAGAATTTTTTTAATATTTAGTACCACTATTATTTGATCAAGTAATGGTTAATATATACTGAGCTTGCAAGATCAATCCTTAAATCGAATAATCAAACAAATATCGCCAAGGCTATTAACTTATGCCAAATAATCTGAATTTTTTTCAAGACACACGTAAATACCGAAATTCCTTATGCGCTACTCAACCATTGCGAGGATCGTAATTCAAGATTAATGATGTATTTTGTAAGAAACAAAATCGGACATTTTGGAAAAAATTTGTCCCTCATATTGGGCTTTAAAAATCATGAACTTTTGAGATCCTGAGTTCGCTACTTGTTCCTAGTTACATATTTCATCTCTTGTAAGTTAATACAATTCAGACGTTTATTACCAAGTTCAAAGAATCATAAAATCAAGATTTTAAATAATTTTTATTTAAATTTTTTAACCCTATTATAATTATACAAAATCAAGATATTTAACACGAATATGAATCAGACCTTCACGCGTCCAGTACAAAAGATTAATTTTATAAAATGATGTTTTATTTTGCCTTCTGACAATGAGGTTTCAAGTGTATGCACTGTAGGCTGGATACTAACAGATATATACATTTACCGTTGATCCATTCACATGAATCGCAGGATCAAATCTTCCAATCTCTGACTTTTACAACTAATTTTCATGTTAAGCTATTTGCATATTTTAATGCTGTCTCATCCATCTTATTCACTGCACTTCAATATTTCTATTTCGATTTTCATAAGCCCTGGTTCATTCACTAGAAGAAATTCCTAAATCAAATACCTCCTACGAAACTCCCTGTAAAAGGTTAGTTGAAGAGAAATAGACGAGTGCAAAATAATTATGGAGTTGTGATACTTTAGTATTGACCTAAAAGTTAAATATTTCGGATTATCGACCACATTTTTTTCGGCAATGAAAAGCAAATTAGTTTTATCTGATACAAATACAATCTAACTTTCTGTATCGCATCAGTCTTGATATTGATAATATGCATTTGCTCTCTATTCGAAAGACCATTAAAAATATCCAATTCTTCAAGATAGAGGTCCGTTTTACTTTGAGCCTAATTTGATTACCTTTCCCCCCCCCCCTTTCTGAATATATGCCTCAATCTATGAGTTATTTCTTTTTCATACAAAACCACGCGTAGCATTTTTTCTTTTAAAAATATTTATATCGGTTTTCATTTCAGCGAATATAATTTCTTTCTATTTCAAGGCAGTTTCACCTCATATATAATGGAATTAAGTTTTCCACGATGAGAAATTTCAATTTCAAGATCAATTTTACGCCTTCTTTTAAACATAGAAAGGATGAGTGGGAGCTTATTTCCAAACTTTTACGATAATGGTGTAAAAAAAATACATTTGTCTTAAATTTCGATTATTAGTCCTTCTAAAATAATTTATTTTCCGTCATAGAATGGGAGGAAGGAATTTTTGATCAGTGTGTGCAAAATTTGCATCTCCTTTTCTTAATTGATTGTTAATGAATTTCACATTTAAAAGCAATACGAGGGCAATTGGCAACTGATATCATCATTTTGAGCCTTGGTCAATAGACGAGGAAGGCACCTCTACATTCTTCTAACTTCCACATCATACCAATGAAAGGACATGGCCTCTATAGATCAAACGTTTATTAGTTTCATTAAACGATTCATCTTCGTTTACAATTCATTAGTATTAGGTGATTCGTTATGATTCATCAAGATATATGCCCCAATTTATCGTTAATTCGATGATTCGTTAAACGATTCATCAAGATTAGCAGAACACACGATTTAAAGGAAACAATGCCAGTCTAGAGATCATGACCATGTTACTGCGGCTGCTACCAGTTGTTCATTTTTTCCTTATATGTAGACTGCACATATCGTTATTCAAGAGATAAAGATATATATATTCCAGTATGTTGTTTGTGCCTGAGATACCCAAGTTATTATGGTCGCGAGTTGGCGGTTGGCATTGCTTTTGTCGAGTTCTAGTTTCGAGTCCTGTTGCCACTAAAGACCCGAAGTGTTCTTGGGCTGATGCACGTTAAATATGTCGAAGTTCTGAAATGCTCCGTTGGCGTGGTACAAAAATTTGGAGAGAGAATACCATTTCAAGTGTCGTCTTCAACACTTTGCCGAGATTCAAAACGACGAGGTTCGTCGCCAATAGCCCTCGAGTTGCTTCTAGTACAACGTTAATAAAACATTCAACCTAGTATGCTGTCCTTTCATGCAAACTGACATTTGTTAAGCGCCCCTTTCATGGTTGAGCAATTTATAAAGGCCAGTAGTGCATAAATATAATATACTATAGTCGATTATAAAAGGGTACTTTTCCATTTCGCCACCGCCGGCGATAAAATTGCCAAAAATTATGTAACTGACCCCATACGGAATATCTGTTTTATGTGTATACTGTGTGTTATCACCAATAAAGTATGTTTGGCGAGATTTGCGCCGGCGAAATGCAAAAGTACCTATAAAGGCTGTAAGTTTTGCGCTTTTTGAAAAACTTATCAGAAAAAAATTAATGCATAAATTAGCGTATACTTAGAAAAATGTTTGTTATTTTGTAAAAATTTATAGTAAAAATGCAGTTTAGCCAAACCAATTAGCGCGATTTCAAAAATCACCAAACTTGGCGATTTTTTTTTGGCTGAATGTTAAGTCAGCGAAAAGTTGACCAGGGTAGCCACATTTGGCAAAATACCGCTAAATAATTCCTGCCGCCAAGGGTGATTGGGCTAAACAGCATTCCAACCAAATTTATATATGGTGTTTGTACTGCTACACACTCAAATAAATTAAATCTCTTAAAAATAGTAAATGTATCCACTTTTTAATATTTGTCGTCAAAATAAAAGCGCTACAAAATTAATCATATCGTGTAGCTTCCAGCAGCTTTTACGCTTAATTTGTTTTACTATGCTATAATATATATTTTGTCAAAGGAAGGAAAATATTTGCACAATTTCAAAGCTTTTGCATAGAATAATAAACAAGAGTTATTTTTCTCTCTGTGTGTGTGTCTAATGTGTTTACGTTATAAATGATAAATATTTACCTAAATCTTATTTCTCCCACACGCAGCTCAAAAAGAAAGCACGTTTTTAGTTTAAAATGGCTTCTTAAAATAAAAAATATAGATTAATATCACTTCCAAGTTAAAAGCACTTGGATCGGGAAAAAAAATCAGAAACTTTAATATTACATTAATTGGTATGCTTTTATTTGTTTACTTTTTTCTTTTAAAAGGGGGTGAGTTTATCGATTTAATGCTAGCATAAATTAAGTAGAAATCTAAAATTTAAATACTTTTTAATTTGAATAAAATTTTTCTCTTTTCAAGAAATGAAAAGGCCTGCATCAAAAACAAAAATTATGGATTCCTATGCAAAGTTTAAAAAAAGCAAATAGTACAAATCACAATATTTAACTATCTCAGATCCAACACTAAATCAATACTATTAATAGGAAAAATATTTAAAGAAATTTAAAATACAAATTAATATAATTATACAAATTATTTAAAAATTTACTTAAATAACTAAGCAATCAAAAATTTAAAACCAAAACCCCAAAACTCAACCCGAAAATACAACTCCCTCCAATCAAACCATAAGAGAATCAAACAATTTAAAAGAAAGTAAACTGAAACAAAATAAATAGTTAGAGTAATGGAAATAATATAATTAATACTGTTCCTTAATTTGGAATGAAATAATATGTGTTTTTATACCGTTTCACATTTCAGAGAATAACCTCTGAAATGTGAAACGGTATATAAACACATATTATTCTGAAATGTGAGAGGTATTCACTTTTAGAGAATAACATAAGAAAATTTGGTAGCAAACAAAAAGTCAGCAAATTCAGAAATATATTATATATGTGTGTGTGTGTCATGGTAAATGTAATAAACTGGTGATTATGTATAATTACCGGTGATTATTTATAATCACCACTAAGCTTGGTAAATGTGATAATTTATTGAATATTTATCACATTTAACGGTTAGTCTATAAAATCCCCAACTCTTAATGGGGAATGTAATAAAAGTCCATAAATTTATGATGTCAAATGCACAGGAAGCATGCTGTTGATGTTAGATGCACTTGTTTTCAGGAGTATTTCTAATATCGGGCTGGATATGGACGTTTTTGTTTTTTAAATAAAATATTAAATAGTGGAAGATATCCATGAGCGTTTTAATTCCAAGTTATTAAATGTTTTGGACACTAAGAAAGCGAACAGCGTTTTCCTGACGATAGAAAGATATGACAACTTGTTAATAGGAGTGAATAATAGTAAAAACCAAAGTAGCGGGGTAAATCCCTGAAGATTATCGTAGGCTAAAAAGATATGACGTAATAAAAGTAGACAATGTTGAAAAATTTATCTTTCCCATAAGTAAAGATAGCTTTAACGTAAGACTTTATGTGTGCTTCTAATTCTTGAGAACGAAATTTTTAATGATATTTGGAAATATTTATTTTTACGAATTAAGATATCGGTACATTGCAAAGTAATCTGAATTTATTACGTACCCCATTACGAGTTGGGCATTTAATAAACTTACCGGTAAATGTGATAAATATTCAATAATTTATCATATTTACCAAGTTTAGCGATGATTATGAATAATCACCGGTAATTATACAAAATCACCGGATTAATTACTTTTACAATATATATATATATATATATATATATATATATATATATCTGCGTGTGTGTGTATAGTCTTCATTTAATTCTACGTTATAAAAAATAAACTAATTTTTGAGGAAAGTTTTATCAATGAAAAATTTCAAAAGTTTATCAATAGTTTGGATCTGGAAAGCATCACATTTTTTAATGAAACTTCTTGATTAAGCTCCTTCACTCAATCATTTCCATTCGATAGAGAAAATTATCTCTAAAGTCGTCAGGATTTGGAAAGTGTAGAATTACTTTTTTTGTATTAGTTTATCATCAGGATGATTACTTGTGAAAGTGCAGGAAACTTGCGCCAAGAATTATTAGTTTAGAATTTGTTTTGAATTCGTTTTCTCATACAACACCTAAAAGTTTCTTGTCGGAAATGGTGACTTTGATTTATTGCTTGGATTAAAGATAACAATCCCAAATAAGACTACGGGTGATTTATGAATTTCATGTCACTTAAGATAAAAGAGATTCTAACATTAACTCTTTTAAAATACACAATGTAAAACTGTTTATATCAATTTATTTTAAAACATCTACTTTAAACCTATTTTAACAATAATATGTATTATTCAGCAAGATATTGAAAAACTTTAATCATTCTTTTAATCTAAATTTAGTGCCCTCGGGCATATAATTACAACACATTATTTAAATTATATTTCAACAATATATCAAAAAATCAATTTTATCTGCAATTTTTTAGATATAGTTTAGAATTCATTAAAAAATCTCACTCTAAATTTAATTCACTCTTAATAGATATTTTATACTTCTCAAATTAAATTTTATTAACATATGATCTAACATGTTGTTTTGTGAAAATGACGTCAACAAAAATGATTGGGAATAAAATATAGGATACATAGCGTTAGGTTCAAAAGATTGACATTACAATACATTATGAATATAATAATTACATTAATTTATTCAACGTACATTTGCATTGCTAAGATATACATATTTAATATTTTATCGTCTGCTTTTATTTTAATATCCGAGCAGAATATTATTGTCAGCTGTATTAATTTATCGTTTGCTCTGATTTTAATATTTCATTTAATAACTGATTTTTATGGCAGAATTGTCTGATTTTATTCTTCTTGCTCTTATTGTTGGCAACGTTCTTGTATTGTAGAATGTTTTGCTTGTGAAAATACAAAAGCATTAGGGATTAGAAGAGAATATTTTCTTTTCGTGATAGAAATATATTTTGTGGAACCTAAGACATGGAAGTACTCTTACTTTACGCTAATTAATATTCATTTTGAAAAAAATCTACTTTTTTGAAAACATAACAGAAAAAAGAGGAAAAAACATTCACACGTGTTAAAATAAAATTAACAAAGCTTTTTTTAAAAAAAAATATCTAAAGTTTTAAAAATATGAATGTATGAAGACATTCAGTCATGTATTTCATATTATTTTCTCCAAGACTTGAAAAATTGTTCCATGCAATTAGTGTTGTTAATGCTTTTTAATACTTGACACTATTATACATATTACCGTATTAATACAAAACAAAGTCATAGTTTTAAATCGAACCACAAAGGAACTGTGTTTTCTGCAGAGCATAAGTTTTTTAAAATTCATTATAAGACATAATAGCCTTTATAAAATTATTTAGAACAAAATCACGCTATAAAAGACTCCGAACAATGAAATTATTTGTAACCTGTCGAGAAGTAAGCTAAATTAAAAAGTAGCTTGAAATTTCCGTGGTGAAAATCATCGCATCCCAACCAACTATCTTAATATTTTGAATACTTTTACTTAATTTTTAGTTATATTTTTTGGATTCCTGATTACAGGTGATTTAGGATAATACGTCAGTCAAACAGGTAAATAATAACACATTTGATTTTTATACGTTTTATTTCAATCCAGTAAGAAATTTAGAAGTTTATTATAGCAACTTTATATTTTTGAAAACAAAATTCATTACTGGTGAAAGCAAGCATGAAACAAATACACAAAAAAATTTCCGATACAATTTTGAAACGTGATCAGCTGACGAATTTATACACTCATGGACAAAACAAATAGCGCACCCAGAAGGAGTCGTCAAAATGAAACGAAATTTTACATACGTAATGACTACTTTAATATAATTAAATGATTAGAAAATCAAAGAAAAAGGATTATTTATTTCAGAGAAAAAGTCAAAAGAACGCAGGATTTAATACCCTGTTGAACCCCCTGTAGCGCGAATGCACGATGCAATACGATCGAGCATTGAGGCATACAAGTTCTGTATGATGTCTTGAGACATTTCGATCTATATTTGCTGTAACCTTGCCTCTAGTTCGTTCAAACTCGTGGGATGCCCAACTTGCCGTCCCAAATGATCTCATATGTGCTCGATTGGAGACAAATCTGGGGATTGGGCAGGCCAAGGAAGGGTAGTAACAGTGCGGAGACAGTCTTGTGACACCCTTGCCATGTGAGGCCGAGCATTGTCTTGTTGAAAAATGGCTCCTGGGGGCCGTTGCATGAGTGGCAACACATGTGGTTGCAGGATGTCAGGGACATACCGCTGGGCTGTCATGGTGCCACGGATCAATACTACGGGTGACCGTGTATGGTAGGCAATGGCATCCCATACCATCACCATACCGCTCCCACCAGCTGTAGGAGCGGTGTGTCGCTGTAAAGCAAAGGCAGGATTGAGGCGTTCACCACGGGGTCTCCACACACGAACAAGATTGTCATCACTGCTGAGATTGAATCTGGATTCATCGCTAAAGACGACCTGGTTCCATTCCGCTGTAATCCAGTTTCCTAGTGCGCGGCACCACTCCAAACGGAGGCGTCGATGGGTGGGTGTCAAGGGTAGCACACGTAATGGGAGCCGCGATCCCACGATCCCAAATGTTCTTCAGCCAGGCGCCTTCGTATAGTTCAAGAAGACACAGGGCCCCTAGTGACGGTACTACCTGTGCCTGGATGGCGGCCGATGAAGCAGTTGGCTGTACGCGTGCATTTCTTACGATGTGGCGGCCTTCTCGACGACTGGTCTATCGAGGTTGTCCTGAGCCTGGTCTTCGTGTAAATGACCTCTCTCGGATCCACTAGTCCCAACACCTCCTCAACACACAATCAGAGCGGCCTAATTGACGAGCTACTCGCCTAGCTGACCACCCAGCTTCCATCATGCTGATGATTATCCCTCTCTCAAACTGCGACAGCTGCTCATATATACGAAGTAGAAAACGGCGTAATGGCATGTCTACCTCAGCTCTTTCTTTGTAAATGATTCAGCACACTGAAACAAGCTTTGGTTACCTGTTTTATACTCCACGGAGAACGATGTTAAACGCCCTCTACCGACTATACGTAACTCGCAATCACGCTGCATTTCTAATCATTTGCATATCTCCCCAACATGTATCTTCATGCCAAGTTTCGTTACGATCCCGCAATTATTTCTTGGTGCGCTAATTTTTTTTTGTCCATGAGTATACATTGTTGAAAACAAAATCCGATTTTGCGGCTAAAAACATGCTACAGGGTGGCCCAAAAGTCATTAAATTATTTTACGATCTAGATAAGAAAAATAGATACTAATGAATTAACATTTATATTAATGACTCGAAAAGAACTGAATTATCATGTTCATGGATTTAATTAACTAATCACTAAATTAACATATTCAACTTCTGAATCAGAAAATTTAAATAGTTCAAAGCTATTTTTAATATCCAAATTTTTGAGGGTCTATACATTCACTCATTCAAATTATATGTCAACAAAACGAAACATCTGATGAGCAATGCGTTGTACGGTTAGATTTTAACGACATAAATCTAACTAGTATTTACTGATTATATTTATGAAATAAAATAATTTTTGAATGATCCATAGTCATCTGTTGGCAAATGAGTTGTCTTCGTCTAACGTTAAAAATTTTTAACGATACTTTTTCGAAGAGTAAAAGGTCTTAATATAAAATCGAGGGAATAAAATACATATATCCATTTATCATTCTTAATACCTAGCTACAATCAATAAAAACTCGATTTTTTTTCACTTTCAACATGAAAAGTAAAGCACCATTTTTCAGCACCAAAGATGGATTATTGAATATATATTGACAGTTTCAAATAGAATTCAGTAATAGATTAAAATATGCTGCTCCTTTCTACCGATATATAAATCAGAATATATTTATATTACAGAATTTTTCAATAATTATTAGATTTTTTTTCGAGTAATTCTTTCACATTATTTAAAAATAGTTCTTATTTGCTTTATTTATCAATTTGCTCAAGGATCAATCGATGGTCCAGGACTACTGGTAAGAAACTAATAACATATACGAGGGGAGTTGAAAAAGAACCTATTTTTGACGACACACAGGATTGATAAGGCAAGTTGGTATTATCATTTAGTGCTACCATCTGTTGAACAGCACCAAAACAAATTTGGCACTGATTCAATCGTTAGCTATGAATGATATCGTGTGACGATGACGCAGTCATTTTACGATGAGCTGTCACAACCTCGACGAAAGACATGAACACAAAATTTTACACCCTCTCAACTATGCAACAATCTAAACAAAAGGTTACTACCTGTGAATCTCCTCCAAAGAAGGGGGAAACAATTGTTTAGGATGTGCACGATTAGTTTTAGTTTAGTTTTTTATTAACGTCGTGCAAGAAGCAACACGACGGTTATTGGGGACGGATCTCGTAATTTTGAACCACGGTCAAGTGACGAGGACGACACCTGAGCTGGCACCCCCCTCTCCTAACATCCACACCACGCCACCGGGAAGACTTTGGGCCCCGAACAGATTCAACGTGCATCAGCCCCGGCTACACGGCGAGTCTTTGGTGGTCAAGGATCGAACCCGTGACTGAACGAACACCGCCGGCCGCGAGTCCACGACCTTGACCACTAGGCTACCGCGGCCCGCTAGGATATGCGCGAAGGATGTTATGCTCACTGACTTCTTGGAAAAAGGAAAAACGTTTATAATACTACGGTTAATATACAATACTACGGTGAGTTAGTTACTTCCCCACTCCCATTCCTAATAACCCATTCCCTGTTCACAACACGGGTACGTTTTGAACCACTCTCGCTCACGATGCATAACAAATCTTTATTACTTTGCATTTTATTAATGACATTAATTATTAATAATTTTTATTTCAATTTTCAAAGAGAATCCTTTTATTTTTGAACGGCCACTCTGTCCAAAATGTCACGAGTTCACTTCTGGCGCTTTTCCATTGAATTTTGAGTTCGAATCCTGAAAGCCCCTTATAACCTTTCGCGTACCCGAGCCTGAGTCAGGGTTCCAAGTCTTCCCGGAGGCGTTGTATGGAAGTTTAACGATGGAGGTGCCAGTTAATGTGTCGTGCTCGTCATTTGACTGAAGATGAAAATAACGATCTCCGTTATTAATAACCTATTTTGCCCTTTGTTGTCCGATATATCTTTATTTTTGAGGTTATGCTTTTAAGGAGCTGCTTATGTTATTTTGATGTATAAATATAACATCCGATTGCTCTAAGGGGAGGCAATACTAAGTTCGAAATCCTTCTTGACAAGTTCAATCCATTTGGGTGATTGCGAATATTCCTCGATAGTTTCCAAACGCGACGTTAATAAAATATCGATTCATAAATCTTTGATTTTTGTTCAGTGGAATTACTCGTATTTTTGCGTTAGCCTGCTTATACGCTGCTAGCCAAGTTTTAGACGATCTTATGGAATTGCATACAAATTGTTCATATTGTCCGATAGCCATTGTGTGCCACCTGCACTTGAACATTATAACATTAAATCGCCAAAAGTTATTCATACATTAGCCAGCAGAATTTCATACAAGCATATTTTCATACTCAAATGAAACAACTTTGGATTCCGCGACACTCGGAAATTTTTCGGATTGAACAGGCGCACATTCTCGTAAAATCGGTGACGGAGTCCAATGTATTTATCGAATGCATTTCTCAAAAAGATATCAATAGCAATATTTTTTGAAACAGAATGAAAAGAACCAGCGAAAATTTTTATGGAAGTAAATACTTCGAAGTCTAATTTAACATTCCAACCATAGATGTAACACTGAATTGGACAAACAGCAGAAGAGAGGAAATCCTTAGCATTCGAATCATTTACAAAATGATCATTACTCCCGGACTCTTACACAAATTCAACCTACAGGATAATGCGATGTTTAGTACCTGTAGCCATATCAACGAGTCAGAACATATTTTTTTTGATTAATTTGTGTGTATGTGTGTGTGTGAGAGAGAGATCACCTCGGGAATATACTCCAGATAAATACGATGTGTAGTATTACATTCCATGAACTTTTGGACAAAACAGTAGCTAGTAAACAAGTGTTCAGAAGATTAAATATTTTGATATCTATTAAATGAAAAGCATCTTGCGAAAGGTATAATAGCCTTTGTTACTCATTATCCCACAAAAATCAATCAATATACGCTGCATGACTACTCAATTTCAGAAGTGATTTTACAGACTTTCTAAAAACGTGTTTGTTATTACGCCCAATTCTAATTCAGAATGGAAATTCGAAGTAATGAAATGTTTTCTTCTTTTTTTAAACTGACTAAATCGATCGCCCTTTTTTTCACCCTTTTCAATCCATTTTATTCCAAACAATTAAAATCGATGGTCTAGTTTTGAGGAGAAAAGCACAAAAATCCAAAGCATTAACACTATAATCGAAAATTCGTAGTATTTACAAGAGTCTTAATCTTGTCGTGAACTTTCCAAAATTTAAAATTTTCGTGTATTTGATCGAACTTGAACATAAGCACAAGCAGTATGGTGCTTATTGTAGTGCACTGTGCATGCTGCTTATTGTAGTGCACTGTGCATGCTGCTTATTGTAGTGCACTGTGCATGCTGCTTATTGTAGTGCACTGTGCATGCTGCTAATCAAACAGGCATAAGAACAAAGTTATAAATACCTGTTTCTACTTAATGCGGATTGATTTAGAACTGCAGTTATCGGACCAAAGAATCACTGAAAGGCCGAAAACGCCAAATAACCAATACTAACGCATTGAAAAAGCAAAGCTATGCATGATTGCATAAAATTTAATACAGTACACTCAGATAACGTGTCAAATACATAAAATAATTAAAACTAAGAAAAATGTACTATTTGGTTTTGATTACTTACATTGAAGTAGAGTACCCTCTGCATACGCTCTTTCCGTCGCGTCATGGGTTCGAGTCGTAATACCACTAAAGACCTACCTCAGAACGGATCTGATGCATATTAAATCTATCGAAGCTTCAAGCCCTCCCGATGGTATTGGTTCCAACTTAAGTATCGTTCCATGGTTTCGATCGAGGTTCAAAATGACGAGGACCGTCACCAATAACATTTGTGTTATTTCTCAGTGCGACATTAATAAACTTTTGAGGCATTGAAAGCATAAAATAGCGTCAGTAAGACGTCAGTCTGTGTTAAAACGCCAGATTGCTGGCTTGGAAAGTAAAGTTGTGATTCATAGAAGGAGTACTGTGTGTTGAAACAAGTGTTCGGTGAGACTTTTGTTTTAATTAAACTTTTCAGCGCGTTTCTGCAAGTAATTCCTAGGAAGGCGACAGTTGGTTCTCGACGTCTCTTAATAGCCGTCAGATCAAAAACTTTCCTTCATTGTCTGTTAATCATGTTTTGCTTTTTCGAGAACGTCTATGAGTGTGATGCCCTTCTCATCACACAAAATCGTTGCCGTAACTATTCTGCCCATCTTCGCCTCCATTGGAGTAGAATCCTCAGAAGCAAAGAAATGGTTTGATTTTTAGTTTTTTTGTTTCCAGTTATGATGGCCGTGTAGTTGGGGCTGATGCACATTAAATCTGTCGGGGCCCGAAGTCCTCCCATTGTCGTGGTGTGGAAGTTCGGAGAGGGGGGTGCCAGTTCAGGTGTCGTCCTCGTCACTTGACCGTGGTTCAAAATTACGAGGTCCGTCACCAATAGCCCTCGAATTGCTTCTAGTGCGACGGTAATAAAAACTAAACTAAAATCCAGTTATAATGATGCATCCAACTCGCATCGAAGGAGGGTATTGAGTTAGTGATGGCCCAATTTAATGGTGCAAGAGCCAGAAATGGCTATTCTGCACCAAACGAGATATAATTGTTATCTAGATGTTTCAAAAATGGGGGGGGATAACAAAAATTCCTTGACAAGAAGTAAAGTCGAAAATAGAGAAAGATCTCTAAGGTATCCCGGGGATGCGTCACCCATGTTTACCGAAGACAGTAAATCCCATGGAGAAAGAAAAATACCCCTTGGGTGCTTCGGTGCATGATGCTGCATCTATTTTAAGATGGAAAACCCCTGAGGGCTTTAGACTATTAGACACAAAATGACGACGGGAGCTCGCCGCAGCAATATTAAAACTTTGATTTGGTAACAAAATCTACTTTGCAGACTATTTAACAGATGATAGAACACAATGACGATACCATCTTGCCTTAGCAAAGCCATCTGTTATCAAACAATGGTACCATTAGAACTCCCTCGAAAACTATAACCTATTATCGGTACTATATAATCTACAATATAACAGGACATAAGATCGATAGCACTCCCATTTTCTGATTATATCGTGGGTACATTAAGGTTCCAATCCTGACTGTTCAATTCGTTAATTCGATTACACACAATGGAATCCTTACTGCATGTGAAAATTTAATCATTTGGTCAGCACTATCTCAGGAACATCCTCTCGGTTTTGAGGTTCCGGGATTACACGTGTTGTAATCTGATAGTAGTTCTGAATTATATCGATAGTTATCTATTGCACTGTCTAAGGATGAGATAAACGAAGCAAACGAGCCTAGTTACTTAAAAAATTCCGATTACTTATATACCGAACACTTATTAATACCATATATTGGGCAATTACTATAATTTCGGAATATTTAGGTACGAAATTATGACGTATTTATTCCATTACTTAACTTTACAGCCACTTTAAAGTCTAATTAAATAGTCAATAAGTTCAAATCTACAACTGAAGACATGAAACAGAAATATATATATATATATATATATATATATATATATATATATATATATATATATATATATATTGCTTATTTCAGGTTCGATTCCTGTTTGTCTTGCTAGGCTTCAATTCAAGCGATTAATTGCGATGATTCAATCCAATATACAAATATCTATCCGAATGTCATTATCCTCCACCTCTCCTTCTCTTTTCTTTCAATTCTATTTCGCTTATAAATCTCTATATCTAGGGAAGGATTTTTTCTTATTGAATGACCCTCGATTATCAACTTATCTTTTATCTTCCTTTTCTTTCCTTTCAATTTTAATTCGTTTGTATATCACTATATCTAATTCCATTCAATACACTTCTGATCCTCACCTAATTTATTTAAATACGCTTCCTTTTGGTTAGCAAGGAGTTTTAATTTTCTGTCATTCAAATTGCCAAGTCATCGAGACTAATAAAAAGAATATCACTAATAGTCCAATGTCACAAAATCCCTGGAACGAGGATAGCAATTGCTGGGAAATTTTTTGTATAAACGACCTAATAGTGTTTTTTAAAATAATACTTCTACTTGTGATCACAGATTTATACACTGACAATAATAGTTCTATAATAACAAATTATTCGTATTAATTATTCTTAAAATTCTAGTCTCCAAGAAAAGGGAACACTTTTGGAAATGGAATATGGATAAAATTCACGTCACCCATGATGGTACATAGAAAATTAAACTTCGATGTTAATAAATCAATTAATGAACATAGTTAATTCACTTCTTCATATATATAGAAATACTTTTCTTTTCATACAGCCCTAATTCTTTTTGTGGAATTACATGGAGAATCTTCTAAGTAGCCGATGTGTTTCAAATTTTATTCCAATCCAATCGATATTCCGGGGAAACTGTTAGGAAGTCCTGTACTTGATAGCTTCAAGCACATGATATATTCATATTAGTTTCCCTTTTTTCTCAGCACCACGTGAAGATTGGATTCATAATTAAAAATTCTAAAGTAGTATGCCTTCTTAAGACACCGCAAAGTTTGATTGTGATTTCCATATATATTTCCTAAACTAATGGAAGGAATTTTAAGCACTTTTGAATTTAAGGGATTTATATTACGAGGAAACTTTATATATATATGGTTTAGTGTAAAAAACCGCGAAAAGAATTGATTAGAAATTTTTTTTATCGTCTGATGTTTGAGACACTTTTTTGACATATGGGAACCCATTGTGTAATAAAAAACCAAAAGCCAGAAATTTTAAAGTAGGACTTTTCGAATTTTAATTTTAAAACTAATTTTAAGATGAGAAATCGAACATGTGAAAAATAACCGATTCTTCAGTTATGAAAAATTCTGTTTCAGAAATTAATTTATTAATGTAATTAGGTAAGTTAACTTATCAATTAACATTACAATTTAATTCACTTTCAGTCATTAATATTGATATTTATTATGTCCAGCTGCGATGAGATATGGGAAAAGTTTTAAGGATAACCCATTTTTTTGACGATTGTATTATTTCAAAATGTAATCATCTTTCTTAAACCCGGTATTTGATTATTCGGCACGTTCTGTAATCAAATACCGACCGAGTTATTCGCTTTTCCGTTTTTCTTTCTTGTGAATTCTGGTTTATTAATCTTGACCACCAGCTGACACAGCTCTGCTCGCATTCTCGCCCAGCGTTTATCGTAATTGTCAACTTTCATTTCAAGGCAACATTTCCTGTTTTCTAACAGGCTTCATATCACATTTGCACACTATTACAAATAAACATAAGCATGTAACAAGAGTATTTCGTCTCGGTTTGTTTTAATAATCATTATAATTTATGAATTTTTCTTTTGTGCTTTATATTTAAGGATATTCAATTAAATTAATGATCCAATATTTGGATTTAATTTTGTAACAATGACGAAATAATTCGTCTTATATTTATGTCGTTCTGCATAGGATTCAGAATGTGCGTAAATCATTTGATACATATTATAAAAGTTTAAATTTTTATCTAGAGTTATTTATATTTTCGGAACCTCTCCGTTAAAACTATATAGACGTTCGATAATATGGTAAAAGCATTAATCCGGCACGGTCATAGTCCCGAACGTGCCGGATTAAATAGCATTTTAGATGATATATTTGGATTACAAGTGTTCTTAAAGTGTGCTAATCAAACTAATACAAGTAAGCACATGACTAACTCGGCTTTCCACGACTATAATCAAACTGTTTCAGTTTTTCTTTTTGTGGTGTGTTTTTATAAAACACTAAGTGAATAAGTGAGATTTTGGATTTATGGCACAAGAACCAAGACTGGCTAAACTGCGCCAAACATTCGTTGATAACACCACAATTTTTTTTAATCCTTCAAACTGTCTTAAAAAATTATAAAGACACAAATTAAGAAAGAGGTTGTGAAGCATTAATAAAAATTGTAAGATTTTAGATGTGATTTGAAACTCCAACTCTATTTAAATAAGCAAACAAGTTCTGGTGTGGTTTCCTTCACCAAGACGTACAGTGGCTCAAACAATTGAGGATACACCTTACTTTTACTTGATAAATCCAACTTTCAATCAAAATAACACCAAAAAACCAGAATAACCAGAAAAAATCAAATCAAAATAACCAGAAGTGCAAACGAATTTTAATTCTTAGACATAACAAAAGGTTTAATTAACAGTAAAAATAAAGAAAAATCAACGACAAAATTCTAAAATAAAACTTTTTAGAGGCATTTCAAATAAACATAAGCAGAATTTTACCTCAAAAAATTGAGGATACACAAATGAAATTTTTGTTTAACTACCACTTGATTTCTTTTTGCTTGCTACTAATAATCTAAGTTTGGGAAATTTTATCCTAAACTTTTTCAATTGTTATTTCTGTCTTTTGAAGTTGGTTATGAGAATATAAAGCTGTAATTTTAAATGGATAATGGCTCCTCGGAAAGAGACTAGTATTGATGTAAGAAAATTTATATTTTCGAACATTTCGTTCCCTTGTGATCATGATTTCCGTTCTTACCTGAGATACGGTAAGCCTCTGAAGGGTTTTTATCAATACAAAAACATTCAATTAAATTAATCATCAATGTTTGAATTTAATTTTTTAGGTGACAGAATGACGAATTACTTTTTTTTTATATTTATGTTATTTGCACAGGTTCTGAGTATACATAAATAAATTAAATAGACCTTCTAATCGTTTAAATATTTATGGAGAGTGATTTGCTTTTGTCGTTCCCGTTAAAATTATATTGACGCTCTATTATCAGGGACAGTCGTCGTCATAAATGTGCCCCATTTAAAAAGAATTTTGTTTATAGTAATAAATAATCTTAAATGCGGACGGTTTAAAGGAAAAAGAAAATTTTTTATTTTCATATTCATATGCCTAGATTTCGAAAAATTGATATGATGATCCATAAAATTGACTAAAATGACTTTAAAAAGATATCTTATGCAAAAAATGACAAAAAATATATCTTTATATTCAATAATAATAATTATTAAATAATTGCTATAAGTAATGCAAAACTATATATATATATATATATATTAATATATATATTTATATATTTATAATAACTAGAAACTAACCATAATAATTTATATTTTATTCATACTTATATTTATTAAATATAATTAGCTGATTATATTTATTAATAACTATACGTATTTATTGGTATACGCTTCTTAAATCTATATACTATTATCGTTAATTACAATTTACCAATGCATTCCATGCTTCAACTAAAAGACATCTCGGCGAATAATCGTATCGCTTTATTGATTGCCAATGAAACACAAACAGAAAGTCCAAAATGCTTTCAAGCACTCTATCTTTAAGATACTGATTTACAGGAGGGGGGGATTAATATCTTTTTATACCCCTAGAAAACTTTGTTTAACTGTCATTTAAAATTCTCAAGGAAAGTTCATTTTTCTTTATAAAGAAAAACGAACTTCCGCGTCTTTTGAAAACAAATTTATAGAATCAATTACGCTGCACTTTTGCCTCTGCAAGTTGCTTAATGCTTCGAAACATATTTGTGATTTCTTGGGATTCTTTAAATAGAAAGTGATTAATTATATTTCCCCGAGAACGAAATTCCAGACGTGATTTATTGCTATGGCAACGGTAAACAGCAAGAGCATGATAGGATATAGGACACCCAATAACTAATGAATTAAGTGCTCTTATTACAGAAGAACATCACATATAAAAGAAAGTTTATTTTATGCATAGGATTCTGAAAGATGTTTCTGATTAGGACAAATATATATTTATGTATAAAAAGAGTTACGAGAGTGATGAATGACTCAAGTAATATATTTTACTTAATATGATAAAACATAAAGATGTTAAGCCGCTTTTAAACACTACTGATATTACAGGGGTGGTCTGCTAAGCTACATTTCAGAAAGGGATATTTGAAAACAACTGTTTATTCTTAGTCACCAAAGGCATATTGTAAAATTTCTCTAAATATCATTCCATTTTCCCACAAAATGACACTATTTTTCTCCAAGACAGTTTTTCCGAAGAAAAAATGGTGGTTCAGTTATTGAGTTTGGGAAAGAGATTCTATAACAAAAGTATTTTCAAACCAAAGAGTTTGAACTGAGTCTCAGATACGAGTATTTCACATTGTTACGTGTGTGAGTATTCAACACTTAAATGTATTAAAAAATAAGCATCGGTCTGTTAGAACTCATCTGGATTTAAGAAAGCTTGTTTGAATTGCCCTAACAACTTATCAACCAAATTTTCAGCAGCTGTAACAGCTAAAATGTACATCATTCGTAAAGCATCCTCAAGTAAATCTAATTTTTAAAGAGTTTCTTTATAAAATTATTTAAGAGGAGCAGAATAATTATTTCAACTTTGGATGAGTTTGAGTTTACTAATAACTTTATAAAAAGAAATGAAATTAATTAATTTTGAACGTAAAAGTAATTTTAATTTACCCTTTAAAGGACGAACATTTTATGGATGTAGTTCAGTTAAGCTTCAGTTTCCTAAAAAAACAGGTGCCGTTATCTAGCGGTGGTAACATTACGATGGATGACGTCGCTAAAACGTTGTCTAAATAACATAACTAGTGACGTAGTTTTCTCTCATTCAAAACAATTTAGGAAACACACTACTTGGTTAATTTGATTGTTTATTAACGTCGTACTGAGAAGCAACACGAGGGCTATTGGCGACGGAACTCCTCATTTTGAACCCTCAGTCAAGAGTCGAGGACGACACCTGAACACCTCCACGCCACTCCAAGAGCAGGACTTGGGGATTCAACAGATTTAACGTGCACCAGGCCCATTACATTGCTAATCATATGTGGCATCAGGACTCAAATCCACGACTCGACTAATCGTAGACCGCAAGTCCGCGACCATGACCATTAGGTTAATGAGGCAGCGTCATCTAGTTCACATAGAAAACTTTTTTGAGGTGTCACCTATCGCAATATTGTAGCCGCCTGATAACGGTTCCGCTTTTCTTGGAAACCTTAGATTTATCGAGAAGAAACTTTTATATATTTGGCGCACAACATATGATTTTAAATTGAATCCTCTAAAACTATTCTTGGAGGAAAATGATATAAGAATTTATTCATCATTCAGTTAATATTTAGAAGTTTGTTTTAAGCAATGTTATCGATTTCATTATTTTGTAGAGCCGTTCTGTTTAAGAAATAGACAGAAATAATTTTTTTTCATCAACTATTGGAATCCAGTTCCATGGGTAATACTTTGTTTTATATTTCTACCAAAAAAGCCCTAGACTATTGGGTTCTTATTTTATGAACATTGCTAAGAAGTAATGCATTATCAATTCCTTATTCAGAGTGTTTCGAAACTCATGGGTAATAATTTCAGAGGTGATAGAAAACACCGAAACAAGTAATTTTCAACGAACAATGCGTTGATGGAGAGCAAGCAGTGAATCTATAGACTTCGCTGTAATGGAAATCATAAAGCGCGAGTTTCCTTACTCATCGTCATTTCTACCTTGTATTTCAGGAGACATAGCGACGCATAGTAATCAGGAAAAGGCCATAGCCAAAAACAATTTTCCTGCCCATGCTTTCATTACTCGTAGGAAAAAATATAAGGCGTGATAGAAAATACCTAAACAAGCAATTTTCACCATACAATGCAAAGACAGAGAGTAAGAGGGGAACCTGTAGATGGCGTTGTAATGGAAAGCATAATGTGCGAGTTTTCTTGCACATCGTCATTTCCACCGTGTATTTTAATAGGCATGATGACGTATAGTAATTCAGGAAAAGGCCATACCACCTGAAATACGCAGTAGAAATGACAATGAGTAAGAAAACTCGCGCTTTATGCTTTCCATTACAGCGCCGTCTTGCGATTCACCGCTTGCTCTCCGATATGCGTTGTATGGTGAAAATTGCTTGTTTAAATGTTTTCTATCATCCCTTAAATTTGTGACCATAAGTTTCGAAACACCCTTTATAATGAGATAAAGTTTATGATAAGATAATTGTTACCACCGCTGCATTGTTATGGAAAAAGATAATTCTTGTTATGTATTAAGAATTGTAAGTCAGTTGCAGCCAGCAAATAGTTTATAATTTTATTCATTTTGAGTCTGGAGAAATTAAAGAGATTGATGGAGGAAGAGCGATGTTCGTCTCTGTATTGTGAACTGTTTTAAAAAATATCACTCATGCTTGAGTAGTTATGCATACAAACTGGATTGCGTAATAATTGTAAAACTGTGCCATGTATGTACAGAACAAAGCTCCACAACATCACCACTTTTCCAATTTACAGGGTAATACAAAGGTGAATCCATTCAATTACATAATTTAAACCCTAAGGTTATATTTTTTCATTTTATCACTACTTGCCGTAAATTATTTTCATATCCAAAAATTTAGGTATAATTTCATAATAAAGAACATTTTAATGTCTATTTTAACCGTTTTTTTATTGTTCTATCATCAATAGAACATTAAACATTTGTATTATTGCTAAAGTATGTCATTACAAACATTTGAAGCATTTAAAGTCCGGCCACCGGAATGATGTTTGATTTTTATTAATGTCGCACTAGAAGAAACCCGAAGGCTGTTGGTGACAGACGTCGTCATTTTGAACCTCGGTCAAGTGACGAGAACGCCACGTGAGTTGGGGCACTTCTCTCCCCGAATCAGACACAAGGAAATACGGTTGGGTGAAAAGTCTGTACTCTAAAGATTACATTATTCCATATAAAATTTTTATTTGCATGAGAGCCACACCTCTCGCTGTTAGAACCGCACTACCACCATCGCTGCTATATTATATACAAATATTTTCCGATGTAAGATGTTCGTACAAGTATCATTATCTTATGGAGCAAAAAACACATGAAATAAAAAGGAAATTTGCTCTTTTACTAAAATAGTCTTAATCAATTGTTACATTGCTGCCAGGTTAATTTTATACATTTTTTGTTATTAAATCCTGCGCTTCACACTAAATGAGAATGAAAAAATAATTTTTCAGGTATTTCGAAGTAGAAAACTACTATATTTTTGAAAATACAAATGACTTAAATCCCAAAAAACATTTGTTTTTTAATTTTTTCGTTGTCTTAAACCTTCCAAATTTTTTTTAATTAATTTAATATAGTGCTTTTTTCATTTTTACAAAAATACTATACTCCCTCGGTAATCCTATAGACATCGGATAACCGAACACGTCGGAATACTCGAAAATCACTAATAACAAAAGCATTTACGCAGCAAATGTTATACATTTTATATAAAATTCAATATATTACACGCAAATAAAGAATCAAATATACTGAATAGCTAAATTTTTTAAAAAAATGTTCTGTTTTGTATTGACAACCTATACTATTCCTTAGAAGTTAAGGGCATAAAATAGTGACTGCAAGGCTTGTGGAGAAACGCCAGATTAGTGGCCTGGCCAGAAAGATAAAGGGCAGAATTATTGAGAAAGAACTATCGCTTTCCTTATATTTAATATATTTGTATAACTGGATCATGGATTTCGAAAATAGAAAGGTAAAATTTTCTGAATTTCTGTTTTTGTGTGCAATCCTTTACACCGATTTGTTTCGGATTATATTCACTGTGTTTGAAAGATCATTTTTTTCGGAGCGACCCATTTGAAGTTATTTTGATAGAGACATATTTGCTTTCTCGCTTTAGAAATATTCCCGTTTCTAAAGTATATATATATATATATTCTTTTGAAATATATCTCTTTCTTGAGATACTTCGTATTATTCTGGTTGAAAGTTTGCTTGCTCCAGGTGAAATATAAAATCAGTTAAAATGTTTCTTGAAATATATAAATTGTATGCTTTTTTTTTCAAAAGAAGATACTTGAAAAAGACATTTCTATTTAAAGAATTCGAGTAGACAAAAATATTTTAATGTCTTAAAATATACTTCATATAATGTGGGATATTTCGTTTCTTGAAAAGAAAGATCCGCTTAAATAAATATGCAATAAAAGATGTATTTTCTTGCGAAACAGTGTTGCTACATTAATGCGAGATGAATGTGTTGTTTATAATCGTATCTCGATTGCTCAACTTATTTTAACCTTTTAAAGCTTTTGTCTACGCATCGTTTTTATTTCGTGAACGAAATGTTAATCTTATAAAGTTTCTCCTACCGTTCTCATAATTCTATTCTATTTTATCTATTTGAATGCAAAAAAATAGTGGACGTTTCTACGGAATTACATTTTCTCTCAGATTTTTGAAAATATTTTTCAATATCTTTTTAAGACCGAAAACCCCACTAACGAATTATTACAATTAGGTTAAAATAGTTTTTTTAAAATCGAACTGAAAATGCAATTCCACAGAATCCTACATAATTTTTTGCTCTTTCGGATGCACTTTCTTATAATCAAATATATAAAATACCATTGAGTTGAGGACAGTATGTATAGTAGAAATTCCATAGGATTAACATTGCGATACCAACAGATGAAGTGGATATGATTGTACTGCGCTAGCTCTCTTCAACAACAACGACGGAAGTTAAATCGCATTAATATGATAAATGTGACTCAAATGCTTGAAACTAGACATTTTGAGTCTAAATGGACATATTATTCAAGTTAATTTCCTCTCGGAACTTATATTTGTTATCCTTTACGAACCCACGTATCTGATTAATATTACTTCTATACTGTCTTTGGTAAATATGGATGACAAAAATCCGGAATGATGTAGCAGTCTTTCCTAATTTTTTACTAATTTCCCTTTTTTTAATCATGCGGTTTACATTTAAAATTTCTTTCAATAGGTAAAACATGACTTATATAGATTAGCTTAGAATTAGTGAAATGTAATGTAATTAGTGAAATGAGAGAATACATATACAGGGTTTTTCAAAATGATTCCTCCGATTTCAAAATGCTATATTTTCAAAATTAAACGACACAGAATGATAAGTAACACTCGAATGCAAAGAAAAAATGTGGAAATTTTATATTGGGAAAAATAGATGGCTCTCGTGAGCTCTTCGTGACTCTATTTCACGAAAGTGATTTTAGAAGCTTTCACGGAGCTACCTCGCAGTTGGATCGATCACAGTGGACCAGATGAGTTAATGTTACACAGCTGATCAACTAATTCATCTGCTATTCTTCCTTCGGGGGTTTGTAAAAGATAAAGTGTATATGCCACAATTATCCATAAATTTAATTGAACTTAAACAAAGGATTTCTGCTGCTGTACAATCAATTACTGATGATGCTTTACAACGTGTTTGGCAGGAATTAACATATCGAACTGACATTATACGTGTAACTGAATGAAATTATATCGAACACTCGTAAAAATAACTTTCCATATCTTCCCTTCGCATTCATGTATTTCTTATAATTCTGTGTTATTTATTTATGAAAATGTAGAATTTTGAAATCAGATAAATCGTTTTGAATTATCCTGTATAAACAGTGAAGCTTTGATTACGGAAGTTGGAAGTTAGTTGTAGAGCTAAAGCTATTCACGACTAAATAGTTACCACGTGTGAGATGTCGGATCATGGGCAGGAAGATTCTACTGCGGATCAGAGACTCGAATCGTCACCTTTAATTTCTTCTAAGGCCTCGTTTCTGATAGAGTCGGCAAGATTAACATCCATTTTGTTTAAATGTTAAATCTGACTCATTTAGGGACAAACTACCACAGAAATAGGTTAAGGAATAAATATTGAATATTCGTTGATCTGCATACAAAAAAACTTAATTATCATCAGTGAATGATCTTCTCTTCAATTTGACTGTGAAATTTTTTAATTCTCCAAATAGGCTTAGTAATGACAAGAGCAGTAAAATCCAATGGAACGTTACATCGTCTACATTATGACTCATATCTCTCTCTTTCTCTCTTATTCACCTTTACCTCATCCTAAGAGGCTTACCTTCTTTAGGTAGGTACAGGTATCAAGAACTAGAAAAAACCTAGTGATCTTTTTCTTTCCCATTGGATTTATTGTCTTTGATAAACACGACTGACGCTCCCCCGGGATATCCAACATATCCTTCTCTACTTTCGACCGTTCATTTTGTCAATCATTTCTAACTTTCTTTCCTCTTTTCCAAAAGTTTCGATCACAGTTACATCTTGTTTGCTCAACCTGGCTAACCTGGCTCTTGCCCCATTACATTCTACCTCCCCACTCGCTCACCCTTACTCATTGTGACACAAGTCACTTTTCAGTGCAGTGCAGTTTATCTTTGTATGCCTCTCAGAATTTCTCATAACGACGAAGCTTTAGAAACTGCAATAAAATAAAATGAGTGAAAGAAGCTAGAAGAATCGCATAGTAACTAACACTACAAAGATGGCAAGACTTGGTAGCAAAAGAAATTGCACTCGTTGGGTAAGCACTTTACCATAAAAATTACTTTAAATCATGACAGAATTAAACTTTCTAAGATTATTTATTTTCAAACTATTCTATATCTTTAAATTCATTTTTAGATAATTTTTTGTGTTCTTTTGCTGTAAAACACTGTTATTTGGTTCGTAATATATAAAACTGTAACATTTAATAAACTTTTTCATAACACCTTCTTGCTACCTGAAGGGCCGCGGTAGCCTAGTGGTCAAGGTCGTGGACTAGCGACCGACGGTTTTCGTTCAGTCGCGGGTTCGATCCTTGGCCGCCAAAGACCCGCCGTGTAGCTGGGGCTGATGCACGTTAAATCTGTTCGGGGTCCAAAGTCCTCCCGTTGGCGTGGTGTGGATGTTAGGAGAGGGGGGTGCCAGCTCAGGTGTCGTCCTCGTCACTTGACCGTGGTTCAAAATTACGAGGTCCGTCGCCAATAGCCCTCGTGTTGCTTCTAGTGCGACGTTAATAAAAACTAAACTAAACTAAATTGCTACCTGAAACATTTATGACTGATAATTGAGGACTAAATGTACTGATATGTGTGTTTTTATAGTAGATGTTGTTTCCGTCATTTTATTTTCCTTCAAAATTGCGTGAGCCGTTGCTAATTAACTTAACGTAATTTTAGAACGAAGTTATTAATAATCCTAATTAAGTTTATATTTATACGCATGCAGTTATACAAAATAAAAAAATAACGAACATTTGTAATGTTTCTAACTTTCTTTTTAGCAAAATTGAAATTAGAAATGGATGCCTATAGTCTACAAATAACGTACGAAATGCCATTGCCAATTTGATCATAAATGATGTGTTGCAAAAATAATTTCAGTCTATTTCAAACAAAGGAGGTAAGAAATAAATACAACTGTAATCTGGGTTTGGTTTGTTTCTAGTTTAAAGAAGATTTAATGGTTTCGTTGCAAATTGTTTCGAATGAACCAAAAAGAATGCGGAATTCTCTTTCCTCGAACTAATTTGTCTGGCTGATTTTGCTTTGTTTCCACTAGTTTTAAAATAGAATCGATCTTGCATTGTTAAATCGATGTACCAAATAGAATTTAGAAGAACTTTGCATAGAAACAAGAGAGCGAACAAACTTTTGAATAGTTAAAAGAAAGCAGAATATTCCAGGAAAAATGTTTATTGAGGAAATTTGATAAAAATGATTTCTTTTTTATAATTATAGTTGCAATCTCTTAGTTATGCTAAAAAAGTTTATTTCATATTCTAATACCAAACATCATAATACCAAAACATCATTAAATAGTCCAGTAACTTTTATTGCACTTCAAAAATCACCGTAAGCAAAAGTAGTACTCGTGTAAATACGATTTCATTGAAAAAATAACGTTAGCGGTAATTGTAATGTTATCATCACTCTCCCTGATTCATTTTATAACACCTATAACGCTATTTGTATTGTATGTGATATATTGTTTATAGAATTTGACCCCTTGTTGAAAATGGACTGAAAAATTTATTTTCGAATACTCCACCATTTATTTGTTTAGCATGTTTTTTTTGTTTATGAGCTATTTAGACCATTCCAGTAAATATGTCGCAATTTTTCTGCGCTATCTGAAACTCTTCTTTGCATTCAATCAATTTCTGTGAGACATTACTTGCTCTGGGAATGCAAAGTTGCCACTATTCCATTTTTTACTGCTGTCATTAAGTGTGTCTCAGAAACAATTTCAAATTTGTCTTCTATGTGGTAATTGTATTTTTATGAGTTTATAGAAAGTGTTTGACAAATATATTGCCAATAAAAGGATTCAAGTTTTTTTTTTATATTTGTAAATCAGTTATGTTTTTCTCTCTAAAAATGCTGCTGAAGCTGAGTGTTCATGTTCACGACCTTAAAGTCGACCTCTTTTTAGATCGGGACATTGTACCTTGTTGAAGGAGATTGAAAGGTAGCGTTGAAATTAAAACGAAAAGAGAGATGATTAATTTGAAATACTAAATGTTTAATAGCACTATCAGTTATCAGTACAGTTTTGTATAAAAGAAATTCATATAAGTTTTGGACAGGAGATTTCAAGCGACCGTTCAATCTGGTGTCTGCCCCAATGAATTTTCTAAATCGACATATTCAGATCTCATTAAAGAATACGCCGTACTTATGGAATTTCTACTGTATTCAAAAAGTGTGAGACTTAAGATATTTATATTGTCGGAATTTGTTTTATGTAGTTACATCCTCTACAGAGTATGAGAAATATTTTGACTAGTGTATTTACCCAAAAGGACAACCGAATATTTTGTTACCCTAAAAGGACCCCAAATACTTTTTGAAACGTAATTCCTACTAGGGAATGGTCCTAAGTATCTCGTGTGGAATTTTATAAAAGTGGTATCGTTTGAAAGGGCTCTACCTAAGGAGCAAATATGCCAACAAAAATATCTGTCTCAAGTGAACCAATCGTCCTGCTTCAGGAGGGCACAGAATCATGACAGTGATCCCTAGTGATCTTTTTTTCCATGGGGTTTACTATCTTTGGTAAACGCGGGTGACCCGACCCCAGAATATCCTAGCATTCTTTGTATATTTTCGACACATTTTGCTAATTATTTTTTCTTTTTTCCATTTTTCAAACATCTAGATCACAGTTTTACCTTGTTTAGATCAGCATAGCCACACGTGGCTCTTGCGTCATTAAACTATCATCACGCTCAAGAAACCATTCACAGGATACCTGCAAATGAAAATAGGCACGAGGATAAAAATGTGTTAGAAATAACTGCTGGAAAGACGAAAGGTGAAGTTAACGAAACAAATAGTACTCATCAGTTCTGAGTAGAATGAATCAGAACGAGGAACTGTAAAGGTACACAGTATAGTTAAAAATATGATATGTTGTAATCCAGATGAAGAATTTGAAAGTCAAATATAGAGATATCTAAAGATGAAAAATACACAATGTGTTTCAATATTTGTGGAAAATGAAATGCTCCCAAACGGAAATAATTTAACTGTGATAGTGCATTTTTATAAAAAGGCGCTAGAAGTACAATTGTTTCCTGCGCCAAACGCATACCACAAAGGTATTTTCTTTCAATTAGCTTAAGTGAAATGTCATTTCATAGGACTAGGAGAGGAGTTCGCAGTGTCAGTAATAAATGCCTAAACAAGAGTACGACATTCCATTATCCAGAATGTTTATACATTACCTGTTCTGTTGTAAGGCACATCACTTTTCCGGCCCTGCAAGTAATCTGGCATTTTTGAAAAGGCAGACTGCCTTTCTACTACCCATTTAGTTATTTCTATTTCATTGGAATAATGTAGGCTATCGGTACAAAACAAATTTATTTCTTGTATTCGACATTTCGATTGCGTGTACTGTATTGAATTGTATACAATAATAAATTGACTTCTCTGTTTACATGTGTCATTATTACCGATGCATTATTATTAGTTTTCGATATACCCTCATTGCTCTGGTCCTTTATCAACAGAGTACTGTGCATAGGAAATGTGTCGTCAATGTTTTACAAGATTGGTTTGTTTGGTTTTATTAACGTCATCTTGAGTAGCAACACGAGGGCTATTGGCAGCGGACCTCGTAATTTTGAAACTCGGTCAAGCAACGAGGACGACGCCTGACCTAACACCTCCCTCTCCTAATTTCCACACCACGCCAACGAGAGGCCTTTGGGCCCGACATATTCAACGTGCATCAGCCCCAGATACACCGTGGGTTCTTAGTGGCATCAGGCTCGAACCTACGATTCGTCGAAAACCGCCGGCCATTAGTCCGTTGCTTTATCCACTAGGCTACCACGGCCTCTGCTCCTAAGGTCACTCCCTTTCAAATGATACCACTTTCATAAAAATAGACGCTTTACATTTGGAACCACTCCCTAGTGATATTTAAGAGTTATGAAAAGTCTTCATCTTTGAAGAAATGAAATCTTTATCCTTGATTTTTTTTTTTAAAAAAAATTACCTTAATTAAACTGAAATAGCTTGCAGTTAAAATCAATTTTTCAGAATTTTTTTACAAAAAATATATAATTGCATGCTTTAAGAAAGTTAACATTTCAAACGAAAATCTTTTAATAGGGTTGATTATCAATAAAAGACTTCAGTATCAAAAGAAGAGGCGCTATCGAGAGTTTTGATGGAATACTACTAAGAAAACAATCTTCGCCAAATTCTTAAGTTTTACTGAATTCGATTGAAGTAATTGAATTAAAACGAGTAAAAACCGGATTTCTCTGAGGCGTTCTCTACGTTTTAAATTCAATTTGTTCGGCGAAAGAAAAACATTTTAGATATACAAAAAATAACTTTGATTTTTCTATGTAACGCAGCTGTTACTTTAAATCACTGAATTTTGCTACCTTTCTCTATGTCAACAGAGTTAAATTCCTGTGGCTAATTAGGCATTGAAAAAAAAAAGTGGCATAAAAGAATAAAATAGTTCTGATATTTACATTAAATTTAGTTTAATAAACTATTCTCTAGTTAATTGGTCAAATCGATCGAAGTGCAACTAAATACGAAGTTTCCCAGAAAATAAAAGACTAGCCGAGGGGTTGCGGTATCACATATTGGGACTCATGCACGTTAAAAGTTTCGGGATTCAAAGTCGTCACGTTGGCTTAGAGGAATAGATTGGAGAAGGGGAAATCAGAATTCAAATGTCCTTGCCACTTGACCGTGGTTCAAAATAATGTTCGTCTCCATAAATATATATATGGCCTTGAATACAACATACTAATGGATGTTGAATATTTTTAATATATATTAAATAACGTTTATTTGTATGTACGCGTGCCATGTTAATATTTCCGGAGATTTTGTTTTCTTGACTCACCGAAAATGTGATTCAAAACTTAATTTTTGTATCTGTATAAGTATTACAGCGTTTTGAACCAGTGTTTTTCTTCTACATTACATACATCTATACGGCTGTTTGTTTATTTCAGTACAGTACTTTGTATTACTGAGCACTGTAACGTAGTGAGCCAGGTTTCATGAAATGTCTCGGTAGCGGGAAGGATCACACAGCTTAAGTAAAATTATTAGTAATTATTTACTATAGCTAAGCGCTATTCTCAAGATACAAAGCATTTTCGCATGATTACTTGAAGCAAACAGTTATTTTTTAATTAATACGAACAAGAACAATTCAATAAGAGTCCACCCAAATAGCATGAAAGCATGAACAAAGTCCTGTCTTCGTCTCTCTAGCTCTCTTCACTCTCTGGTCGCAGGATCTCCTCTCGATCTTCTTTTTTTCTTTCTCCGTACCTTTTAAATTTTCAGGATAAGGTAGTCTCTCGCCCCCTTCGATTCATTTTCAGTCCCGATTAAACGGCCAGAATTGGCTTTCCCAGACATCCTCCATCTCCATCCTCAACACTATTCGTTCTTTTCAGACAATAACCAGTTGGACGCATGAGCATGCTGGTGCCACTTGTTGAACGTCAAATGGTTAGATCCTAAGTCTTCATGTCATCCCGACACATAGTTCACAATGCCTCCTCACATAGGCGGATTATCCCTTCTACACCTGAGTAACCACGTATTCAATAAATGCACCAAAGCAGTTGGCCATAAGTGTGACTTATTTATAGCCCGCTTCGGAGAAACAAACCCTTTTATTATGTCTTTTGAGTGGGGAGTCGGGAAACAAAAACGGACATTCAAACAGAAGCCTCTGACAAGGAGTTATCTAGAAGCTATATTGCAACATCTTCATACTACTGTTAATCATATTATCTTTGATACTGTATTTAAGGTTCATAACCTTTTTTAATTTGATTGATTTTGTTGTTGTGTTATTTTGCTATTTTCCTCAGGTTGCTGAGGCTGTGGCTCATTTTCGGAATATAGATTTAGTAATTCTAAGCCCTGTGAATGAGTTTGGTCTCCTTGAGAGATTACCAGAAGCCCTCGTGTTGCTTCCAAATTGTGACGGTAACAGATATTCCACAAACTCTCCCTAAATAAGGCTAGGTCTCTTACAATGGAAGTTAAAAAAGTACTTGATTTTGACGACAGAGGGCGTTTCTAATTCATGATTGCTGGCTTGAGGAGTTGTCACCGTCGATGAGAACTGGATTCATCTTTACACACAAATAATGAAGAAACAATAAAGATAATAATAAACTTCCAGGGAATCGGTTACAAAGAAGTTGAAGACGGTCGAAAACACTTTGACCAACGATTTTCTGGGATGGAAATGACGTCCTATTTATATATTTGTTAGAAATACGGTATTTCTTGGATTGGACAATACTACAGTGAGTTATTCAATTCCCATTTCCCATTCTTAATACGAGTAGTTCTTGAACTTTTTGTTTAAGGAATGATTTGTGTCATTTTGTGTTAATTTGAATAATTAATCAGGTTAGAAAATAATCAGATTCAAAGGTCTTTTTAATTCATTATCCGCATGATTCTATTAATTCGGAACGAAATATTTAACGAATAGAATTTTTCAGCAATTGTTGTGATTCTGCTATTTCTATTACATGTTATTGTATTGTATTTTGCATCTTTACTTGCGAAAGGTTAACAGCTTTTATGTGATATTCATGAAAACATATGTCAATAGAAATCAGGCAAATAACAACTTTTCTTCCTAATATGTATTAATGACCCCCCCCCTTCTTTGCAATGTTTGAGTTGTCTTTCAAAATCAGAGCAAAATGACATTTCAATGGATGACAAATGCAACGTGTCACAACCAGGTCTGTATTGATTGTTGATAAATGGACACATTTGTCTTTCACTGGTTAAATCGCTTCCTTTAATATTTAGAGAGACGTATTTCATAATTATATTTCTCTTTCGGAACCTGCTACTTCCTAGGAGTATTTATCCCAAACGATGCATTGATTTTGAGCACTGCAGTACCTGACACGTTGTACAAACTGTCCGTTAATGATGTCACGGTCAATTTGAAAAGTTTGTTATCAACAAAATGTAATTATGTGGTTTATTTGAGGGATTAAGATTATGGAAGATATATTCGTTTCAATGAACTTTAAATAAAAATGATTAGTTTTACTTAACCAAGCGCTAAAATGCCGATGAAACTCTATAATTCTTGTCTCAAAAATACATTTTTTTATGTTATCTTGCAATATATATTAATTGATTTTGTTACAATTAATTAGGGATTTATAGATATTTACTTAGTAAGTCTCCACCTTGTCTTGCTTATTAGCTAATAACCAATATCGCGCGGTCATATTTGGCATTTACGTCTATTTTTTAAAACACAATGTCGAGATTTGTATATATATATATATATATATATATATATATATATATATATGAAACTTGGATACGCTCACTATTCTGTTATTTTTGGGATGGACCGTTATGGACCAACTCGTATTTAAAGTTTCACCTAAACTCTTGATTTATATCTCGAATTATTTACAACAGTCAATTTTTTTAATCAAAACAGGATCAAATTTTTGCGAATTAATTTTTCTGATGCAGCAACTACACTTAATGAACAAACTCAGTAGTGATATCTCTTATTTCCGGACAAAGATCCTCATCAAATACAGTTGGTCCTTTGTAAAAGTTAAGGGACATTTATGTTTCTCTTGAACTTTGAGGTGAAGACCAGATTTTACAGAAGTCCGATCTGATGGGTTACCAGGCATCCCGTACCAGTCGTACGTTTTGTCAGATATCCCTTGCTTTCCCAGTTGAGTGACCAATGGTCAAAGCTGAAATAATAATTTTTGCTATCCGAACAACAAGAATTATTTTTTGACTGATTTTTAATCAACGACACAATTAGAAGTAACACGAGGGCTGCAGACGACGGAACTCGCAATTTTGAACCTCAGTCAAATGGCGAGGGATACACCACAGCCAGCAGCTTTCTTTCCAAACTTCTATATCACTTCAACATGAAGATTTGGAGCCTTGACCAGATTTAATGTACATTAGTCCTGCTACACGGTGGGTCTTCAGAAACATCAGAGCTCGAACCCACGACTCGTAGAAAATAACGCAGGCAGTGAGTCGTGACCATGACAACCCGTCAACAGCGGCCACACTTTACGTCCTACAGTATCTGTGAAACGAAAAATAATCTTTAATTTTAGTCCGATGTGCATTGCTTAGACAGTTTCGGAAAAATCTATAGCACTACTGAACAAAAGCATTCGTTAGTGGAACCATTAATTGGAAGAAATATTGTCTTTGTAAAGACAAAAGCGCACAGGGAGGCCGCTTGTTAGTATCTAGAATGTCGCACAAAGATTATTGTCAGGACATTGTCCACACGTGAGTGATTGTGGATTTTAATGGTGCTAGATCCAGATATAGTTATGTTGTACCATACAAGATGTTACCGTGATCTAGACGTTTAAAAATATGGAATAAAGGTAAGAAATGGATGGCAAGAAGAAAGGTTGAAAATTGATAAGAATTGTTAGAGTATCCCAGGGGCTCATATTCCATGTTTACCCTACATAATAAACTCCAATGAGAAAGAATAAGATTATTAGGGAGCCTGGGGGGGTGTCATGGTCCCGTAAATGTCGAAAAAAAGGTACGCCCCTGAGGACATTGTCCCATTGTCTTGAGGAAGTCATGTACATAGAACATTTATAACGCAATAAAATTAAAGTGTTATTTTCCTTAGAAATCCATTACATTAAGCATATGTTTAAAAATGAGTTTATTATAGTAATTTAAAATATTGTACAACGTATGTGGTAGCCTAGTGATCATGGTGGATAACTCGTGGGCGGCGTTGTTTCAGTTGAGTCGAGAGTTCAAGCTCTGATGCCACTAAGAACCCGCCTTGTAGCGGGGCTTTTGCACGTTAAATCTGCTTGAAGTTCCAAGTCCTCCCATTGGTACGGTATGGAGATTTGGTGCCAGTTCAAGTGCTTTTTCTTCATTTGAATGAGGCTCAAAATTACGAGGTACGTCTCCAATAGATCTCGTGTTATTTCCCAGTACGACTTTAATAAACAATCAATACAGTTGATAGCGTACAATAGTTTGGAAAACGCTGTTTTTTAATAAAATAAACCAGATGAATAAATAATGTCCCTTTTTTTGTAATACATCAGCAGACAGTTATATTTTTCTGTCATATTTTTTTAAAATAATTAAATATTCTCATTTTGTATGAGATAATTTTTCATTTCCACTCTTTTATTACGTTAAATATATCGAAACATGTTCAGAGTAAAAAACTTTTTCTAGCCAGATAATAAATTACGGGAATTTTCCTTTAAGTGCACATACATTTAAATGTTTTATTTCTTTAAAAATTGTACTTAATTGAAATGCAGATTTTAATCTAAACTCCTTCAGACACTAAAAATTAAAATAAAAACTGTCTCAATCTCTCTATCACACACTCATACACACTTGTCAAAATCATTGAATTCTAAATCTTAATGCATTAGATTCAATTAGAATCATTCTTTTTTTCTTTTTTTTTAATTCTTAAATTAATACCTTTATCAAGTAGCAATGACGACAAGTATGTAGAAAGGCACAATGCTTTCTAGAGACATTAAACAGGATGATCAAAAGAACAACAGTATTAAAAATATTTAAGACAAGTTCCAAAGTAAAGAGAATAAGCAAAAAGATATATGTCTGAAATCGGTATGACTTTTACATCGATGAGTTTGGAAAAGGTAAATGAATTAAAATATTCGATTAAAAAAACAATTTAAAAACTTTAAAAGTATTGAAAAGGAGTGTGTTTAAAAACGTAGGATAAATTTCAGATAGACAATTTTCAAAAACAACAAAAAAATATTTTTCTGCATTACGACATCAAGTTATATATATATCAAAAAAAAAAAAAAAAAAAAAAAAAAAAGAAAGAAAGAAAAAGAAAAGAAAAAAGATAGATTATCACTTATACTAATTATGCGACAATTTTTTAAGAAAATATTCATTCCCATAAAGTTTTCTCCTTCTAGTTCAAGTACTTAAAGTGGTTTTCTAGATTTTAATTTTTAGTTTTATTTAATTTATTCATGCATGATTTTAAATGAAAAAAAAAGAACGAAAAGCTTTTAGGAAAATTAAAATTCACAGAAAAAATGTGAGTTCCGTCTTCGAGAAAATTGAAGCATAGAAATTTTGTTTTCTTTTAAGTTTATTCTTTTATGGTGAATACCTCTTGCTACCTTTCAAAATTTTGGGCGATAACAAATTGCTATGCCTTCTGTAGACAATATATTAAATTAATAATCAAAGTAAACTTTCATCATATTTTCTGCACTTCCAATATTCATTTGTATAAATTCTTAATAATGCTTTGCAATAGAGAGAAAATATATAATATTTTAATCAAAATATCCAGAATGATTCATTTACGAATTTTTCTCAGTATAATCCTATAATTTTAAGAACTTTTTCCGAGCTAAATTACGAAGTCGGCTTATACATGGACCCGCTAGTTCGCAAAAAGTATAGGTACTTTTCAGTTAGCCACGCGCAAGCGAAAAATCGCGAAATATAGCACGTGTTTATCTCTTTACTTTATGTACCTTAAGGGGACTTAGTACCTTTGCACCTTCAAACATTCAATTTTTTCAAATTTATTTTCACAAAATAGTGTAGAATGTTAGGAGCATTTTAAAGTAAACTGCGTCACACAAAATCCAACTATCTGAGGGCGAAGTGGGAAAAATGCAATTTTAATAATCGGTTAAGGTAAATATCTGAAAGAGAAATAGCTAGGTTAATGAAGCTTACAAAAACTGCCTTTACAATGCAATAATTAGAAAAGATGATTAAAAAATAAATGAAATGATTCGGAAGAAAAATTATTTTCACAGCACGGGACGATCAACAAATGTTTCGACTATGAACTAGAAAAAGGTCTTTCGATTCGTAAAATTTCGGAGCTTTTCAGCAAAAAATCTTCACATGTCACAATTTGGAAGAGTCTTGAATCAAATACTAATATAACTTTTACGAAAATGAAGAAAACTCCGAAGTTATTGAGTTACCATCGAGAAGAAAAACTGAAATAGGCTAAAAATGTCTCGTAATGGAACGATGAGTGGAAGCAAATTGCTTTTTCTGATGAAAAGAAATTTAATCTTAATAGCTAAAAAACCAATTTACATGAACTGAGGAAGGAACCGAAAGAATGTTTCAATCGACAGATGGATAAAGAATCAATAAATGTTTGGGGAGCTTATGGGTATCATGGATTGTGAAATTTATAGCACATTTCGTGATATATAAACTGTGCGCATTATCAAGCTATTTTGTATGATAATTTAACATCGTTTGGGCCTTTATTAGGTGGCTCTAACTGTATACAATATTTTTAGCAGGACATTACTTCTCGTCATTCGTAAAAGTCTATCCAGGAATTGAAAAACAAAAAGTTAATATTTTGCCAGGGCCAAATCGAAGTCCAGACTTGAACCCCGTTGAAAACTTTTGGGGTGTGTTATGTCGCAAATTTTATGCTAATTTTACCACTTTTTATCAGTTCATTAACTGAAATTAGCCATTATAAAAAATGGTAGAGTATTTTTTAAATTAAACATACAGAGCCTGAATATTTCAATGTAAAACATAATTTTTGAGTTATTAGGAAAAATGGAGTCCAACATAATATTGGTTTTCATACTTTTTTTTTTATACAAGTGGTCACTTAATTAGCTAACAGTGAGTTTTCACTTATTTCCAATATTTTTATCTTAATCATTAATGACACTATTCAAAATTATAGAAACCTAATTATAATAAATACATTATTGGTAGTAATATCATATTTCATACATATATCATATTATAAATTATATTTGGAATATTTATTTATTTTCTTTTTTTTTTTTCATAATTTTCAAAATTAAAAAAAAGGGTCTTGTATTTTCTTAACGGACTGTATTAAATCTTCATTCAATAGGGATATTTAAAATTTTTCTATGAAAATAAACTTGATAAACGAAATATTTTTTTCAATACTCAACAAATATAAACACGTTCCCAAATATTTTAGTTTATTCTTTTAAATATGACTTATGAAATATCCTAAAAACTCACAAATTTGTTTCCTCCTAACCTTAAGAAAAGTATCTATATAAAATTCATTTCTAATGAGAGAGAGATAACGACCCACAAAGGAATAATATCCAGTATGTATCCAGCTTTCTCACACACACTGAAAATAATGAATTTTTCACGAATTAATTAATTCTTTACTAATCACTGCAAGCAGTTAAAATTTGCTTCGTCTAAGTGGCAATCGAATTAAGGCGAAAGAGGCCATGTAAACAATTTTGCCGAAACGTTTCCGGCAGGAACTATCTGTGGGCGTTTGCTACACTTTATTAAAAGCTCTGTTAATTTCGAAACTCCTCGTTTCAGACACTTTTGGCCGTTGTCGAATTAAATGTTTCATTAACAAGAGTGTGATAATTATGATGTAAACTATAAAGATTAATGAATGCGAAACTTCGAAAGTCATCCAACTGCGAGGAGATGCCTTCGGAAATTTGCTGGATCAGAGTTATGAATTATCCCCCCACGTAAGCTTTCCTTATTTGACTTTTATATACTTGAGATAGGATTTGGGTTGAGAAAATTTCACTTTAAGAATGTGTTACTAAATCTTAAAGTAAGTAAGGTGGCGAAATGTACATAAAAATAGGTCTTGATCACTTATGCATGAATTAATGAATGGTCTGTTAAGCTACGGTTTCCTGGAAAACGGTGCCGCTACCTAGCGGCCATAATATTACGGTGGATTGCGTCATCAAAATGTTGTTTATGCAAACCAGTGACGTGGTTTCCTCGTATTCAATGTTCTTCAAGAAACCAAGCCATCTGGCTTACATAAACAACGTTTTTGTTATGTCATCCACCGCAATACTGCGCCGCCCTGTAATGGCCTCGCTTTCCTAGGAAACCATACCTAAGCTAAATTACAGAAAATCCTTGATCATGAATTAGAAAAATCGCCTCATTTTTATTTTCAGTGGCGACAAATGTGACGCGTAAGGTAACTGAGACATCTTCGATAAAAAAAATGAGTTCGTTGGATTGTGATTGTTTTTTAAAGCCTCTCTGAGAAGTAGTGTGAGGGGTATTGGTGAGATGAGTGAGGTAAGACCAAGTACCAGAACGTAATTGATGAATACTTCCATCCTACCACTCAAATTGCAGCAAGTAATTACATAGTAGTAATCGTACATTCTGAAAACATTGAAATAAAAGATTTTTCGTTCTCTCTTTTTTTTAAATTTCAGTTCAGTGTAAGAAAAAACTGAAGTTAATCTTTTGAGATAAGGAATGGTCACGATAGCCTAGTGGTCATGGTCGCAAACTCGTGGCTAGTTTCGTTTTTGTCGTGTCGTGGGTTCGAGCCTTGATGCAAATTCAAAGAGCGGGGTTCATACGTGTAGCGGTGATGATGCACGATAAATTTGGTCGACGTCCATGTTGTCATGCAGAAGTGGTGTGGAAGTTTAGAAAGGAATATTCCTGCTTAGTTGTTACTTGAGTGTGGTTCAAAATGACGATGCCCGTCGCTATTAACCCTCATGAAGCTTCTTATCGCGACGTTTAATAAAAATTGAGGTAAGGACGGTAAAACCGGGTACCTTAAAACAAAAACGCAAAGTACACTCAAACACCTTTTTTCGCCTTATTTAAATTTTTTGGCCAATTTTCAAACTTATAAAAATATGATTGGGGGTTTATAAAGAGAAGTCATTTGTTAATTCATTTGGATTTTAGGAGTCAAACTCTCGCCTAACTCTCAAACTAATTCGTCTTCGCCAACAGAATTATGAAATATCTCTATTACCGACTCATCTGTCATCTTAAATACCAGATTAATCGCAAACCTCTACTTAATTCCAAGGAAAGAGAAATTTATTAAAATAGTCACACAAAAAAGTTCAAAGAAATAGTTAATTACATTTCAAAGCCTTATTTATTGTCTCTCTAAAAGGGGAATGCTCTGTAATACAGTCTGCTGCTTTAAAATAGGCGCTTCAAATTCATGAATTTTTCCCCCACCGCCGTCTACAACTATGGCAGCAACAGTTGAGAATGAGCTTCCCTTTTTTCCTCGCACTTCGTTTTATTTTCATAAACAGACTTCTAATGAAAACGAAATTGTAAGTTTCATGACCCTCGTTGTATTTTTTTTAAAAATCTGTATCGCTTAAAGTATTTGTTTAAAATCTGTATAACATTTTATAAGTATAGTTAACATGTTATTAAAAACATTTAATTTTATTACACATTTATGTAATGGAACAAAACAACTCATTGGAATTTCTTAAATTAAATAAAATTGCATACGCACAGATGTTATATTCGTCCAAGCTCAAAGGGATTCAGATCTTAACCGAAGTGTTGAAATTAAATGTAGAGGTGATAATACGTTAATCACTACCTTAGTAACCGATAGGGAAGAAACGAAAATGAGTGACCTTTACACGCCTATTCTAAAGTAATAGACTATAGTTCACTGTCCCTCCATGAGGATACTGGCAATTTCTATAAAATATCAAAGATTGCTCTTACCGGGAGACGATGCGAGTAAATGCACTACGGAGAGATAGCTGGATGGACGGACTGTGTCAGGTCCTACTCCCTTCGATTAGACACACGCAAATAGCTTCCTTTCACCATTCGAAGTCTCCACACTCTCGCTATCTTTCTACCACCGCAATCGTTCTAATTGTATTAAATAAACCTTTCAGTGTATTTGCAATCTTTCTCTATTGCTTTTATACGATTTGATTATATTTATTCTTTACGTTTCCTACATTTATTGCATCATACACTACATTACCTAATTTGCGTAACAATGTTTCATTTGGTTGAAAAGGAAATGGAAACTTAAATGCTAAGTCAGAAAAAACCCAGATTTTACTGAAGGGAAGTTTCGCGAACATCCCTTGTTTCAGGGTGAAATCCAATGCAGGCATGGTATGGTGTTCCGTGTTGGAGAACGAATGGCGTTCAGCTGGTAGTGATCTATCCGGTTTTGCCTCATCACTAGGTACCCAGTTTTTCCCCACATGACTAGTCACACGAAATGTAACGTTAATTGAGACAAGATCAACCTGCAGAAGCTGTGACTTGGCAAAAACTAGCTGAATAACCCATCAAACGTTGTATCACTTAATTTGAATATAATTTAAAGCAGAAGCTAAATTGTTGGTGTAATGATTGTCCTTACAAATAAAACATTTTTTTTTTAAATTTTTTTTTTATTTAATTTTTTTGAAAAATACTCGAGAACTGCAAGAAAGCATCATTCACGGACGGAATGATTGTTAACGTCACTCCAAGAAGTAACATGAGGCTTTTGGCTACAACACCTCAGCTGGCACCTCTCTCTCCAAACTTCCACACCACACCAACGGAGGGCTTGGAACATCGACAAGTTTGACATGCATCAGCCTCGCTTTGGGGCTGGCATCAGGACTCGATCCTACATCTCGACTCAAACAATACTGGCGCGAGTTCACGACAGTGACTATCAGGATACTGTGAGTACAAACACTCTGATGAGACCCGCAGCACACTATTTGACACAGACAATTGTTCTTATTTCATGTGTAAGCTATCGGGGCTTGCAGCACCTGCTGGGATAAGAAATAGAACCGGTTTTATCCGACAACACGGTTTTGCTTCATTTCCTCCTATTTTATACCATGTAAAAAATTCTCAATTTTTAAAATTAAAAGCAATAGAAGTCGTATCTTAATTTTGACATATCTGTATATTTATATATCTGTTTATATATAGAAAAAAGATAAAATCACATTTATAAACATAAATAATTATGTATGAGCAATTAATAATCAACTGCTGCATTTGCATTTGCAAGTCGTGTACTTACTTGTACATGTAGGTACACCTCGCTAAAAATCCATCGCATTTATTTTTAAAATTTGCAAAATATTTTTAAACATAATCTAATCAATGAACATTATTATAGTTTAAAAAGTTTTATTTTATAAAACTTTTTAAAAGTTTCAAATTACTTTTAATTTTTATACAAATACTGTGCTATATCTAAAATTTGCAAGTGTGGGAAAGCAATTACGTTCACTGTGTAGGATTACAAGCTCATTGTTTTAATGTGGAAAATATCAGCTCTATGAATAAAGTAGAGCTCGTGAAAATCCTGAAAATACAGATTTTGAAAGAAGTAAAAAAATACGCAAATAAAAATATTTTTCTCTATGGCAAGACACGTTTGTCTACATTTTAAAATTCAGTTTCTAGCGTTATGTTTATCAAATCCCCATAAGTAATAAATCCATGGAGTCAATGAAGCGCCTTCTAATTTTTAATAGCAAAATAATAACAAAAAACAACGATTTGGAGGATATTAAGATCTCAATACTTTAAAATCTTAGTATACATGTCACGGTTGAAATATTATAGTTGAGTTATTCTATATAATGTCTAGTTATTTCATGAAATAAATAATCAAAGAGATTAACGTGTGTAATAGATTAATAATTTCACATTTTACCTAGGTATTCTGTGAAATAACTTGTTATTCTATTGAATTCCTAGTTATTCTATGAAATAACTAATTATAGACCACTAAAGTGAAAAATAAACAATGTGACATTCAAACAAGTTTGTTGTTTTATAAATAAATTCGCGTTAACTAGTTCATTAAAATCCATTTCATATCACTGTTAGATTAATTGATAAATCATAAAAAAGAGAATGTATAAAATAATTTGCCAGATCAATTAAAAATTAATAAAAATAGCAAAATATAGTGAAGCAATAGTTATATTTAAATTTTTAAAAATTATAATTATGCAAATTATTAGGATACTTAGTCCTTCTGCAGAAAAACTTACTGTTTAACAAATGCTACAAATATTCTATCCAAAATGCAAAATATAATAAATGTTTATAATAATAAGAAGAAAAGAAAACAGAGAAATTTGCTTCTCTAATTGCAATTTAACATGTGCTAAAGTTTATTTTTTTTTTTTTCTGTTAAGTTTTCGAAATAGTAGAGTTATTCAATATAAGGGTTAATCAGCGTAAAGGAAGCGTACTTTCGAGCCACAGACTCCACAAAATTATTACTAACAAGAATAGAAAGTACATCCTTCAAATTCCAAATACATTTTTATTTTCACGAACAAAACATTTTGAAATACAAAAACGTTGCCAATGTTAGCAACAAAAAGAATAAAAACAAGCGATTCTGCGATAAAAATCAATTAGTAATTTAAATATTAAAGTAAGAGCAAAAGATAAATTATTGAAGTAGAAAATAATAGTCTGTCCGATACTAAAATAAAAGCAGACGATGAAATATTCAATTAAATAAATCTTAACAATGTAAATGTTTCTTGAACAAACTAAATATAATTACTATAGCAATTATGTATTATATCAATTATTTAAACTTAACACCATATATCTAATGTTTTATGCCCACGCATTTTTGTTGTCACCATTTTCTCTAACCAACATGTTAGCAAATTTTAATAATGATAATAAAAATTATAAATTTTATTAAAAATTACCTGCAGAACAAAAATTATACACGCACCTTTAAAAACCATATAAAAACAAAATGCATTTGCAATATTAATTTAAAATTTATGTAGTACCCTTCATTTTATTTTCCATTATTTATCAAAACAAGGATTGCTGTCATGATGCTTGGAATTACAATTCATGTTATTATTGAAACAGACACACCTTTGCCTTTAACAATTTATCAACTAAGCAATCGTAGTTATTTTATAACACCCATTTATTTTATGAAGTAACACATATCAGGCTTTAACGATAACATACACTCTGTGTGGCATCATCCGTACCTCACCACATGCAGTTTCATATCAAAGATAAACAGTAAAAGCTTTCAATTTTACTTGTGTTCAAAGTTTCCAAAAATGTTGGTAAGAAAAAGTCTATTTGTGTTAAAATAAGAGCAAAAATAATATCATATTTTTATATGATATTATTTTTACTTTTTATGTGTGTTAAATATCACTTTTTTTTGTTAAAATTCACATTTATTGTGTTAAATATCACATTTTTATTTTGTCGCTTTGTTTGGTTTTATTAACGTCGCACTAGAAGAAACACGGGCTAGAGGGGATGGATCGCGTCATTTTGAGCCTCGGCCAAGTAACGAGGACGATACCCAAGATGATACCTCCTCTCCTAATTTCCACACCACGCCAACGGAAGGAGTTTCGGCATCGACAGAGTTTACTAGCATCTGCCTCGGGTACACGGTGGGTCTTTATTTTTGGTCACTTTCGAATATTGTTTTCCAAAAAGGAATTCTTCAAAAGAAATCTTCGGCAATTAGAAATCAGTTGATAACTATTTAAATAAAAAGATGCGAGAAAATATTTAAATTACCATAAATGGTCATTTAGTTATCTTTTTTAATTACCATACATGCATTACAAATCTTGTCTTTTTTTTCTTAAATGCATTATTAATACTTTTCTTCATACTTTTTATTTAAATTGGCAAGAATATGGGACTAAATATTTTGATATGTTTTTAGGACTAGTTTTTAAATTAATTTTCAATAATGTGATCATGAATATATATTTGAAGAGAAAAAATCTATTATGTTGTAATTGAAATGAATATCATAAGTTAATGATTTTGAGGCGACTTCATGCAACACATTTGTTAGTGGCACACCTTACATCCTATCAAGATTTTCATTCAAGATAACTGAACTCATGTGAAAGGGCAGGTAATATATATGTTTCCTATGAACTTTGACCTTTTGGAATCCGATCAACATGGAACCAAAAATACCCCTGCACCAAATACTCAAGTTTTGTAAGTGTGATTTCCTATCTCAGTTGGGGAAATCACACCTGCAAAAGTTCGCCCAGCGATCATTACAAGAGGTAATTTTTCTACACTATCCAACCTAAAGAAAGGGATATGTCACGTGGTTTTGGAAGACGCATGGTCAGTTTCATTCCACTCAAAATTTCCGAATAGAAGTAATTTCAAAGATCTACTAAAAGTTTGACTAAAACGTCGTGCCAGAGGGCATCGTGTTACACTTTCTTACGTGCGACTAGCACCATACAATGTCATATTCGCATAGAAAATATGTGTGACAAGCACTTTATTTAATTGTAAACGTGTAATCATTAATATTTAAATTAATTACCGTAAACGTAATTATTAATATTTAAATTAATTACTGTACAAATAATACTTTCTAGGTATCCTGTCATAAAACCAGCAGCTAAAATCCTGAAATTGTTCCTTTTCGTAATTTGGTGTCTTCAGATGCTATTTAAGCTCATATATTCTCATGCGTGGAAGTATGAAATTCCGGGCGCAGTAAAATCAATCAAATCCTGTCTTGAACGTTTCCTTTAGATGATTAATTTCGAAAGCAATCGCTCAAAGTCTCCAAAAAGGGAATGATTTAGGAACTTCTTCTGAATAGAAACTTTTTTGTTGAAAAGGCAGCTTATTCGTGTAGTTTAAGTAAATGCTTCTGGGTGAGATTGGGTATTGAGCTTAGAAATGTTTTTGGGATTAGACGTTTAGAAACTGATACTTTGTCTGTGAAAAATGTCAGAGTTGTTCTGCGTGTTCAAATTCTTTGAAGAAATAGGAACAACGTAAATAATGTGATTGATTTGTTTTTGAATATTTTGTACAGTTAATTTAGAGTGAAACTGTTAAAATTAATGGACCAGTTATGTGAGAGAAATTCATTGCCAGTATTATTCATTGAGTGAAATTTTATAGTTATAGAGTAAAATGTGATGTCTTATTAATTTGTAAATAGATGGGAAATGTAATAAAGATGAGATATACATACGCAATTTTGAGATGATTTTTTTTAATCGATTCATCACAAAATTGTGCATTGTAATTGAAACTTGTAAAACAGTAGCAATTCATTCGTTCGTTGCGAATGTTTCATTTCCAAATTTTTTAATCGCGCTGCGATCACTAATCGATACAAAGCAATGGCTGTATGAGGTCCATGCAAAGGCTGAAGCTACTATTGTTATTGAAACATTTCGGAGACTACCTAATGGCCATGGTAGCCTAGTGGTTATGGTCGCGAACTCGCAAACGGCTTTTTTCGTCAAGCTTGGGGTCCGAGCCTTGATCCCACTATAGACCCACCGTATAACTGGGGCTGATGTATGTTAAATCTATCAGGACGCAAAGTCTTCCCAATGGCGTGGTGTAAAAGATAGGAAAGGAGGAGTGGTGCCAGATCACGTGTTGTTCTCGTCACTTGACTGAGGTTCAAAATTACGAGGTCCGTTGCCAATAGCCTTCGTGTTGCTTCCTGACCGACTGAAAGGCTTTCTAAACTCAGCCAATACGCCAAATAATTTTAAATTAGCGTCAGAAGAAAAGGTCGATACGAACTATATAATACCACTCTGGCATTGCATAGAGAGATTTAACGTGCATAAGCTCGACGACCTTTGGGTTGATTGACTGTTTTATTAATGTTTCATTTAGAAGTGCCATGGGAGATATTGGCGACAGACCTTATTGTTTTGAACCAGAATCAAGTAAAGAGGAAGGTTATTAAGCTGGTAGCCTTGTAGGTTTGTAGGAATAGGAAAAGTTAAAAAATAACAACAATTATGACATTTATTTGGCAATCATTTGATTACAATAAAAACTATCAAATTAAGTTTTATCCTTATAAATTTATATTCTGTTTTTATTACGTTAAATATGTATGAATCAACTCTGAAATAATAAAATTATTTTAATTCCGAAGACGTTCCATAGTTTCTTCAAGAAAAAGAAAAATATTTTGTTTAATCAAAAAAAATTAGTTCATAGCACATTCTTTTTTATCGGAGAGAAAGAAATTTTGAAGATATTTTTTTTAACCTACCTTTTTTAAAAGGATTTTTTGACAGCATTTTGGTGATTGTCTAAAAAAATCTTTCTGTAATCTTATAACACTAAACACGGTGACACATGTCGAGGAATATTCATTAATTATTGTCATTATCATTAAGATGGTTCTTTTTATTTTCTTCAGGAAAGTCTCATACTCGAGAGAAGTTAATGTAATTTATGAGCAAAGTGCAAAATATATTGAGTATAAACTTTTGTCCTTTAAAGACAATGCAAAGCTTTCGACGTTGTCTCTTCTTTTAATTAAATGTACTGGCATCTTGAGAAGTGTAAATGTAAGGGAAATGTTTTTATTCACTTGGGTGAGAATCATGCTTGAGTTTAAGGAATGTAAGGTATTGACGAATGGATATCAAAACATTTTAATCATATAGTAAATTCCAAGATATATGTTTAAAATTTATTCTACACATTAATTGATCGTTATATACATAATTATGTATTTCAGCTATAAATTTCTACTGTTTGTTTTCAGGAAATCTTAGATTGAAATAATCGGCAGTACCGTAAAATTTTAATTATTATTCTGGAGTACCATGAAGTATAACCGAGATATAAAATTCCTTTTTTTTTTATTTTTTTAAGATTTCTTTACATTTACAACAACCAGATTTATACATTTCTGCTGGGTTTTTTACCTTATGTACATAAGGATCAATTAATATGCAGAATAAACTTTATCCAGATAATTCTCGTCATTTCTAAATAATAATTAAACTTTACCATAAAGGATTAACAGACTCTGGATTTTTTAACCGAGCAGTAGGAACTAGAGATTGCAATACCATTATACCCATTTATTGGAAATTTGTGAATTTTCACTTCAAAAACCGCTACCATTAAGTTAACGTTGTTTTGCTGGAAATTCTATAAATTATGCGCATGACTATAATAGAGACATTATCCCACTTCAACATTTATAGTTACAAATGTTGAAGTATCATTATCCGTGGAACATTATCCATGAAACAGAAGTGACCGCTGTAGCCTAATGATCATGGTCGTGAACTCGCAGTCATGTCGAATCATGGGTTCAAATTTGATGCCACTGAAAACTCGCCGTTTAGCGCAGCTGATAAAATCTGTCGAAATTCCAAGGTCTCCTGATAGTGCGTGGTGGAAGTTTGAAGAGGAAGGTGCCGTAAAAAACTCTTGCTTAACCTATTGAAATTATATTTATTCCATCTAATAACTGGTGTATGAAACTTTTGATTTGTCTTGTATATATACACAACTAGCTTATCGGTATGCTTTTGGTAATGCAGTAAGAAATACCAAAGATAAGATAGAGAGTGGGCCCCTTATCGAAACATTCCAACAACAACAACTCAGCTTGATAAGTTAACTTTAATGGGGTATCCAGCTCAACACAGCAAGATGGTGGGAAGAAGATTGTGGAGTAGTCGTCACTTCCGTCTCAGGTAGACCAGGGTTTACTAATGACGTCGTCTTTGTCATTTGACAGAGGTCCGTCGCCAATAATCTTCGTGTTGCTTCTAATCGCTACGTTAATAAGAAATTAATGAATCAAAACCATGAAATAGAAATTTACTGATAAAAACAAACACAAAAATGTAACGCTATATTCCGCCTCTGTCACATACACATAATAAAAGTAATAAAATAGTTTGAAAGGAAAAGGAGAATTCTCAACAAAGAATATGAGGGGTAAATATACTCATGTGAGAAAAATGAGTGATGGTGAAGTTTGAATGGCGCAAGAGCTAAATATCCTGCGCCAAATAATGCTTATCTGTGATCTAGGTATTTGAAAAAAATTGGGGGAAAGATAAAGAATGAGTGTCAAAAATAGAGAAGGATCGCTAGGGAACGCGTGACCAGCGTTTAGCAAAGGTAATGAGTCCCACGTGAAAGAAAATGTTCATTAGGGTTCCTCGGATGAGTGATACCCGTACTTATATGAAGAGGGTAAGGGGGCGAAATATATTCATATTCAAATAGTATACTATTCTTTAATACATGTTAGACAAAACATTATGGAAATTGAAAGAGCTTTAACTATACAGCGGAATTATTTTGTACATAAATTAAATCAGGATTTTGAGACCAAAGGGTTGATCAGCTATGTTCTTTATGTGTTTATTTTCTTAAAAGCGTGTTGACAAGTAGATTACGTATTTAGTTATATGTTTAATAATCGTGTATTCATCGTGTAAAATATTTGACGTATAAGTAATTCTAATAATTTGTTAATTTCCTTTATAGTATTTAAGCTCAAAATATAATTTATTTTAATACAAATGAAGTCCGTAAATTATTGTCGAGAGGTTTCCTTACCTCATCATTTTTGATTAATGACCGCGAGGAATAGCATTATTACATATTCTAAAAATATAAGTCAAAACATTCTTTTTAAACATGGTTTGGTATTCTTGAAGGCAAACATTGTCTATAAATTCCTCTTATTTTCGCTTTATGAATTCAAGAGAAAAATTATTTCTATGATGCCAAAGTATAGCAACGCACGCAAATGCTGAAGAACCCTTGTCGGGAACTTGTGTTCTATCTCGATGTGTTATGCTGCTCCTGAAAAAGTGTTTATGTATATATATATATATATATATATATATATATATATATATATATATATCTCTCTCTATATATAAAACAAATGATTTATCGTTAAAAACAGCAAAGGGAATGGTAAAATCTAAAATCAACAAAAGCACATTTATAGAACTAAGTAAAAATGATGAAATTGAATCAAATTTGAAACTAAGAGATGAATAAAAATTTTAAGCTAATTTGAACCAAAGAATAATTTGAATACCCAACAAAACAAAACATGCATATTCAGTCTCTCTCTCTCTCTCTCTCTATATATATATATATATATATATATATATACGAGAGGGCACCTAAACGTTTCCGGTATAACGGTTATTTTATTATTATTTTCTACGAGACTAAAAGAGCCTCTCTCGCAATTCTTTGCCAAGTGCAGTATTAATTGCAGCGGCACCCGGAAAGGTTTTATCTGCACACTGATAATTTGTTTTGAACCTGGTGTTTTTCTTCCTCGTAGTTTAAGATTGCAGATTTAAGTGAACACGCGTGGCAGTGAAATTTTGCATCCCGCTTGGGGAAATATGTCGAAAAAAATGTTGTTATGTTGAAAATATATAACACAGACGCACGACGCTTTGAGAAAAATTCAAGTGAACTAGTGTTTTTCTCTTTTCAAAAATGGCAATGCGTTGATTCAAATCCGTATTTCTTGGCGTCCGTCAACTGGTTAAACAAACGAAAATATCGGGAAAATTCGAGATCTTGTTGCTCTTATACCGATAACAGATCATTAAATATATGGCAAAGTAAACTGGAGTGTCTTGGATTCCGGTTCAGCTAATTTTAGCAGAAGAAATGGCAATGAAACGAATCACTACCAAATTTGTATTTAGGGCTATGAGTAACAATTAGGCAAAAGAGCCATCTCAGTGTGTCAGTTTTTTGCTACAGATGGCATGATTTCTCTTCCTCATGTACTTTATTCACCTTATCTAGGTCTCCGTGCGGAGTTTTATTTCCTCATATGAAGATTTATATGAAAGGCTCTGATTACGTAATCTCTACGTAAAAGAGGTTGAGAAAAGAAAGACGCAGACATTGTTGTCATCCATCCCTGCTGATGAGTATAATAAATGTTTCTAACTCTTGAATAACTAATTCTCAAATGTATTAAGTATAATAAGGAGCATTTGAAAGAGGATAAACATTGCTTGGTAAAAAAAATGAAATGCACAGCTTTTAAAAAGATTCGTTTTTTCCCCGGATGTTTAACGATATATAGAAAAATATTTTATCCTTTAAAAAAAATTCAATAAAAAATATTTTGCAGTCATGATTTTGTTCCTTCGCTGATACTATTGAATTCTTTATTTGTAAACCAATATAAATTAAAAATGAAATCTTTTGCATCTGCCAAAACCCCATTTAAGCTTCCATATATCATTAAATAAAATTATCTCTTGAATAATATTCTTTTCCTCCTCGAAATAAATAAATTTTAAATCATTTCGGGAAAGATAAACCAACAAAAAAAAAAAAAAGAAAAGAAAGAAAGAAAAAAAATAATTCTCAATAAATCAAGAGAATGTTAAAAAGAAACAATGAACTCTAATTCAATTGTGAATTCCATGCAAATTGAAAAGAAAAACATTGAAGGAAACTGTCTAAAAAAAGTCGAAACAATTCTTTTACAGAAAAATATGCGTTCTTTAGAAATAATATAAAGCTCCTTGGTAAAATAAAAACACCACCAAACCACTTGAAATTCTAAAATAATTTAATTTGAAAAATTCTATTAAAAGATAAACATAGGATGGCAAGATTCTCAGCCATTTGAAAGAATGGATGATTTATTTTTGCTGGTTACAATTCTTATTTTGTCCACGTGTCAATTAGAACACAACCTCTCATTACTCATGCACAAATGTCTCTCAAGAAGTTTTATATTCCGAAAAGCAGTATTCATTATTCATGAATACATCGATTTGTATTTAATTTCCACAGGAGCGAATTTTCGTATTGGGTCGCGGAAATTGAAGGCTGTCTCGTTGGTGACTTGGACAAGTGCTTCTGATCTTATTTTTCCCAAGCCTGTTAAATAGCCTTTGAAAAATAGGGCGAAAGGTATTAAATTGTGTTCTTTCTCTCTTTTATAAAACTTGACGGAATGAACTTTTAGATTACGAAAAAAGGTTTTTTTTTAAATCATGAAAGCTCTTGTTTTTAAGGGCACTTGGCATAATTTTAACAACTTTCTATTTATCCAATTTAAATATATGAAATGTTTTTGTAATATTCTCAAGAAAGTTTTAAACAAGTTTAGAGATCCATTTTATAAAAAAGCTTATAAGTTTTAGAGGGGGAAAAGTAGCATATTGATATGTTTTCCATAATTCAGCAAACTTTCAAATTTCATTGCATAAGGGTAGCCTAAATGAAACGGAGACTATCGCGCGTATGTCAATGCTTGAAGAGATAGAAGGCTATGTATGCCCATGCTAAGTAACAGTAAAACAGCCGATATCGCCTGAACTCTCCAATTGTCTGTGTGACTACGTAAAAGCTAGTTAATCGCTATCCACTTGATCATGGTTGCCTCCAAACATAGACAATGAGCAGCCGTACAATATTTAATTGCTGAAAATAAATGTGTGATGGTGATGTCTTATGACGCAAAAGCCAGATGAGGCCATGGTATGCCAAACAAGGTGTAACATTGATCTAGACGTTTCAATGAATGAGCGATTAATGATTGTCACGGTGAATTCAGTGAAAGAGTGTCTTGGGAAAGAGTGATTGATTTGTAACGGCGCAAATGCCAGATGTGACCATGCTGCGCCAAATAAGGTCAGAGAGAGTTAGTATAGCTATTAAAGTGTAAAACTATTCAAGACGTGTGGAAATGAAGAAAAAGGTAAAATTTTGATTGACAAAAAAAGGAAGGAGGATCGGAAATAGAGAATGATCGCTACGGTATCTCGGGGGCTCGTCACCCGTGTTTACCAAAGACACACATCTTAGGAAAGAAAAAGATCAATAGGGTGAGTAATGCCCGTACCTACCTATAGAAGGCAAGTCCCTTAGGTTCCCTGATATGACCTCTAAGGGCAGGATGGCCGGCTATACCCCCAGACACGAGGTACCCATTTTAGTCGCTTCGTACGATATGCATGGGCAACAGTGGGTCTATTCTTTCGCACCCAGTCACCACACGAGCTTACGGAAAAGGAGAATCCAATTGAGATTTATTGCCGTCTTTAAAATGTGTACAGAACGGCGAGTACTTCTCGCTCTAAAGTATTTCGATGGTGCTGAAAATTTCATTCTGAACGAATTGGTACGGGTGACAGTCCTGGACCACGTCAAGCGCACGAAGTCATCACTCCAGAAACAATTACTGCAGTGGAAAATGTGGTTATAATTACGCACGAAATATTGTTGTGTAGGGTTGAAAGTAGAGGTATATGGCGCAAGAGCCAAATCTGGTTATGCGGCCCCACACAATGTGTATATGTGATCTAGGCGTTAGAAAAAGAAAATGGAAGAAAAAAGACAAAAATTGGTTTGCCAAAATAGTTAGCGTTACCCATTGTCAAAGGCTGTGAATCTCATGGTAGAGAAAAGATCATTAGGATTCCTCGGAATTACGATTTCCGTATTTACCTAAGACGAAGGTACGTCCCTGAGGGGAAGGAAGAAAATGGAGGGTTTAAGAGGAGGATTAAAAATAGAGAAGAATCGCTAGGGTATCCAGGGGATGCGTTAAGCCTTTTCCCCAAAGACAGTAAACTCCATGGAATAGAAAAAGGATCACTGGGATAACACAAAGGGAATTCGCAGTTTAAATAGAGACGGCTTCGCTTAAACAAGCAGTTCCGGAATTGCTCAGCTCTAAATTGTGTAAACATCGAAGTGTAATGAATAAACTGATGTAGAATTACGAAAAAATATTGGTTTATATAAAAGATCTGACAGTAGAACAAAAGGAATTTTTCAAATAGTTCCTTGGAATTATTAAATATTGTAAGATTTTACTCTTTTAAGGCTATTAAACATTATTTCGTTCATTCAAAAAGTCTTAGAGATCGTCTTGTTTATTTTTTATAGTAAAAGAAGAAACATTTTGAAGAATAATTATATTTTGAAGTATTATATTTATCCCTATACTTGACAAAAAGTATAATTTCCTTATAAAGGTAGTCTTATCGTTTTTGTTTTTTGTTAAAACAGCACGAATGATATGAATAGTATGCAATTAAGTATGTAATACACACACATGTTCCATCTTTAGTATATACAGGAAGATGAAATCATTGGTTAACGACATCCTTATAAGCAACATTCGAGGACGATGACCGTGTTGGTACCCCCTTCTCCAAACTTAATACCATCCCATATGAAGACTTTGAGCTTCGACCAATTTAAACGACCTCATTCTCGCTACACGATTGGTCTTTAGCGAAATCCGTACTCGAACCTATGGATCGGCAGAAACGGGGCCGAACTTGACATTGCGACCGTTACTGCCCTGAAAATTTATGTGCGATAAATAATATCTCTTGGCCTTTCCTCAAAAGACCCAGCAACTCCTAAGTCAAACCTGTTTGTTAGATAACCACTAATCTGACCCGTAGCTGCCATATAATTTTTAAATGAAATACTAAATGGGATATTAGAATGTCTACTAATAACATAAATGTAATATTATACGATACTAATCCATATAAGAGAGGAATTCGAAAAGAGAATGTACGTTTAAAATGGGAATCTGGTGACTCACTGTAGTTTTGTCCATTTATCTTCTTTTCTTTTTTTTAAAAAGGTAATGATATCCTAAACAATTGCCACCAGTATTTCCGACCGCTTTCCTTTATTTTGATTAAATTGCTTTGATTGTTACTTTATTTATGGTTTATAATGGTGAATTTGAGTGTCATTGACAGTGAAAACTGGACGCGACAGCAATCAAAATTTGATTTGGCACCAAATAGTTGTCAAACCCAAACTAACATATGAATCAGTGTCAAATTGGTTTTGGCGTCATTAAACAACATATGGTTGCAAACAAGAGTGACTGCAACTTGCCTTAACAATGCCATCTTTCGTCAAAAAACGGGTACTTTTTGAACTACCCTCGTACATATGAACACTAATGCGGCATATAAATGGCGAGACTGGAAAGGAAAAAAAAAATGAGAAAATAAATAAAAATAACACCCTCCCGTGCCAAAAGAATATTTTTAAGAAAGCTTACGTCTACGTAAGTATATTTTCATAGCTAAAATGACGCGATTTTATGTTCATCCACCCAGAATTAAGTGAATGAGATACACTTTCATTTCGCGTATTCCCCTGTGAGTGGGGTATGAAACTCTCATTCGATCGAATCCATCAAATCTTGTCGTAGTCGCCTCCTTGCAACGATTAATTCCAAAGGTAATCGGTCAAAGTCTCGGAAAAGGGATATTTTGAGAACTGTTCCCCCTTCTACTCAGCGGAGACATTAATGAATATGGAAACACTGGAGCAGAAACTCAGAACCCTCTAGCGCAGATATAAGAGAACATTCCTTGTCATATAATATTTAAAAGTTAGCTTAAAATTATTGGCTTCTCCAAAAGTATTATTCTCTATTAATGATATTAAATGGGCTGTATTTTTATTTTTGAAGTATCACTCGAAATTCTCGTGTTGCTTTTCTAGTATGATGTTAATAAAACCAGCCAATCATCACTCGAAGTTGCTTCTTTCATGTGCGCTCTACGAGTGACGGAATTTCTTACTAACGTCGTCTTACTGTGGAGTAACATAATGGCTTCATAATTTTGAACCGCATTCAAGTGACGAAGACGACACCTCTAACCCGCGACTCAACGAAAACAACATCCACAGCCTGTCCACGACTATGACCACAAGGCTATTGTGGCTACAGTGTTAGGATTGAAAGAAAGGTAAAAATTGACAAGGAGGGTCGAAAATAGAGAGAAAGGTCACTAAGGTATCTCAGGAGTGCGTCTGCGGTGCCCGCTAAAAATAGTAAACCCTACGGGAAAGAAAAGATTACTAGAGCTCATCGGTGTTCTGATTCCTTTACTTGCCTATGGAAGGTAAGCTCCTGAACGGGAATAGCAAACAAAAACGGAACATGAGTGCATTGAATATATTTACTTAAGCATTTTATCTCCTAATTTTGCAAGATAATTCCTAACATTTTAAAAAAACCTAAATTGTATCTTCTAACATTTGAAATTGAACTTACGAAAGTGTATATACCTGAAAGGGCTTAAGGATACAACACGAACTGCCGGCAATTACACTCGCCGAACAGGAGTTAAGCGTCCCCAGTTAAATTATTCATTATTTTGAGAATCCTGGTAGTCGCGAATGTGAGAACGCCAACTACTGTTAAAAAGCGAGAGGAATTAATGGTAAAGTTTGGGAGTTGACATTTGTGGAAGCATATGAAAAAATTCACAGAATTTGGATGCATGCGGCTTTAAAATTTAGGTTAAGAACTTTACCGAATTCCCGGAAGGCCACCAGAAAAGAATGAGGTTCACCCGTCGTTGGCTGCTTTCCTGGGGAATTATATATGTGGACATTGACTCAAATCCATAAGGTATCATCACCCTAATTTAGTGTTTTGGGAAATTTATCGAATGAGCTAGGGAGACAGTCACCGTATTACTAGGAATGTATTCTAAACACTAAACGAGTTTGTATTAATATTTGATCCAAATATTAATACAAACAATAATTAATATTTTTTCTGAATATTCATTGATTCAAAATGAGCACCATAAAGTATTTTTCACACACACACACCTTTTTTTAATATTTATTTGGCGTACAAGAAGAAACTAAAGTGATTACGTTATTTTTAAACCGATTTCAAAAATATTGAATTGTGTTAAAATCTCATAAAAGTACGCATTTTTGAGAAGAAAAAGTTTTGGGAACGATTATATTGAATATGCTGGAAAATATACGCGGAATATTGAGAAAGTGAGAGAGTGGTGGCGAAGTGTAATGGCTCAAGAGTCAGATATAGCTATATTGCACAAAACAAGGTGTAACTGGAATCAAGAGTGTTGAAAAAACTAAAAAATATATAAAAATTGGTGCACTAGTAAAAGGGTCGGAAAAAAGAGAAGTATTGTTAGGACATCCCAGGGGTACGTCACCCGTGTTTACTAAAGACAGTAAGTCCCATGGGTAAGATGTTCGTACTTATCTGAAGAAGGTAAGCCCACGTGGTTGGAATATGGTGAAAAAAGGTGTTTTCTAATATCAAAAGTAAATTTTTAAAAACTTTTTGGTCGCAAAATAGATAAAGCTCCTTTGACTCATGAGTGAAGTAACCAAATAATTAGAGACAGAAGATAAACTTTTTGTATTTGTAACAAGTATAAATAGACTCTCTCTTTGAAATTTATATACATTATTTTTTATATCATTTCATAATTTTAACATTTTTATTACAAGGGGGAAAATTAAAAATATGCCAAATGCAATTAGTAGATCATATTTTGTAGAATTCCAAATTATAGAAAAATTATAATTCTTTTTAATACTAAATCTTAATTATTTTCATAATTAGATCAGATTTTTCTTTTATCGTCGCACTGAAAAGCGACACGAGGACCACTAGTGACAGATCTAGTAATTTTGATCCTTTGTCACGTGACAAGGATGATCCCTGATTTGAAACCTTCATCTCCAAATTACCTCACCACGAGCTGAAATTTCAATCTGAGCAGAGATTAAAGGATAAAAAATTTCACTGCCTGTTTTAGTTTAACCCTAGAACACTAGCGTGTTTATATATGCTGCTATCACTAGAGATTACGTAACATTTACGTGCTCTCGTAACATTCGTTTTATTTGCTTTTATTACATTAATCTTGGTTTTAAATATAACAGTTAATGAAAGTCGTTTGTCTTTTAAATATAATATAATCTACACCATTGAAAGACAAATTTACACAATAATTAGTTACGAATACAATTATATGTTTATATATACGGACATGACTTCTAGTGCTCTCCACACATAGCTTTTCCACATTTGCGTTGGATGCCGCTCTTCACCTTCTACCAGAAAAAGGTAAATCAAACATAAATTTTGTTGACAAATGGTTATCTTGTAAAGCTCAAGTTAGTATTAATATTCCAAGCAAGGAATTCAGTTCATCGTAATTTAAATTATTTTTAGAGAACCGTCCATAACATTTGCATAACCTATCTTCTTTCGGTTTATTTCTGCGTATGTGTAAGCATTTATTTCTTTACTACATCGGAAATAAATAAATTAAAACAATCAATTGGTCCTTAGCAAATCGAGCCTCGGCAACTGGACCTGGTCTAATATGAAAAATATTTTTTGCGCTCTTTTTCTGTTTAGTGTTACCATTTCATTTTCGTATACCACTCATAAACATTTATTCTTTTCATTGAGTCAGCACCCAGAAATATAATATGAGCGTGTTCATTTAGTTCTTGAATATTTGTAGTTTTTGTATTTTTCTTTTGAACATGTAATTCAATTTTCTTTTTTTACTTTTGTCCGTATCGCCACTGAGCTCAATTTCTTGTATCGGGGAATGAATCACTAAACCAAGATCAATCTCTATTTTATCATCAGGAATATAATCTGGATCAGCATCACTGTCATTCAATTATCTTCATCAAATTTAACTTTATCGCCACTTTCATTATCATCAGATTCCAAAATCAACTCTTGAATTTCTTCATTCGTTAAGTACTTTCGTCGTTTGGCAGTTTCTTCAACATAGAATGAAATACGAATCGAAACTCTTTAACATACGCCCTTCACAAATTTAAAAATAAAGACTCTGTCACTAGGACTTCGTTAAAATTATGTGTTTAAAAACTTAAGCGACACTTAAAATTTACGTGTTTAAAAAGTCGTGTATTACTAGCAATACATAAAATTTACATGGGTAAATTTTCGCATATTATTACGACACGTAAAATTCACGTGGTGAGTACTAGTTCACGAAGCGAGACAAATAGACCGTAGACGAAAAAATCAAACCTCTTGGCATACAGTCTACTAAATGACGCCTCGAAGTACTCAGAATCAAACAAGTATATCAGTGCACTGCGAAAAACGGGTATGCAAAATCGAGTAGAAAGTGCTCACTTTTGAATACTTCACATACTCAAAATGGCTCCGATCCCAACGTATTCAAATTTGAGATTCGCACATACTCATTTTTAGTAACAAGCACATACTCAGAATGGCAACTTCACGTACTCACTTTTGAGTACGTCACATACTCAAAATAGTTCCTATCCCAACATACTCATATTTGAGTCTCGCACATACTCATTTTTGTACGTGCTCAAAATGGAAACTTCACATACTCATTTTTGAATATAATCTTGTATCAATTATGAAAGTAGAATAGAAAAATGAGTGTCATGTATTTATTTGTGAATCTGTTACTGCATCAAATATGAGAATCAAACAATCAGTGAGTATGTTTTGAATTTATTTTCCGATACTGTTGTTGTATCGAAAAGAAATTTTAAACAGAAAAATATATATCAATTAAAATTTTCAGGGAAATAAATAAGCGCTCCTTTATTTGCAAGTATCATTTTCTTCATCTTATATATTATTTTACACTTTATGAAGTTTTTGTTACAAAACTTCCGATTCAAAATTCGGTTGAATCGAAGTTGGAGGGGGCCTGGCGAACTTTAACTTTCTTTTGGCGATAAATTGCTAATGTGGTTACCATGCAGGTTTGTTTAGTCAGATGTCGTCCTCGTCTCTTGACCGTGGTTCAAAATTACGAGGTCCGTCGCCAATAGCCCTCGTGTTGCTTCTAGTGCGACGTTAATAAAAACTAAACTAAACTAAAAACTAAGCAGGTTTGTTTATGGTAACCCTATAAAATCTGTAAAAGGGGATTCGACGCCATCTTCTCTCGCTTCTCATTTGAAATACCCGCCTTGGGGTCATTCTGGTACTTCATTTGCCTTCCAGGCACGACGCAATCTTTTTTTCTCTCTTTCGGAAGCTCCGAGTTTGAAACACCCGCTTTGGCGCCATCTCAAAAAAATCGCCAAGGGGATCCATCAAAGTTCGATTTTATCTGGATTTCTTGTCGAGCATCATCACTGTATAGTCATCGATAAAAAAAATGTTGCAAAATGGCTCAAAATTTTAACAACACTGCTTTTTGAATACTGTAATGTTATTCTATAAAATATAAGCTTCATACACAAATATTTACATGCATGAAAATAATTTTAATGCTAATTAAAGTAAGAAGTCACTAAGCTACGATTACGATGCAATATGAATACAGTAAAAAAAAAAACACCTGCAAAGCACAAATAACTACTCACAGAAAATCATTTTCAAATCATAAATCAGAAAATCATGATCAATAATATTTAAACAACATTTTTATATCTTAAATAAAAGAATCTTTCTGTAGTGGTGAGTGAGTCACTGGGAAAAAAATGTAAACAAACACAGACGCGAAAATGAGTATGCGTACTTACTCATTTTAATATTTTTGTATTCTACCGCGTGTAGCGTGGTAAATACGAAATATAGTTCGAAATATTAAAGCAAACCATATTTGTTTTTGAAACCCACTTTGTAAAATACGTAGTCAGTATATAAAAGGAACTTTTATAGTCCTTATATCTGTAATAATTTTTTGAGAATGCTGATTTCCCATTTTCTTTTGGTTTTGAATACTTGTAATGTTCACATTCAATAAAGGTATACGCTCAAATCTGATACAAACATACTCATTTCAAAATGAGTACGTCTAGGTATTCATTTTTGAGTATTTCTTTTTTCTCCGTGTGGAAGGGAAATATCAGAAAAAACCGATAAAGGAAGACCGCATGTAAAATTTACGTACACTAATGTTCTATAATTCCCAGGGTTAAAAACAAAGTCGAATGTTCTATATCTTGCCATTGGTCTAATTTATAGTCAACTTTTCCTACGGAAATTAAGAAATGTCCTTGTATGTTTGTCATCCATGTGAGTATTTCTTATAATTGCTATACCGTAATTACAATAGTACCTCTAATAAAGCTATCCACTGGACCAGACATTTTGTCCTTATATAAGAAGTAAATACATAAATTATCTAAAGGGACCGGGACCAACAGAATTGTTCCCCCAGAATTTCATCCGAAAGAGCAAATTATCCCCCAGAATTGTTCTTCACAAGAGGTACTCCTGTAGTATAATCAGTAAGATAAAATTCGACTAAAAGAATGTAAATTGTTTTTTCAAATGTGCTGTTAAATATGCCGACTTCTTAGCCTTTCAAAATGAAATATTTAATAAGAAAAGAAATAAAAAAAAAGATTTAAAGCTCCCATCTACTGGCCATTTTCATTTCTTGGACGTAATGTTAATCTTATGGAATTTCCACTACCGTTCTCAATTCTTTATTATTTGATCTATTTGAGTGCAATAAAGTGCAGCCGAAAGAGCAAAAAATCACGTCGGATTCTGCAAAATTACTTCCCCCTTCCAATTTTTAAAAATATTATAAAATATTTTTTAAGAGATCGATAAGCTCACGAACGAATCATTAAAGTAGTAGTAAAATATATTTAAAAACCCTTGAAAAAATTATAATACTGCAGAAGTCATCAGTATATTTTGCTCTATCAGATTAACTTTATTGCATTCAAATGGATCAAATATAGTAAATAGGTGAGAATTAAAATCGAAATTCTATTGGATTAACATTAAGCTAACTAAATCAAAATGGCCGGTAGGCGGAAGCCTTAACTGACGTGTTGAACTTTATTTGTATTTCTTCATACAGATAAAGGAACCCTTTTGTGTTATATTTGATCATTCTTTTAAATTAGTTAATCGATCATTTGTATCAAGAATAACTCGAATTATATTCCCAGACATAATTTCAGAAAAAGCCGTCAGGAAATTTGTTTCGCGACTCTATCTGTGTATACGATGCTAGGCTATCTTTGGAAAGTATTCTAGGCGATATTTATTTATTATTATTGTAATGCAGTTTCCAAACAAAACGTAAAACTTTCATGATTTATGAATTAAGTGTATTATGATAAAAGCCAAACTATGTCTAGGAAAGGCTTATTTGTCGTATGTCTACGACGCTCAAGTAAATTCTTCTTATGCAAGAATCTTTCAAATTCATGAGAATTCTAATTGTACGATGTATTATGCAAGTAACTTGATAAATTACAACAAACTTTAGATTCCAAGTAACTAGTATCTAGACCAGTTTTTTTGTCTGTCTTTTTGATGATGGGGAACACTAAAATCTTGACATTTTTCTTTCAAGAGACACTTGAAATGCAACATAATCAGAGGGGTAACTCTTTGAAAACAGAAAAAAGGACAATTTTCACAAATATAATTCTACAAGGATATTCAAAATGATTCCTCCGATTTCCATATTTTCATAATAATAATTTCATTTCCATATTTCCATAATCTCATAAATAAATAAAAATGTGGAAGTTTTTTTTTACAAGAGTTCGACATAATTTCCTTTAGTTACACCTAAAATATCAAATAAATATGTAAATTCTTGCCAAACACGTTGTAAAGTGTCAATGGTAATGGATTGTACAACAGCAGAAATCCATTAAGTTCAAATAAATTTGTAAGTTATGGTGACGCATACACTTTACAAACTCGAAAAGGAAGAAATCTCTTCTTTACAAAAAAACTTTTACTAAAAACAACTTTTGTGAAATAACTTCACGAAGAACATACGAGGACCATGTATTGCTTACAATATTAGACTTCCACAGTTTTCCTTTGTATTCATGTATTATTTATCATTCAATCTTTTGGAATAACCCTGTGTTATTCAAGAGAGAAGAAAGGAATACCGCTGTTGGCGCTAGGTTGATTACCAATGTTATATATATATATATATATATATATATATATATATATATATATATATTTACACTGTTATCTCTAGTGTTAAAAGCCCACCTGTAGGAAACGTTTTTATAAAAAGGGGAGAGTAAAATGCCCCTTACACAAGCCCCTCAGATCAGAGTGAATGACTGTAGGTTTTAATGGCGCAAGAGCCACAAGTAGGTCATGCTGCGCCAAACATTTGTTAAAATGAATTAAAATATATAATTTCTAAAATAGGAAACTCTAAGAAGGTAGTAACCTCCTCAGATCAGAACCAGAGTCAGAGAGGAGTAGAGAGAGTTACATACTTACATACTTACTCAGTATGTAAGCGAGCGAGTTGACATTCGAAGGCTTATGGATCGTGTGGTGTTTGAAGCGCTAAAAGTAATATGCACCTATCACCAAGGTAACGCGACAGGTCTTAAAAGATTAAATGAACTGCTGTTATTACTTAAAAATACTGTGTATGTCTGATCTTATATGAAGACAAATGTGTGAAAGTAAGCTAAGTTAACCGCTAAGTCAGCTTAAGAAAAGTAAATAACAATCAAGATATTGTTAATTAAAAAGTTATTAAGAAAGTAAGGAATGTGAGGGTTTGTGAGAAATCAGAAGTGCTAGGGAGAAATTTATTGGCAAACGAAAAAGTTTATTATTAAGGAAAAGTGTGACAAAAATAAGTGAAACCAAGTTATAAGCGAGAAAATTGAAAAAAAGTAGTCACACACAATGAAAAGTGATAAGTTTTAAAAGTTAAATTTAAAAAAGTCAAAACGTACTAATTCATAAAGTACAAACGAATAAATGATAAAGTCTCTTCTTTTTTTCAAGTTTTTTTAATGTGATACTGCTGGCCTTTATTACGTCATGATCGTCGGGGATCATGGTTACTAAACCACGAGTTATACAAATTACAACATCGATACAAGTTTTCTGCGTTACATTTATACTCTTTTGACAACTGTTAAGATTTTTAAGAGAACATTTCACTTTCCGAAAAATATTATTCATAACCGATCCAGACGTTCAAATCCAAAAAAGATTTAAAAAAAGGGTATTAAATTGGTAGACTTTCTTGTATTTGAAACACGTCTTTTGAAAGTTTTAGACGATATCTTGTTAATTTCTGCTTAGTCGAATTTTTGTTTCTTCTCTCTTGTGACGAAAGTCACTGTCTACACTAAACGATTAAGGGACTTGTGGCCCTTCGTCGCCCTTCCCTGTTGCTTAAGCCATTAAGATCATAAACATTCCCCCGAAACTTCTGTTTTTTGTATCTTATTCTCGTTAATTGCCGACTCTTTGAGTGGACTTGGATAGCGATCCAGATTTACGAATCTCTCCTCATTTTATAACTCTTTATTTCAAACGTTTAGGTCTCATTTTAAAGTTCTCCCTGTTTGCTCAGATTTTGTTCCCTTATTTTAATCTTTTGTTTCGTTTCCGCGATTCTGCCAAGCGTTTCGTTCCGTCGCCCCCCTTCCCCCTCTTTTTGACTCGGATTTCTGCTTGTCTAAATTTGGACACTTTGAAGGTTAAACTCCTGCATATTGTTTTTGGTTTATTTATGGTTTCTTAAAAGATTCTTACTGTGCTCCTTCACTTAATTTGCTCGTTTTTAGGTCCACAAGAAACATGCGATTCTTTTTTCCCCTTACATTTCTAATTCCTCTCATTCGGAGCATACATTTCTTATTGCAAACTAGAACTCCGGGTTTGTTTAACCCACGATATATACAATAAAAAAAATTGTAATGTCTTCTCTTAACAAGAGGTTCTTATGTTATCTGAAAAAAAAAAATCAGACCGAATCTCAAAAAAGGCACCCATAGTAAAACTGTAAGTTAAGCCAACTCGAAAATTAAAAGGGTATGACTGCATCAACCATCGCTGAAAATCTCGTCTCGCAAAGTGGAAAGTAATAGTTACGTGTTTAAAGTGTTTTTTTTTTTACTCGGATATTTATCTTGAACAAAGATGCAGAATAATTCCGAATACACACTTTACCTGACCATCATTGTGACGTAACTTGCTTGGTTTCCTATACCATTCAAATAGTACATGATTTCATTTTCTTTGCAATAGGTAAGTATTAAATTCAAGCTATCGCATATACGACACTAAAAAGTTTAACTGTCAATCGCGTTTGCTGATAACAATTCCATACAAATATTATTTCTCCTTGCAATGATTATTCTCTCATTACAATTTTTAACGGCGCATATGATTTTTTGGAACACCAATGATCAACGTCTATAGGTTTGATTGATCGACTGTCTATTATAGTTTCACTTTAAAGCAACTCGAGAGCTTTTGATGACGGACTTCGTAATTTTGAGCCTCAGTCAAGTGACGATACCCGAGCTGGCACCTCCCTCTACTAACTTCCACACCACAGCAACGAGAGAACTTGGAGTCTCGACAGATGTAACAGTTGGTTTTTAGTAGCATAAGGACCGAACCCATGATTCGACGAAAAGATGTTGGTCGCGAACTCGCTACCATGACCACAAGGCTACCACGCCCTATTTTTCATTAAATAGTTAGGTAGTGCAATAAATTACATTTGTTCGAAAAAAAATCGTTTTCTATTTTAGAACTGTTTCTAAACTCGTAAAACGTGTAAAAAAATAATCGTTGAAAATTATAATTGCATTGTCCGAGATTTGTCTTGAAGTGTGCAGTAATCGCACATTAAAGCACATGTGTTGGATAGTGGCGGTCGCGACTTTTATTTTAAAAAAAAGAAATTTATGAATTACTGATTAAAAGATTTTTGTCAATATAGTTTACATTTATTTAGTTTTATTTAAGGCATTCTTCACCTTATGTCAAAGTATAAGTTTGCGACATTATAACACATACATCTGTTTATAAAGCAGTACTCTTAAAATTTAGGAATATTCCAAAAATACGCCATTTTTCAGGTGAAAGTATAAATGCTATTTAGAATACATTATAGAAGAAGAAACATAGAACATATTTTACACCTGAAGAAAGGGATTGATTGCGATAAAAATGGGCAATATCATAAAATAAACATTCTATTAAGAATAGCGACATTAGAATATAAAACTAGTGTTCGACTGTTTTTCGAAAAGTGTGTTCCAATTTCGAGTCCTATTCTTTAAGATTACGGCGTGCGCGAGAGAGAAGAAAGCCTCAAATAATTCATCCTTATCAGTGTCCTTATTGAGTCGTCTGTATCTTTAAACCCTCTTTCCGACCCTCAAAGCCCTACACCCTCTTCCCTGGCTTTGAATGATCAAATCCTTCCTTTAAATGTTCAAAGACATTCCTAAGGGAAGTCACTTTATACTCATAACGGATGTCGTCAAATGTAACTAAAGAGGCTTAACCCAGAGCCCGAACATGAATTTATCGAGGAACAATTCCAGAGAAACGTTTTGGAGAGCAGTAATCCCTCTGATTCTATTGTATTTGCACTCGCTGCGGACATGTCATTACGAAGAGATGGATTAAAAGGGTCACCCTGCGTGGGGGGCTTTCAAAGCAACTCGTGAAAGGACCTCTGTCCATTACGATTAAGGTACAAAGGATTCGCCTTCATTTAATAAATGATGATCTGTTTAATGGGCATGTTGCGATTAACGTGGGTGTCAACGCCTCAGGAAATCATGATATACTTCTTAAAACTTCATTTAATTCTTTAAGAGAGTGTTATTTAACCACTATTGTCGTTAACAGTATGTGTACATAATGATATCGTAGTTAAAAACAAAATTTTCTTTTGGTATTTGTTGTTTCAGAATGTTAATTAACATGTATAAGATTACGGTAGGTTTA
>BMAW01131156.1:0-24211 GCA_019974015.1 Nephila pilipes
AAAAAAAATTCTACAAAAATAATATATGGTATTATAAACTATTTCAAATATCTAAATTTGCAGAAATATGGTTTTTTTTAAGTAATCATAACTATTTCACCTCTTTTTTATTTGTCGTAAGAAAACTGCGACTTTTTCCAAAACAAAAAGATAATTGGAACTGGTTAATTTTCTTAAAACAATTGTTTAATTTTTTCATATTTTTTTGAGCATATCTTAACCTATGTAGTTATAGTACACATTACAATCATTTCTCTATCTCAATTTCTCTCTTTCTCTCAGTCTTTCTCTCTCTCTCTCTATGTAACTATGTATGTATTAAAATATATCACTATTTATATCCCTTTTTGTTTTCTAATTTTGATCTTAAATACCTATATCTCTTTTTTACTCTATTTTTCCCGTTATATATACATATATATATATATATATATATATATATAACGGAAAAAATAATTTTTCGTTAATTTTCAAATATTGCTTTTGACGCTGACACATTGTGACATTGGGCTATTCGCGGTTTCTCTCCACTAACCTTGGGGACTTTTAATTAAGATTGATTGCTTTTGCTAAACAACCTTTGCCCAACCAAAAATAAAACGTGAATATGCAGATAGGAAGCAGGTAGAAATGAAGTGAAGCGGGAGAGTTAGGAAATATATAAACTCTGACTGAAAGTCGCGATAGAGAGGCTGAAGGAGAAGTGGAAAGAGAGGTTGAAGGAGGAGTTGAAAGAGGTGGAAAGAGAAGTTGAAGTGGATGATTAGAGTAACAGTGGCGTGAGTCAAGACGTTCATTTACTACTGTTTTCAACAACTGATACAGAGTCTGAGTTGCAGTCGAGGAAGGATTAGTGGTAAGAGTATGTTAGATTACTATTGGTGGGTTGAATTTGGTTGGTAGAAATCTTCCCCAGGAGAGCATATATAGTTGTTTTTATAGTAAATAGAAGTTAATAAATTCCGTAAATATTGTTCTAGTGTCTCTTTGATTGATTATTGAGTCTTAGTGTTTAATAATTGAATCTAGCTATGGCACAAGAGGCAGCCCGGATCAGGCAGGCGTCACAACATATTATTTTATTGCGTTATAGTCATGGCTCAAAAAATAGATTATAATTTCCTGCTTAATAATTTATTTCACAACAGACACGAGAGAGAGGCAATTACATATAGCGAATTACGTCATGAAAATGGAGAATAGCAGAGACGTCATGGCTACAGAGGAAGAGAAGATAATTTACTTTTTTTGAATTTATATTCCAGAATTTCTTCAGATCGCGAGATATTGGAAGTATTGAATTCGAGACATATTAACTGCAGACAAAAAGTCTAGTAGGGATTATCCCAACTTGTTTGGTTCCGCGGGAAACAGCTGACAGAGCAGATTTTTGAGTTAGATTATGTATATAAAAAGCTAAATCGTAATGGTATCAGGAAATAAAGATGAACTGTTTACAGTGATAGTTAAAGTATAAGAAAAATTAGGAAATTATATTTACACTGGTGTGCAAAACTTAAGAAACAATATAAATTTTAAGCAGATAGCCATGAAATTGCAGAAAAGAGATTATTGCGATCAGTACAATGAACACGCGATTCAGTAGAAAGGTGATGCGTATGAAAATGTCAGAAACAAAACATCATAGGGGACGTGAGTGTACGCAAAACGTGTGTCGTCGGCGAGAGCAGATCAAGATTAGGATAAAAAAAAAAACGGAAATGCAATTTATGACCTTCGCTGTAAATGCAAGGGAGTTCTTTCGTGAAATATGGCTAGAAGATATTACCTGGACGACTTCACACGTCGAAAAGTGATAGGAAAATTGAAGGAGGGGCGTAGTTTGACCAGTATAACTGAAGAGTTCGGAATCAACAAAAGTGTCGTTCCGCGAGCCTTACCTATGGTTTGGAAGAACCATAGATGCAGCTGTTAGAAAGTTTGGTGGTGGCCACCTTAGGAAATTAACTACAGTGGATGACCTATATATCGTCCTGAAGGTGAAATGAGCCCGATACCAGTCTGCAAACGCCATTGCTTAGCAACTGGGTACAGCAACAGGGCGACAAGTGTTGCAATTTACTGTGACCAGACGCCTTCACAAAGGTGGCCTATTCGCCCGCCGTCCTGAACGCTGCATCTCTTTGAAAGTTAGCCATCAGTGGCACCGTTTAAAATGCTGTAAGGAGCACAGAAACTGCACATCTCATCAATGGAGTCGAGTCCTTTTTACGGATGAGAGTCGTTTCGGTGCCACAAGCGGTTCTCAAAGCCAGTTGATTTGGATAGAGGTCGGGACACGGTTTCATCTCAGCAACGTAACGGAAAGAGGCCATTACAGTTGTCCTGGTGTTGTCATCTGGGGAGGCATTATGCTGAACGGGTGGACTGAGCTTCTCCTTTTCGACAGAGGTTCTGTAACCGGAGATCGCTATTGTAAGGAGGTAACCCTTCCCCATGTGTGCCTATTCCGAGGTGCTATTGGACCAGACTTCGTTTTTATGGATGATAATGCACGACCACACTGGACTGCTGATGTTCAGCAGCTACTGGGAAGTGATAATATCATTCTAATGGATTGGCCAGCGTTCTCCCCTGATTTAAAGCATAGAACATGTTTTGAGGGATGCCTTGCTGCACGATTACATCCTCCGGGGAACACCCAACAACTGAAGCAGATGCTGATTGAGGAATGGGTACTCTTACCTAAAGAACTGTTGGATAATCGGGTGCTGAATATGGAGAGACAAGGCGAAGCAACCATTTCAGTAAGGAAAGGGCATATCCAAAGGAACATCTGCTTGTTGTTCTTCCCCTTGGACAGCCATTCATGTGTAACGATACTATGAGTTCAATAAAGCCTTTCTTGTTTCATTCCATACTTTATGCATAGTATTCCTTTTTGATCAACTGTGTTTTCGGCATCGATTAAGTACAAAATACTCTCTCTTACTTCTGAATTTCATGTCTCTCAGATATGATTACTCGTGGAGCTTTGGCAAAAAGCAGGATGCTATTTACGAGCAGGAATAGCATCCAATTACAAAATCTCATGAATTAAAGCTGTCTTCACCTAATGCCAAAGAATTCGATAGGAATTTTCGACTGTAAATTATAATCATGAAACTTCACATAACATTAGTTTTTAAATTTTATTTTGATACTTTAGTTTTCAAGCATATAAATGTTTTTTTTTAATAAACAAAAATGTCTCTTGCAAGGAACAACTAAACAGCTCAATTTAATGTGTTATTTATTAGCCTTTTCTCAAAGTGTTACTATTTTTGAATCAGCTTTAATTAGAATATATGAGTTTTGAAACATTCATTGCACTTGACAGTATAGTTTAAATTTTTGAAATATATGCGTCTGCATCTGCCCTGACTCGTAAAATCTTTTATAGTTGTATAAAACAAAACCAACTTCAAAAACTATACAATTATACTTTGTACAAAGACTTTTATCCCTTTTTGTAAGATTAATGTTGAAAAAAGTTAAATTTCTGATGAACATAAAATTAAAATATTATGTAATAGATAATAAAATATAATTAAATTTGTGATGGCACTCTTCCTCATTTAATTCAGCAGCTATTGCTCCTTTTAATTAAACAGTTATCGAATACAAGTTACCAGTTGAAGATACTTAAGAACAAGATAAAATATTTTATTTATCAATAAAGGATAGATAAGGTCGTTCTCCATCGAAATCCCATTTAATGCGTCAATTCTAAATGAGGATCAGCTAAAAATTTCTTAGCTTACCAATTCACTCTCTCTGATTCAATCCCTTCACATAAACAGACGATTCTTATCTGAATACTATAAATAGAATTTGCTTCAATCCCTACAAAACTGAATGAGATCTTAATTAATTTCACTTCCCTTCTATCTTCATCTAATTTATCTAATCGCGTTTCATTTTGGATGGGAAGAAATTGTAATCTTATGCAATTCCCGCACACAATATTCTGTAAAGTCCTTGAGATTAGTGAAGAGAAAATCGTGAATAGTCCGACACCACAAATTCTATAAAGTAAGTTTTCATGTCGAATAACGCATTAATGTTATTAAAAATCAAAGTACAAAGTATTTCGAATGATCAAAAAGACAAAATAAATCATGAATATATAAAAGTTATAATGTGTTCAATGTATAAACGATTCACAGACAACGGAAATTGATATTTTTTTTTTTTTACTACTTAAAAAAATAAACACATGGTAGCAATTAGGAATAGCTTCCAAAAAAAGCAGAAAATATTCTAAAATTTGAAAAACGTGTACCAGTTTCGTTGTCTGGAATTTCACAGATATTAACTACTTTTATTTCTCTTAAAAATAAATAATATGTTCTCAAGTTTAATAATCGATTTATGTTTTAACACTATCGTAAGTTATTTTTTGCTGTCTAAAGAGCAAAAGAATTCTTCCACGTAGAATATCTTGACATTTTATTAAAAGTACATCGTGAGAATTAAAATCATTCCATCGAATCTCTGATTTATTCTGTCGTTCTACTTTTAAGCTCTTTAGAAAAAGATTTTTTTCCCTCAGTTCTTGGAATTTAAAAGCCGAATTAAGAAAAAGAATACGGACACTTCAGGATCAAAGAAAAATTCAAATGCTCTAGTTCATGTATTGTACTTTTGTAATAGGATTACGTAACTCAAAGCTTCGTATTTGAAGCACTTTGTAGGAGTAGTATTGGAATTCTGAAAAGTGAAAAATAGTAATAACTTAATTCGAACACTTTTGTAACCGGAAAGGCTTTCACAAAGGGAGGTTTGATCGAGAAAAATATAAAAGAATCAATATAAAATTCAGCTCTCATAAATGAAATATTTCAATGAATTTCACATATGATGTTTCAAAAGAAAAACGCATTGCAATGTACTTTATATAGAAAAGTTTAAGAAATGACAGATCAGATTAATATAGCAAAACTGCAATTTTTCGTAAGTTTAGCATTGAAAATTATAATAAATAGATTCAAGTAACTATAAAAAAAGAAAATGCATTTCAGAAGTCTTTTTTTTTCCAAATGAAAGAAAAATATCATTGCGTGCTTTGATTTTATCTACATCAGAATTGTTAAGAAAATTAGTTCATGTATAGGAAGCGATATCGTAACGTATACGAGTAGGTATAACAGGCAAGAAATCCTTATCTGATGTAACATACGTGCTTAAAAAATTATTGCTGTACGTATAAAATAGGATCACGGTTTCAGTAAATCATACTCTACAAATTTTTGAAGAGTAAATTTCTTTCAGGGCATATTATCACTTAAATAAAACTAATTTTTTATTTAATGTATACAAAATGTTTCGAAACTCATGGGAAATAATTTAAGGGGTGATAGAAAACATCTAAATAAGCAATTTTCTCCCAACAATGCATAGGTGAAGAGCAAGTAGTGATCCGCTAGATGGCGCTGTAATGGAAAGCATAATGCGCGAGTTTTCTTACACATCGTCATTTTTACCATGTATTTCAGGAGTTATGGCCTTTTCCTGATTATTGTATGTCGACATGCCTCAAGAAATCCATGATAGAAATGACGATGTGAAAGAAAAATGGCGCTATATGGTTTCCATTACAGCGCCATCTAGCGGTTCACCACTTGCTCTCCACCTATGCATTGTACGGTGAAAATTACTAAATAAAATGCTTTCTATCATCCCATGAATTTTTGCCTATAAGTTTTGATACACTCAGAATAAACGTTTCGTTACGTAAAAAATATAATACCATGAAACAGGGATAAAATGAAGTGAGAATCGATGCACAGATAGAGAATGCAAAAGTGGTTTTATTTATTAGATAACTTTAATATAGCAATGAATATGCAGAAGGATCAGTAGGAAGTAAGACCACCTCTCGCGACGATGCTAGTAACAGCAATGCGAAGTTCCGGTTCAATAAGTGTGTGGAAAATGTCCTAAGAGACGGAAGCCCATATACTCTCAACCATCATTCATAGTCCCTCCTCCGATTATGACTTGAGTTGAGCAAACAAACGACAGCGTAATGTTGTGGTTGATGCCAGAACCAAATCTTTGTCTTTGAAAGGTCATTACCGAGGGGTTTCTTCGCATTCTAAGCTCTTCATTCATGCAATCATGTTTGTTTACATAGAAGACGTTTTAGTAATGTCATGCACCGTAGTATTGGGATCACCAGATAATGCCTCCGTTTTCCTAGGATACACACGTGTGATAGTACACACGTGTTTCCAATACGTTTTCCACGATATAATAGTCCACACATGTTACAATACTCCATACTTGTTTTCTGGAATGTAGAACTTCTCGAAATTCTGGATTCGCTATTAAATGGAGAATAACACTATTTCCTTCCTTTTTTTTTTCAATTTCAATATAACCAGGTGACCAACTTGTATTTCAGATCATCTGTATAGCTTCTTTAGTTGCATATTCCTTGAAATTCGAGTATTTATAAGGCCAAGTCTTCAAAATCAAGTTTTTTAATCTGCATATAATTCACCAGTGTTATGTAACTTAGATACTTTTATCATGTTTCAAAGAAAAATCAATGATCGTCTTAGAAATCGGATTCACGATAATATATGTCAACAATTAGGTGAGTTTTTTTAGCAATAATACCTTCTGTTAAGCTATGGTTTCCTAGGAAAACGGAGCCGTTATCTGGCAGCCGTAATATTCACCAATACATTGTCTATAAAAACCAGCGTTGAATGTCAGCGCATTCAACGCTCTTCAGGAAACAACTCCATCTGGTTCACATAGACAACCTTTTAATGACGTCATCCACCATGATATTAATGTCGCCAGATAATGGTTCAGCTTTCCTATGAAATCATAGCTTTAGTAAAAGTGAAACTATTTTAAATAATAGTGCTTCAAATCTTTTTATGATATTGTGATAAAAAATAGCTCCTTCATGGTAGATTTACTGCTTTGTTCTATTTTCAGTTCCCTTTTTAACACCACGAATATATAAATTAAGATTCCTCAAAAGTTCATTCCGGTTTATTTAAAAATCAAAAGGAATTTTGTTTTAAAAGCAAATTTATTTTTATACAATTGTTCGAGTAACATTAAAGAATGCTTTGTACATTTCGCCAGGCTTATCTGTAATAATGTTTCGTTTTAAAAACATAAATCTGATTTCTCAATATATTTTATCTGTATCAAATATATTTAAAAAAATAGATAAGTTTTCATGTACTTGTAAGATTTTTAAAGATCCTTCAAATAAAAAAACTATCTGTGTTCAAATGAAACTAACTATAACTTGTGTAACAGGAATGATGCTTGTGAATATTTCAGATGTTTCACGAATAAAAATAATTTTTATCTCTTACACGTACTCGTTTTTGCGTTTTCAAAAGAGATCAGAGGGTCAGGAGTTTCTCAATACTAGGTTAATAGGGCATTCGAATACCCCAAAAATATATAACTCTGATAATAAAAAAAACTACTTATTTTCTTCGTAAAAAGTAAACATTTAAAAGAGATATCTACGCTCGCTTTTACAGTATTAATTCAATGATAAAAAGCTATTTTTACATTTATTACTTTATCTACAGAAAATAACAGTAATACTTTATTTAACTATGTTGATATTCATTTCGTATCATAAAGAGTCCCGGGATTTGTACATTAGATTTTTTTTATTGTCTAGAAAGACTTATTTTTGCATAATCAAAACATTCGCTTCTAAAATATTGTATTCAATAGATTATAATTCCATTAATGTATAAGTATACGAAGCAATATTGGACCAAAATATTGTACTTTAAATTATACGAAAGAACGTAGACTATAAAAAAACATTAATAATATTACCCTAAATTGTCATGGTATGTAAGAGGTAATCTTCGACGAAAAAGAAAGTGTTAGAAACTTTACTTATATATTTAAGTTTAATTTATGAGTGAATATGAAAAATATTATTTAAGATTCTTAACTGTTCTTGGGTTGTTTTTTTCTGGAAATATTCTAAAACTACGAGTAATAAATCCATTGAGAACTTTTTCTCAGAATTATATTATTTTCATTCCAAATTTCGATTTACAAATCGAATTACCAGAATTGAAAACATTAGTCTGCAGTTTCCAGATTTCTTTATTTTATTACATATGTTTCTTTTAATTTAAAACATTAGAGCATTGTGATAAACGATTATAGGTGGCAGATTCCATAGGTATAATAATGCTCCTCCCAAAAGGAGACCCAAAGGAAAAAAATTTTGTAAAATATTCATTTTCGATTTCCAAATAATACATTTAGCTAAATTACATGGTTTTCTATATAAATAGAAAAATAGAATTACTGGGAAACGTTTCAGCTGCTAAGTCTCCCTAAAATGTATTAAACGCATAAAGCAGTAAAAACAAAAATCTTGAAGGATGCTTCAAATTTTATGCATCCATTTCTTAGCAGTTCCTTAAGGACAAAAATTCAACGGGGTTTTTTTTCTTTTTCTTTTTTTTTTTTCTGAGGTAAAACAGTGTTTTATATTTCAAATAAATGTTCTTATTTTTTTTAGCAAATTTGAAAACGTGGGATAAAAATGTTTGATTTCAAAATTCAAGAACTGAATTTATCAGCTAAAAACGGGATAAAAAAAAATATGAAAAGAGCATTCTAAAATATGTTTTAAAAATTCTATGGGCTCTGTTATTCTAAAAATATTCTTCCCTCAGACGCTTTTACTGTTTATCTAGATCAGCAATGCGCAGCCCTTCCATTATACGAACCTCTTTTTCATTTCATGGATATCTACATGAACTTCTGTTATAGTGCCACTAATTACCATTTGTTATTTTATTACATGCGGCAATATTTTTCTCTTTTTAGCGTAAATCAAATTTAAGCCCATTATTATCCAAATAATTATTATCAATTTCCAATTATAAAAGAAGAGATTTAAATAATTAAGTTGGTATCGTACACAAGGAAAATTGATATGATATTCTTCGTTTATTTTCTTAAAATTCCCAAACTATTAAAGGATAAGTTTAGCAATCACTTTACCCCCTTTACTCGAATATTAACCTGATATAGCCTGGATCTTAAAAGATATGAAAAACTTTGAGAACTTGCGAAATAAATGAGCTATAATTAATAAAAATTGTTTGTGTTGAACTTCTACAGTTGCGTATGAAAAGGGTATCGTTTATAAAGTTGAGATGAAACCATACCTCTTGTAAAAAGAACAATCTAGGCTTTTTTAATCAACATATATTTATGAGTAAAGTTTTCCCCTTATGTCGATTAGAATTTCCAAACAGTTCTCTGTGTGTAACAAAGATCAAATGAAACAAATCTTAAAACAAAGATACGTGTCTAACCCAATTAAATTTTTCGTTCTTCGGTTTTTTATTATAACAATATGTCATTTCACAGAAGTCAAATAAATATTATATGACAGATGGTTTAATATACATAAATACGTATCAAAGCGCTAAAAAGAGCAGCGAATTCATATAATGAAACGAAATCCCACTTTTAGGCAATGTGTTGCTCAAAGAAATCACATTGCTCGACCTCGATGATCATCAGATCTATTCGCTCAAAATATCTTTTTGAGGGGCATCTTAAGTCTCAATGAAGAACAAGAGCCCAGATTATTCATGAGTGCAGTAGCCATCAGTGCAGTGTCTAGAATTTTCCGCAACATAAGGGAAGATGTACATCCACGATTTAATTACTATAAACATTGCTTCCTTAGGGAACAATGCTCTCTACCAATAGGATAGCTAGGTCTCAAGTTAGCTACTCCCAGACGGTACGAAAAATGTCTCCTCTCTAGTTTTTCATCAGCCTTTTTTTATCACTATTTTCAAGCAATTGCAATTCTATAATGTTTTCTTTTAAAAATTCTCAAACATTTTTCTAAGTTTATTGTGTTTCAACACTAAAATGTTTTTACGAGGCAATGTCTTTTTAACATTTAACTTAATTTTGTAACTTCTTGATTAAGAAGCCAGCCGAAGCAACTCAGTATTAAAGGCAACAAAAGCTTTTGACGTATTTCGTTGTCTTTTGTTATAGATAAACCTTTATTTTTTTAACTGTGCGAATTCCGTGTTTGCTTTAATAAAATTGCGTATAAAAAGGAAATAAAAAGGCGACTTCTAGCGAGTTTCATTTGTAATTATCAAAAGATGAAACGCGCTGCTGATGATTAGGATATATATATATATATATATATATATATATATATATATATATATAACACATCGATCAATAACTCCCGAGACTAACCCAGAGATGGCGCTCGTAGTAAACCAGTAACCAGGTCTTTCTAGAGTACTAACCTTTGCTTGAAACGTGTCATAATTTTAAGTCGATCGGACCAGGAAAAAGGTTTTTTGAAGTGAAGTGAAAAAGGTTTTTTCCAAGTGGGTGCCGCGATTGCTTTCGATGGAACAAAAACAGCAACGAGTCGAAAAAAAAAGATTTGGAAAAGCGTTGGAACGATTGTATCACCCTAAAAGGTGATTAACAAAAGGTGTTATGTTGATGAATAAAAAAAAAATTTTGCAAAAAAAATGTTGTTTTCAATGTTAGACTCGGGAGTTATTCATCGATGTGTTATATATATATATATATATATATATATTAAAATGAATAACACATAATTTTTTAATTCACAAATCAAATGAGAGTTAATGCAAAAGTTCACATTATAAAACATCTTATAATAAACAAATTTAACTATAAAAAAAATATCTAAATTCTAATGAAAGTAAGTTAAAAGAACTAGACAAAAACCCATAAACATCAAAAAAGATGCAGCAGTTGGAAATTTTTTAAAACAATTGAAGAAAAACGAAATATTTGGAAAAAATACATTTACATTTGTAACGTCTTTTGATTATTTATCTGGGTTATTCTGGAATTATTTGGAAAAATATCCCCAAAAATAAAATGCATCATTATTTAAAAAAAAAGAGGTTATAAAACAGAAATTATAGTTCAAAAGAATCTAAAAGCAAGTTAAGAAATATTACAAATAAATTAAATACGGAAAAAAAGAAATAAATGCCCAAATAAATCTAAAAACAAAAGCTAAAATAACTATAAAACAAATACTTGTGTGTACGAGCCATAATAACGCAATTCATTATTGCTATTTTGAATAATTCTGCAAATGCAGACGATGTTTTTAATGCAAGTATAAAATACGAAATCGTTAAAGGAAAACTCTTCTAAGAATTCTTATGATTTATTATTTTATAATATCATCCGTACGCAAAAACAGTAAGGCACTTTTTCATTAGCCATAAATAAAGAAGGGAAATGACCTAAAACATAAAAACTTGGAGAGGGTACTAACACTAATCATACAATTCTACGAAAAAGACTCTTTATAAACATGTTATTGGTTCAATAATAAAATTTTTGAATTAAGAACACAGCTTTGTTGAAATTTTAGATAAATTTAGATTCTTAGATGTAAAAGTTTTTAAACATCTATGTGTCAAAAGAAGCAGTAAATCTGGGTTTTTTTCTGAAGAAAATGGTACTTTATCCAGTGAAAACTATCATTAAAGGAGATTCTATTTTGTGTTCATTTATCAAGATCAATTACTTTACTCGTACACATTTCTCAAAATAACCCTAGTTAAATAAAATTTTGTTTTCAGAATCAGACATTTAAACCATATTTCATAATTTATCATTCATAAAAGTAAGAATTTGACGTAATATCATTTTTGATATATTGCTCCATTTTGACATAACAGAAACGCGTCAAATATTTAGTCGATTGTCAATAAATCGATTCTCTTTCCGAAATAATATTAGAGAAATTAATTTCTTTCCTTGAGTTTTCAGCATATTTAATCTCTATAGTAATAAATAATTTCAAATCCTTTGTTATGCAGATTTATTGATCAACTTAAATTAAAATAAAATAAAGGGAAAATTCCAATAATTTTCTTCATCTCATAAATTTAATTACGTGTTACATTTTTTACATTATATAGTTAATTTTCGCACTTGAGATTTATAATTAGCTCTCTCCTTTCACAGTTATTGCTATTTTTTCTAAGGATATATATATATATATATATATATATATATATATATATATATATATATAATAAAAATAGTATTTAATTAATATAAAGAAGTAATTCAAAATAATTAACAAAAATTAGTAAAGAAGCAAGTATTAAAACATAATAAAAATCTTAAAAATTACGAAGCACACAAATATTCTTAGATTATAAAAAGCTTTAAAGAAAATTAATAAAAAAATTATTTGCAGAAAGCTAGAAAAACAGAAAATCAGCTAACGAAACATTTGAAAACGAAATCAATAAAACTGAAAGGAAACTTAACTAAACAAGAATTTGCAAGAAGACAAATATCATGAAAAAGTACGAACAAAAGCATGAAAAGAATGAAAACTAAGAAAAGAAAACCCATAAAGAAAATTAAATATAACATTTTTAAATTCTGAATCTAGATTCAGATTTTCATTTATTAACTAATCAAACAACGCTTTACAGGTATCTAACAATCCCAACAGAAAAATGTGGTAAACCAAAATGGAAATGCCATAAATTCAAAAAGAAACAAGATGAAAATAAAACATTTCGCAAAACAAGAAACCAAGTAAATTATATCTTCACACAAAGCGACACACAAAATCTACACTGAATAAAATAGAAAAATAACATTCGAAACAATAAATTAAAAAGATTCAAAAAACCTGCATGAGACGCCATGCATAGCAACAACATTTCCATAAATCTACAGCTTAAAAGAAACTTAAGTCAGAAATTTGTATTTTTCATCATGTGTGTGTGTGTGACAACTTTACATATACTGTAATTTAACATTAGAACTTAAGCAAACACTGAAATTTATTCAAACATTAGCTCATATTCTTTATATGAACTTAACATGTACTTTAATTTATTATTAGAACTAACGCATGTGTTTGATTTGAACTTAACACATACTATAGTATATTATTAGAATTTAAACACATGCTTTATCTGAACTTAACATACACTTTAATTTATTTATTAGAACTTTATCTACATTATATATAATTTGTCATTATAACTTAAAAATATACTAATATATTACGATATTGATTGCATATCTAGAGAGAAAGAGAGCTGTGAAAAAATATTTAAGAAATAATAATTGCAGGCTGTATTTGAAAATACATAATTAGATTAGTAAACAAAACAATATTAATCATCAAATAGAACAAAGTACGAGAAATAAAAACGGGGGTGAAATCCAGAAATTCCCATGATGCTACAAAAATCTCGAAATGTTCCTATGATATAGACTATACTATTTTACTTTTATTTCGTAACGAATATTAATATAATTATCACGACATCTTGTTAGTTTTCTTTTCATATAAATTATATAGTTCTGTAGTTAAAAAAATTATTTTATTTATTCATTTATTATACTTTATAACAAAGATGCAGGCAAGAACTTGACGCCTTTATTAAAAAACTCTCTAAGGTGAAAATATAATAAGTTCATTTAATTTGATAAAATTAGTATACACTTCGAAAATATGTTTTCTATCTTCACATATAATGAAATTATTTATTTATCACTTATAAAAAGAAATGAGTTATTAGTAAAATCTTAATATTCTCTACGATTTTCAAAGTAAAAGAAAAAATCGCTTATATTCTTATACACAAATTTTCTGAAAATTAAAAAGGACTCCTAGGGAAATATTTTATACTTTATAATTAAAACAAAGCTCGTTATTTATTGTACGTGCTTGTTTTTACTTCAGTATCATTCGATATAAAGAAGTAAATTAAACATTTTAACGATAAATTGTTAGAATATTTAGATTTAAGAAACTACTCTTATAAAGTTGAACTAAAAGTAAAAAATAAACTCCTCTAATCTTCGTATATTTTAAATTTTTACAAAGATTTTTACATTAAAAGTGTAACAATTACATTTAATTATTGTTTTACAGTTTTATTTTATTTTGTTTTAAGTATTTCAAGTGTATCATTTCAATAAAATTGAAATTTTTGTTATCCATATTTCCTCAAAAACAATTAGAAAAGACAATAGAAATAAGCTTTAAAAAATTGAAATTGGATTTGCAATTTTCATTTGAACATGTGCTTAAGTTGTTTTTTTTCTTTCAAATTCTTGAAAAAGTAGAATTACTTAAAATGAATATTAATTAGCGTAAAGTAAGCGTATTTACGAGCGCCATACTCCACAGAAGAAATTACTATCAAGAAAAGACAATGCCTTCTTCAAATTCCTAATAAATTATTTATTTAAAAAAGCAAAACATTCTAAATAGCCCTCGTTTTGCTTCTAGTGCGACCTTTAAAAAACAAATTTAGCCAAAACATTCTAAAGTACAGAAACGTTGCCGATGTTAACAAAAAAAAAAAAAAAAAAAAACTTTTATTTTAATATCCAAACAGAATATTTCTATTAAGACAAACAATAATATTTTGTTCGAATATAATAATAAAAGTATTAGATAAAATATTAAATGAAAAATGTCTTAGCAATGTTAATTTTTGTTAGAGAAAACGAAATGTAATTATTATCATAAAGAATTATAATGTCAATGTTTTAAATCTAACACCATGTATCCTTCATTTTATGCACACGTATTTTGGTTAACACCATTTTCGCGAAACTACCACATGTTAGTTTATATTGGTAATATTTTTACAGGGTGTCTCAACACCAAGCTGACAAACTTCAAGGAAGAGTTGGGTACAACTAAACAATTCCGAATTATATAGCAATGATGTGTTGGAAATGACATATGTATTCTTAACTGTGCACAGAAAATACAAGAAATAAAAGTACACCATGTTAATGAAAATGTTTGCTATTAATCAATGTACATCAACAAATGAAACAGTAATAATTATTTACGCTGAAAATTATTTTTGTAACGAAAATATTCCTACTTTTTCCCTTTATTCAACTAACTACTCAGAAATTTACAATACAGAATTTCGAGTACTCTTAATTTGGAAATTAATTTATGTAAAAAGTATCAAAGACGTTTAATTAGAAAAAATCGTTAGGAATAAAATATTAACACTTAGCACAAATCTGGTAAGAATTAAACAAGTTACATCAAACAAGACAGAAAAGTGATATGTTACGCTGGATTCTTATATCATCGAAAGCAATTGTAATTCGAGGTTCAGCTTTGTAATAACAAAACTGACGCTGTAAGAAACATTTTATTTTGACCTCATAAATATTTACTTATTATCACCTTCAATATACAACCCCTAACATATCCCTACAATGCTTTATGCAAATCTTCCATTATTCGAAACAGTGCTGGAAGTCTTCTATCAGTTCCTACTGTACGCATGCCGTTTTTTTCTCTTTCACAGCTTCAACGGATTCAAATCTTGTTCCTTTTAATGCAGATTTCACCTGAGGAAACAAATCGAAGTGCGCAATGAGACTGCGCACTGTTCTGGTGGAAAAATTTCCCTTATGTATTCATTTTCAATTTCTACAGTCTCAGCAATTGCACGAATACTTAACCGACGGTCAAATCGAGCCAGATTGCGGATTTTGTTTCATATTGTCATATGTTTTTGGCAGGGAAGAACGACCTGGGTGTGTATCATTTTCAACATCTTCAAGAGAATTCATTGCCATACACTTATTTCAACAAAATTATAAGTTTCAGTAGAGGTTTTTCCAAGTTTCATATGAGATTTCACAACAATTCGTTGTTCACTTATCATTTTTCAGGCAAAATAAAAAAAAGTAACTCTAATGCAAATGAAGGCTATGGCTATACGGATTTGTTTACACAAACGAGGGGCACTGCATTCGAAAGGAAAGGTCTCATGCTAAGTACCCGTCTGTAGCTGGCGTTTGGAGCATTTATACATATATAGCAGTGTCAGTCTCGATATTTAAACACCGCACCTCATATGTTTCAAAAATTCCTATTTGCTTAGAACAACGAACAAACAAAAAATTGTTCAATGCAAAGTCTCGTAAAGAGCCAATTTAGTCACCAAAGGTACTAACTTATTTTCAATAATTATCGTTCATATCTTCCATATAAAAAGGTTTGTGAGCTAACTAAATATAAACTTTAATATACATTTAAACTAATCATTATACACAACTAAACTCATTTCATAATAACCAGCCACAAAAACGTACCTAATATTTCTTTTCACCTCTAAAACTTCAGTTCTCCTCCATTCATTTAGATTATGACCAAGGTAGTGCGAAAGAAATTTTCTACATGTTTTACAACAAAATTAATTTCAGTAGGAAAGAAATATAATTAATCACCAGAAATATATATTCGTGGACAAAAGTATTAGGACCCCTTTAAAAATACTATGTAAAATACTCTTGTGTTGGAAAAAAATAAATCTTCTGGGATAAAAAATAATAAATTTTCATTTACAAAAATCAGCATTTGGTTAGGTTTTTAACCTTCATAACAGCATGAATATATATGATGATACGATACCCAGTATCTTACAACGTTCGTCTTAGGTTATTTTGTGTTCTTTCTTTTTGTACAACGTCCTTGACATTTCCTTTGAAGAAAATGGATATTTCCCGAGCTTGCGTTTTAGAAGACACCACAAATGTTCTATGGGGTTTAGGGCCTTAGACTGGGGGAAGGAGACACTCCCGGAGATCTACGCCATTGTTTGTAAGACACTTCATAGTTGTTGTTGATTTAGGGTATGTACCTAATATTTGTCGTGTTTAAATTTTATCCCACCCATATGTGAAAACTGATGACTGCAAGACCGTTTAGAGTATATTTATGTGTCAGGTCCCATTAGGTGTGCTAAATACCTAAAATATTAAAACAACATTAACTAAGTTTGTAAAGCTATTTTTAAATGTCTTTATACATATCGTACTCCGGTGCCGGTTTCATAATACTCGTAAATATAAGCTAATTAACGGTTGCCTGAAATGTAGATTTGTCAGACAGCGAGGCATTGGACTCGTGAGGACAGCATTAGTTGAGTTTTCCCTCACTAGATGGCTACACGGATCTCGCCATACTTAGTTGTAGAGTAAGAAAGTGATCGAAAATATTTCGAAATTAATATTAATTAGTTATTGTATAATAATAAATACAATGGATACAATCATTGTTAATTCCTAAACTTCAGTTGTTACTTTTATTTCTGTATTTTTGTATATTAATATTTTTGTTTGAATTGTGATCATGCTTTTAACTGTAAAACGAACTGTGATATTTGGATAAAACGTGGTGATTTAACCACTTTGCTAGTAGATTTCAAACATGTTGCCGTGTATCTGATCTCGAGCAAATAAAATTCCATAATGATGCGGAACTGGACAAGAAGTAATCTCAATTTCTTTTTTTACATCACGCAACCTAATTATATTAATTCAGTGCTATATTCACCATCGAAAGTCACAAAATTCGTGACCGATGGAAAAGAATATACTAATCCTCTTGGGTAAGATGTTGGTGTTTAAGGTACCATGCAAACCGTATCTTTCTACTTTTTTCGAAGCGCAGTGGCTTCTTTCTGGCATTGCGATCTTTGAATCTAGCTTCGGCAAGTTTTCAACTAGCGTTTCTATACTTGATTTGTTTTCTTGTCATCACCAATAAACCAGCAGCCAGCTGAGATGATTTTTGTTTGCGATCTCTCAAAAAATAGCCCGTTTCAACGACAGGTCGTCTGTGGGTGTGATGACCCTTTTTCTTCCCGTTCTTTTGTTATTTAAAAATGAACATTAAATTTTCAAGTCGTTTGATAGTACATTTAATTGCTTATCTTGACAGCTTTTTCAACCTCAGTTTAGCTCTTGTTCTGTTCGTTTAAAAACTGCATTTTTAAACGTTTTTCTTGACTAAGCTTACTACTTTTCAACATTTTCAATAGTTAAAATAATGCACATTATAATTTTGGTCAAATTAGCAGAATTTGAGTGCATGCAGGCACACTGAAAGCAGCATGCACGAACTAACAACCATGCCAAGAAAACACTTTCTCATAAGATTTGTAATATTTTATTGTCTGATAAAATACAACGACGCTTACGTAAATTGTTGTTTAAACTCAACACATTAATGTTTTAATATATTACATATTAACTGATTTCAAGTAACATTTTTGCAGTTAACGTAAAGAGATAAGACTGCCACATACTTTTGTCCATGGCTGTATAAAATTTAAATTTTGAACAAACGCAATCGAGAGAATGTTTGTAATTATTGTAATTTATATTAAAATTATTGTAATCATGTATTTTTGGGATTACAAATGGAGAAGTAATTGAACTTACATGCTTAAAAACGTAGGTGTTCTATTAAGTTTGTGTATTTATGAGATATTATTCTCAACTAAACCTGTTTTTCACATATATATTAAAACATTTACCAGTTTTTGTGTATTTTAAATTTACGATTACTTTACATATTTTCAAATTAAATACTTAAAGTAAGAACATATAAAGTATAAAGCCTCATCAAAATATAAATACAATTCCATCGGCGAGACTTTTCCCCCTTTCAAGTGTACTTTTAGCATAAAATAGTCACTCCATACAATTCAGCAACGCCTACGTATTTAGAATGAATAATATATTCAGCGCCAGGAATTTATTCGCCATTAAGGTGGGCCAAACCGTAGTAAAATCATTTATTCAAGTACCATCTTCGAACATGTTCCGGAACCACTTCAAACTCAGCCTCAGTTTATACGAATAAATAACCCACAGTTACTGGTCGAACCCATTAAAGTGTCCTTCAACAATGTCCACGATAACAAAATAGATTTTAAACAGTGACCAGAGGTTTGTTATCACTCAGCGACTGAGCCCATTAAACTGGTTGGTCGATATTTCCCTCACCATCATCAATAACGGCGATCATTGGAAGGAGTGAATTTAAACGAGCCATTCATGTCAACAAGAGCTGTGCTTCCCCGATCCATCACGCCCCGAAGTAAAGGAAATCAGAACTTGTAATGTCAGGGTTTGGTGGCCGTGTCCTTATCCACAACGGCTAATCGATTAAAGCTTTGTTTGAGGATGGAATAATTGAGCTTTTTGTTAGGAACTGACGTGTTGTCACTTCGTTCTGTGTTTGCTATGCGAGGCATTTCGAGAGTCTGTTGGGGAAAGAAATGCAAAAAGGAAATTCTTCGTAACATTGATAATGTTCCCACTGTGATTGGATCGTTTGGTCGAACTACACAAAAATGAACGAAACATTTCCACATCTCTCATAACTCAATCAACCAATCAATCAGATAAACGCTATTCTAGCATATTAGCAATAATGTTATGTTCCATTCCAAATGTTAAGGGCAACTATCACTCATCTTTTTGTTGTAAATTTGTTCTATATTACAAAAAAAAAAATTATAAGTAAATTGTCGTAAATATATATATATATGCACAGTATCCAAATATTTAAGGCGTATTCAATTTTTAAAGTATTATTAGAGTTAATTTAAAATCCATGGGACTTTATCATTCAATTTTTAATGTCAATTTTCTTTTATTTTCCGATGGATATTACGACTATTAAAGAAACCTAAATGTAAATCACTAATTTTAGCTTATTGTGGGTTTTTTTTTTTAATTAAAATGGCTGCGAAAAGTTTCAAATCCATCGATTGCTTAAGAACTAAATCCTTCTGAAACTTAAATGAAACATGGATGTACTTTATACCTGAGGGAGACATTGTACATTATTCACTACAAAAGTTCCATAACATATTACTTGAAGGGTATGTAATTTGACCCATTGTCTTACATATCAGGCTTACAGCCGTCCACACATTTCAAATCCATTATTATGTTGCCGGCTGTGAGACGGACAAAGAAGTTGTAGCTTCTCCTTAATGTTTCTTTCTTTCTTTCCTTTAATAGATAGTGACGTATTATAGGACATTGGAACACTGAGAAATAGGTCTATTGAATGGTGTATATTATGTTGGAAATATCTCAATATATCGCGTGTTACAAGCAAATGTTTTTGATGATTTCTCCAACAATACAATATTAAAATGCCATACTATAAGAAATACCACTCTAAAGAAGAATTTAGATCCATTTTTTTTTCAATTATTTTAATTTTATTTCTTCGAATTTTCTTAACACTTATTAATAAGATAATGAGGTAATTGTATTTAGTAAAAGAAAAGAATCTCTATCATTCCACGTGATTGTTTAAGTAGAAACACAATTCTAATTCTTTAAAAGTACATGACTATAATCTTATATTCATCAGTGACGAGTCTGTTTTTTTACAAACAAGGCTACCGCGGCCCACCCCACCAAACAGGACGGCCCAAATGAAAGAGAGGCCCGGAACAAAGTTAACTTGACATGAAATAAATTTTGTTCATTAAAATAATAAATTACATCATTTAACCGTTTTCACTCTGTACAAGTTGATATAATGAGGAATACATGAAATAATGATACATTAATAAATAATATGGCACAAATAATAATGATCGGATTAAGTTATTTTCCCTTCAGTCCTTTTTTTTCCCCCCGATTTTCTTCTACTCACATTGTAACTATGGCTGGATCAAAACTTTAAAAGCTTTTTTCCCCATTTAAAGCGCTCAATGAGCTGAAATTTCCAAAAACACGATTTTTTTTTTTTTTTTTTGATGAGAATAGGATAATTTAATTTTATAAAAAAAAAATTTGATTAAAATTAATTATCAAAGAATTAATTTTGCTCCAAGTTTTTCCCCATGTCGCCAAATAGTCGTCAAGGGGAAGGGATCATTGTTCAAACTTTTTTTTGTTAACTGGTGACATCTCTGTAAATCAATCTTTTCCTCGATAAAAGAAACGTTGCAGGAAAACATCAACTCATGTTCATAACATTGCTCTCCTTCTTCAAAACAGGTGAATGTTACAGAAAATGATTGTCACTGACAGGCGAATCTTTCTTAAAATTTAAGGTATCAAAAATTATGTTACGCAAAATGTGAAAATTGAAAGAAACCCCATGTTTAAAAAAAACTCGTTTTTTTACCGCTGTTACTTTTAAAGATACAATAACGATCTAATTATATTTACGAAAGGCAGATGATCTTTATAAGTACAGATGTTTACAAAAGAAATTTCCAATTGTAATGAGTAACTAAAGAAAATTACAATATATCTTTTTTGGACATTGTGAAGCTTATAAATTTATAAATATTTAAAGTAACTACCATCAAAAACTCAAACTCTAACCAGTCGATTATAGAACTCCTTCCTCGCTTTTTTCGACATATATGGTATTACATTTTAAATTATTATAGTTATTAATGTTTTTAGTTCATCAATGTTCACCGGCAGTGTGGGAAGAAATACTTTGTCTTTCGAGTAGCTCCAAAGGAAAAAACTCACGAGATAAATCTTCGGAGTTTCATATCGCGTCCGGGTCACCACTTCATCGTTGAGTTATATTACCCAGTGGTGGGGGAGAAAGTTGTTGACCTTGGATGTCGGTGGCTGTGTTTCGAACCCTGGACCAGAAGGTTCGAAGAATGTTGACCAGTCGCTTTTTGCTATGCCTTAACTAACCAGGCTGAAAAAGCCGTCTCATTCTGGCTACTTAGTAAGGCATTTTAATTTCTTACGTTTATTGAAGACAATCGCTGTAAAACAAAACTTCTTTGGGGCACTAATTATGAGCAAGGTCGTCCTCTGTTCTGCGACTAATCACTGGATATTGTACGAGTTTCTCTGGTGATGATTACACAAAGCACTTATAATTTTATAAACTTTAAAGTGTTGTTTTCAATTTAATTTGTCTAAAAAGGGTTGTAATATTTTGGTCTTGTAATTGCAGCCCTTCGAAGTAAGGGTATGTTTTGACAAAACGACCCTGTATATTAAATCTAAATATTACAATGGTTGTGTTTTATTTTATATCTCTCTAATACGTATATTTATGGTTATATTCTACAGAAAGCTCAATAATGTACTACATTAAGTAATTGTTTTCATTTTAAATTGGTATATTTTAATTATTTTTACACCTCAGGATAAAAAAAAGTACGATCAACCCTCTCAACGAAACATACGGTTCTTACGAATGCTCTTTTCACTATCACTACAAACGTAATGATTGATTTAAAACAGGAAACTTCGCCTTAGATAGGTTGAAGTTAAATATGAAAATATTTAAATGTACTTATATTCGGTAAAAGCATAAAGATATAAGAATATTTGTCTATCATTCAACAGTTGCATTCACGACACCTATGGGTTTTACGAGTACTTTTCCCACTAGCTATCTGCAAACGTAGTTCTCACGTAATTGATTAAAAAGCACCTAATTTTGTTTTAGATGGATGGACTTGAAATGCACGCTTATTGAACGAAAATCTTCGTGTGTGTGTGTGTGTGTGTGTGTGTGTGAGAAAGTTATATACATATCTCTTAAAATCTTCAATGTATGTTGTTTCTTTCCCCGGGAAGGGGGAGGACAGAAGTCCTTGAACGCCGATGGCGTTTCGAATCCTCAACCATTGGGTCTGAAGAAAAATTGTTTGGTCGCTTTTTGTATTTCTTTTATGAACCAGACCAGGGGATATTCTTTTTGGACTAGTTATTAAGTCTATTTAACCTTTGGCGTTGCTGCTGAAGGGAACACTGTGTTTGGCGAATTTTACACTCCTTATTAATATAATTTAATCTTATAAAAAATGTCAAATATTTTTGTCATTATTTCATATAATTAAAGAAAAGTAATGTTACTTATGTTAAAATTTCATGTTATTGAAGAAAATGAGATTTATATCGATCTCACAATGGGATCATTAAATACGATACATATTTTGTTACACCATAAGATGATTATATAACTTTACTATACTTTCGGATAACTATGACTTCCCAAGTTTTAATTTCTTCTCGAATTCTCCGTTTAAAAACTAAAACCAAGCCTCCGAAACACTTAAGGCAATCTTTTGGAACCCAAACCTTTCCTCGAACATTTATCGATGTTTGCTCTCCCCATCGATAGAATGCTTTGTTCTGGTTAAAAAACGCGACAGATAGAATTTCATGTCTCGCGAGCCTTCTAAACTCTTACACTGAAACCCCTTCTCTTTCGATATCAGATTCGAATGACGTCAGGGGACACTTGTTGTCAAAAACAATATTTTTCCATGTCTATTATTTCATGTCGACGGATGGGGATTAGGAAGAAGCACTTTCCGGATTAAACCGTGGTAGAATTTCAACTAAGGACTCGGGTTCTTCGCAAAGATAAGTCTCTACTTAATTGAATTCCGCTGATGAAAGCAAGTGTTTCGTATAGAGTAGGAGGATTGTTAATACAACACGAGAAAAGTTTTTTCCAATGGAAGAAAAATAAAATTTGAGGGGGGAAAGTACAAATTAGAAAACAATTTTTCTAATTAACTTATCAACGTTTTACTACACACCTATTTTATTTTCAAAATTGTCAAAATGAATATATTGATAATTGTGGCTCTTAATCCCCCCCCCCCCCGATTCTGTGATGATTTACACTTTCTTTTTTAAAGTGTTTCCGTATCCTGTATCATTCTCCCTTTATATCTTTACAATATTAAACTTTGCGCATTAATAAAGTATTTAATATACACTAGTTTGGCGAATTCGTGTGTGTGCTATGGTAAATCTTCTTGTCATGGTTGCGGGACTCAATGAGTCGTGGGTTCGGAGCCTGATGCTACTAAAGACCCGAAGTGTAAAGGGGCTGATGCACGCTGAATCCAGTTGAGGTTCCAAGTCCTCCCATTGACATGGAGTGGAAGTTGGAGAGGGATAACCAGCATGCCCCCTATCTTCCCAATTTCAACACCAAATAAATTTAAATGTTTCAATATATCTTTTCATCTCTGATCTGTGTGTTGTCTGAATAGGCTTATAATAAATGATTGTTTTTTCTCAACATCTCTGACAGTCTTTTAAATATTGTTGTCCATACTTGAAATCTAATATTTCATCATTTATTGACGGTTCATTTGGGAACGTGGGTTTTATTCTTAGATGACCGCGAATAATAATGTCATCGATAAAATATACAAATCCTATCGAACGTAATTGATGGTTTGGAAAGTAAATTATTCGCCAATCGAATATATTACTTTATCTACCACATTTTTGCATTCAATTTTTTTCCAATTAATAAAAGTTGTCCCATTTTTTTTAAAAAACATCTTTTAATTTTTTTTTG
>BMAW01131157.1:0-16988 GCA_019974015.1 Nephila pilipes
ATGAAATGTTAGAATTCGAACTTAAGTGTCTCGTTTAGTATCAAAATGTGTTCTTTAACGAGTCGTTGATGTATTTGTTGAAAGTGTTCAAATATCATAGTTTGTAAAGGGCATTTCCGAGGAACGTTCAGCAAGAATAAATAGTACAAAAAACTGGAAAGGAAATTTCGCTGGAAATTAACCGGTGCATATTAGTATTTTCATTCATATATACATATTTTAACATTTACTTTAATAAACATAAAATGGATAGATTAATGCTACAATTCAACACAAAAAAATAATGTGAAAAAGTTTTGCAATTCTTCACTTATACTAATTCATAAAATTCTTAGTAAATGCAATAACACTATTGTTAAAGCAAATTTGTAATAAAAAAATCCATTTTTAAGCCCCATAGCTCGAAAGACTTTTAATTCTTACAAAATTTTGAAATTTCGAATCATTATATGATGAGAACTACAATCCCAGAAAAGGAAACTGTGTAATAGGAAAATTCCTTTTATAATTTAATTAATTTTATCATAAATTATTATCCATTAACATCATAATTTGACTCTCTTTGATCTTTTAAACACATATTTTAATTTTGCCCAGCAGTGATTAGAGTTACGAAAGTTAATTAAGGTATTCCATTTTTTTTTTGTTTTAGAACTATATGTGGACATTCTTCTTTTATTTTTTTTTTAAGAAATAAAAATAAATTGCCATACTTATCTTCTTTTCGCTCTAGATAAGGAGCAATATCAACTACTTAAGTTTTAATTTGAAGCAGAAAATCATAAACTTATTTCGTTTGGATACAAATCATTATTCAGAAAAATTATTTCCTGTAATGCAAAGCAGTGTAACAAGCATTTATAAATAAGGTGCTTGAGAAATTTTTCTTTTTTTATTGAAATCTATATTACAATAAAAAAATAAATTTATTTTTTTAATCTAGAACAAAATTATTTTCATCTTCAATAATCTATGCTATAAAAGTGATGGTTTTATCACTCAACTGTTTTTGAGTTTGCATTTTAGAGTAAGGAAAAATTTCTTACGTAAAAGCGAGCCGATGGCTGGATACTTTTTCCGTAGTAATATTAACCTATAAACATTGTCTCTAAATTTAATATTCGATATAAAACAAATTTGGCTACAAAACAACGCTTGTTTTATTCATAACAAATACATTAATTTTAGATAAAATATTTACATATCAAAGATTCATTATTTAATATCATACAATTTTTTTCAGTACTCAGTTGCAAAATAAATACTTAATGTCGAAATAACTTAAAATGTCAATTGAAAAATCATTCTTTGGAGAATCATCCATCAATCATCTTAGCTGTATATTATAAAAACATTTTTTGTGATCGTAGATCTTGAATTTGTACGAAACAAAATTGGCAAACGATTAAGAAATTCAAGTGTATTAGAACGAAAAACGCTACAGCATTCTTGAGGAGAAAATTTTTTCGGAATTTCTAAATATATATTTTTAAATTGCTTTATTATCTAATTTTTTAAAATTTTCATTTATTCTATTACATCTATACATTTGTATACATTAATTTACTCAAAATACTTCAGGAGATTCACCTCCAGATAAAGGTACAAAAGTAATACTTAAGTAAATCTGTGACGTTGGGCTATTCGCCATTTTCTGTTCACTAACTTTGGGGACTTTAATAGAGATTGATTGCCTGAAATAGCAATTTCTTCCCAACCAAAAGGAAAAATGATTATGTTAATTAGATGCAGGTGGAAATAAAGTGAAGTGATTCATATATGATGGTATATAAGTAAAGAGAAATTTAGAGGAAAGAGAATATGGGTAACTATGAGCCTAGTTCTAACAAGAGGCCGATATTATCAAGAGTTAGTTATTGCTGTCGCAGAGGGCTAATCGGAGAAAGCAACCACAATTGGAAGGGTTTGATAAGAATGTATAATTTCAGTGATATTTAAATTGGTTGGCTAACCATACAATCCAAAGAGAGCCATAACCAGTTAAAATTATAGTAATTGATAAATAAATAGTAAAGTTCGATTAGACTTATGTGTCTTTGGAGCATTTATTGACTTTTAGAGTTAGTTACATTTAATTGAACTATGGCACAAAAGTCGGATAGAAATAATCATTCGTTACAAAGCTAGTTTTTTAAATGAACTATTCTTTACTGTACTTTCTATTTTTATGAGATAATACACTGAAGAACGTTAATTAAGGTAGCAAATATTGAAAATATTATTTGTTTCTTTGAATAAAAGCACAAAATATCTTTAACGAAATTGGAGCGGTATTTATAGTTATTGGTTCTGGTAATTCAAACGTAATGACATTGATATATAGCGAATATGATTGTATAGAAACGTCACACTGAGGAGCAACACGTGGGCTATTTTCGAGAGAAACCTGAGCCTCGGTCAAGAATTGGTATGAAAGGAAAGTTTGGAAAGGGAGAGGACAGCTCAGATGTCGTCCTTGTCACTTGACAAATAATAATAAATAATAGTTTCCTAAAATAAAAATTCATAGTCACTATTCAAAAATTCATTTGTCACTATTATAAAGAAAATCTGTCTTACAAGAAGTTTATCATCTAAGACATTTTCAGTAGTTTTATACTACGGAAAGTAAAATATTTATTAATAACAATTCATTAAACAACAGTATTTTAATTCGGTCTTGATTTAAATCTTAACATTTCAACGTTTGCTAGAATTGTAATTTATTTGTCAAATATACTTAATAAATCTAAACTACTAACTTAAATTCTTAATGACGTAATAAAACGCACCACTTTCATAATTTCGAAATTATTCCTGCCAAATTACATCTTCATTAATATGTATTTTTTTTAAAACAAAATTTCCACAGATAACCTTACAATGTCCGTAAATGCCCAAACTTTAGAAATATTTTAACATCTAGTTACCGTTATGATAATTCCAAATAAATTATAATTATTTAAAATCTCTAATAACAACAATAAAATTCTTCAAATTTTTTACTTGTTTTTAATCGCTCACTTTTAAACATTCTACATGTGTATTAGTATATAAAAATTTATTATGTTGATTGCTTGCTATCAAAGCTATCGTACCATCGCCCTGCGTAACTTTTTGTAATAGTCACTTCTTTCTCATAGGATAGAAGACAGTGATTCGATTAAGGATCAGCTACAAACACTATTTGTGTTCTTTTTTTTATCAATTTACATTTACCCTAAACTTTATGTGATTTAAATGAATTGATCGCTTTAAGATTTTAGGACATTGGTAGTACAGAAAGGAAATAATAGTTACTGAATTAATTATTATTCACTAAAAAGAAGTGAATATATGTAAATAATAAATACTTATTATTAGTAAAAAAATTTGAAGAATATTTTAAAATAAAAAGCATATGTGGGATACTCAATTTACAAATAATACCAATAACTGATCACAAGCAAATGCAATAAATTTCCGTGCATTTGTATAAATCACTTGAAAGAAACAATATGTATCAAATTAGTTATTATTTTCATTGTAACTGTTATCATCTATTATTGTTTACAAAATTCAATTTGTACTTATCATTAATCTTGTTTAAAATGCAAAGTACGCCAGGATACCAAATCTGTTTTTCTTTCATCATTTTATTACGTGTATATTTAGGCTCAACATTGTCAACGATATGCACTAAATTTGGCATGAAAAGCTTCTTCATCAAAAAAGGTTTATATCATCAAAAATTACCAATCAGGTCCATTATCATTTACATCTTAAATGAAGATTTATTTTTAAAATTTTATCATTATTTAGTCAGCTTGTTTCCTTCTTGGTTGGTTCTGTGATTTTATGTATTAAATAAATCCACGAAATGAGATATTCAAAAACTTTAATAAACAGATAACGAAGAATCCACACATACGAAATGTGAACACTATAATATATTATTATAATACACCATTTATAAAAAATTACAAAAATAAAGGTTTATGTTGAGAGACAGTTTAAATTTTTTTCATCCGCCGTCTGCAAATAGAATATTTCTCAAAATGACCTTCAACACAAAATAGAAGGGCAACAACCATAATCACATGGCTCCCTATTTTACTTAAAAACTTTGCCCTCTCATCAGAACAAATATATTAAAAAATTTACAAAAATTAATCATAATTAAATTTAAATTACCATGAAACTCACGGGGATCAGAAAGAAAAATCAAGTAGAAATAAAATAGATTGATTATTGATGCTATTACAAAAAAAAAAAAAAAAAAAAAAGTTGAGTATCATCATGATTCTAGCAAATGATTATTTAATAAGATTTTTCTTCCTCTTTTAAAAAAAAAAGCAAGCGACAATTTTGCAAGGATCGTGATAAAGGAACAGCCGGTTGATGTAATGATCATGTGATGTACCGAACCAAAACTAGCAGGCGTTCATGCAGTTCAAGAGAGTTTATAGGGTACTGTTTATAAGAATTATTTTTACTGTTAGTAATTTTATCAATAATAAAGAATTAATTTGATATTTCTATTTATTTAAAGAATAGATCATATCTTTTTTAATAACGAATATTCTTTGTATTTCTATACTTACTAAAAGATAAGATATATGAAAGTAAAATTGTATGAGTAACAATTTGAGATTATCATTTGGAATGTTTTAATCATAGATTAGCTATTATCGATGAAATAATTGAATTCAAACATGTGATATTGTATTTGCGACATACAAATTAGAATAAATAATCACTCCCTGCGTTGATTAAATAATTATAAAATAACATGTATGCGTAAAATGTATTAAATGTATTTAAATGTAATGCGCATTTTAAAGCGTAAAATGGAACGGATGATTATAAAAAAATGCAAATATAAAGGTTGAAATGGTTGTTTGTTTTTCTGCGAAAAACAAAATGTGTTTATAAAATGTAAATGAGTAACGCTGTACTACAAGTAACTCACTTATTTTTAAGCACTTATAACAGATTAAAATGTAAATATTAAGTAAAATTGAAACTGTCTTTGCTAATTTAATTTTAACATGTGCTAAAGTTTTTTTTTTCTGTTACATTCTTGAAAAAGTAGAATTAATCTAATTATATAATGATAAGTGTAAAGTAAGCGTACTTCCAAGCCCCAAGCTCTACAGAAGCAATTACTATTAAAAAAAGCAGAGAAAATGTCTTCTTTAAACAAATTGTTAATGTATTTTTATTTTCACAAGCAAAACATTTTAAAACACAAAACCACTACCAACTTTAATAACAAAAAGAATAAAAGCAGATAATTCTGCCGTAAAAATCAGTTATAAAAAATAAATATTGAAATAAGAGCAAACGATTAGTTATTAAAGTAGTCAAAAACGTTCTGTTCGCATATAAATAAAAACAAAAGGATTAAATATTAAATTAAATATATATCTTAGCAATGTAAATATTCCTTAGGCAAACTAAATATAATTACTATGATCATAATGTATTATTATGTTATTACTTTGAATTTAACGTCATGTATCTTTTATTTTATGCCCACGAATTTTCGTTGACACCATTTTCTCAAAACAACAACGTGTTAGCACATATCATTAATCAACAATTAAGTGTAACAAAATGCAATCAGCAAGTAAAATGAATTATAATGATAAATGGCACAAAATAGAACAAAGGTTTTCGTAAAATGAAGTAACACTGATTTGAATTTTTATACATCAAGAAGGAATGCATATTTTCCCTAATGCTCTCTCTTATTATATTACATTTAAAATTTTATATCATATTAATTTTATAATAATGAGCATTTTCTTCTATGATAAGAATAAAATTATGGTGGTATGGCTACAACTAAAAGTTTGAAAAATATTTATAGAAATATTTCTTTTCATTTGAATTATTTAAAGTCAATGCCCTTTTGAAGATTTTTTTTAAAAAAATACTTCTGTAACTTAAATTTTACTTGTTTATACATATATTTAGACATTGAATAAAATAGTGTTTTAAGGGATGTGTTAAAATTGCAAAAAATAATAGCAGTTTCTAAATTCTTTAGGAAAATCCAACACATTTGAAAAAATTCCACTTTTATTTCAAATAAGTTCTTTCAGAACAAAAAAAAAATACGATAAGAATTGAAATGAAACTTTTTTATGTGTGATTGGTTTGAAGCTTTTTAATAATGATGTAATTTCCTTTAACGAGAAAGAAATTTATTCCGTATGAACATTTAATATGGTATTGCCATAGTAACATACAGTTACATGAGAAAATGAATGAGAAAATTATTTGACGAGAAAACAGTAAGAAATATGAATCAAATGGTCTTAAAGAAATAGTTTTTTTCCTATCTCAAGCGATATTACTGTGTATTAAATACGAAAACGTGAAAGTATATTCTGTTGAAAAGGAAACGCCTTCCTATTTTTTACATAAAAATAATTATTCGTGGAACACAATTGAATCATGCATGAAAATAATTCACAAAGAAAGTTCTTTTGAGTGAAAATAAAAATTTTCAGTGTTTCATGAATAGTTATTCATTCAGATTTATGTTTTCAAATGGGGAATTTTAATTGTTCTTTGCAGTAGTAAAAATTTCAAAAATTAATGCCAAAAACTTACATATACTTTTTTAACAGTGTTTTGAAAATGTGCCTAGCAATATTCATCTTTTTTTCACTTAAATTATTCTTAGGTTTTACTATGAGTTATTTACGATATTTTCTTTCAGTCAATGACTTCATATCTGTTCAAAAAACTATTTTGATTTAAATTTTCAACTATACATCTATCAGTTCATAATTAAACAAGTTTCTTTTTTTTTAAATTTTATTTCTTTGTTTTAAGTATTACTTGTTTACCTTTAATAAGTTAAATATACACATTAAAATTAAAGTTGAAAAAGGACAAGCAGTAAGTAATAAGTAAGTAATTTTAAGTAATAAGCTGTATTAAACTGGGAATAATCATGCATATTTTTTCAAAATAATTAACTGAAATAAAAGAAATTTCAAATTTTGTTAATACAATTTTTGCAAAGCAATATTTCTTACATATGTCCCATTTGTAAAAATAATATATGTTGAGCTGTTACCATCTAAAAAGCTATCTCACTTAAAAGATATATACACACACACACAAGTATAATTGCTTTAAGTCTAATTTATGTTTATTTTTAAGGATAGCTTATAAGAAATTCTCACTAATATGGTTATTATTTTGCACATAATTTTTGATAATTTGAGCATTCTGCATAAATAATTTGCATAATTATTATTCAATTAACGTAGTAGTTAGTCAAACTTATTAATTAGTCCATTAACACAAGAGTAGTTACAAAATTATACATTATTCATTTGTTTATGTATTGCCCTCAAGGTTTTTCTTTACTTAATACTACAAGCAGATACCAAATTTAGAAGAAAAAAAATTTAAATATCAAAACGTTGTTGTAATAATATATATTTAAATGATTACTAAGTTAATCATCAATTAAAAATAGTACGTTCTTGAACACTAAAAATATGTAATTGAAAGTTTTCATTTTTAATTGCATTAGTTTTCAAAATGTTAATATGAAAATGATTTAGAAATTTTTTATGCGTTAAACTAAGAATATGCAGCATATTGGGAAAAAATTGATTGATTGAAAAATAAATAAGTTTTTTAAACTTCATTTTGCGTAATTTTTCATCCAAAACATAATATATTATTTCTGGAGCGTATTTATACTGTTTCCAGTCTTGTTCCTATCTTTGACATAATCTGATTCCAGTTTTAAGATTATATAATGTAAAAATTTCTTATGAGGAAAAAATGTAGCTCAAAATAAATCCCGGCATAATACTCTTATTTCAGATGTATTCTTAAGTTAAAATACATGAAATTTTCTAATTAAAAAAGAAAGTTCCCTCAAATGTAAGTTAAATAGTTTGGAGTAATTCTTGTGAGAAAAATAATATTTAGTCATTTTATAATTACGTATTTATTATAAAATTGTTAATTCTGCATTTATTACATAAAATAACAATTAATTAAGTATATATCGTTAGTTTATTCTATTTTAAGATTTTAATTACTTTCTACTGAAAATATAGGCATATAATGGAAAATAGTGGAAAGTGAAAAAAATATTTTAAATATTTCAGTCTCTCTCTCCCCCACACACGTTTAATTTATAGCTAAATTTCTTAGTCACAATGACTCTACAAAAATTGATAAATATACAATGGGAAACATATGAAACTTCATGTAAATGTTACTTATTTCTAATTATTAAGAGTTCAAAATGTTAATATTTTACTCAAGTACTAGAGACTACCAGGATTATCACAAGAACTTTTAAAGTGGCGGAAAGTCTCATTTTATGTATATGTGTGTATGTGATGAGACCACAACTTGAAGACCTCCAACAAAAATAAATTAATATGTGTAGACTGCTAAATCAGTGTTCTAAAACGATAATGAGGTCATGTAAACATTCAAAAAAGATTTTTCAACTTTTTTTTATTGACAAAACAGTTCTATCCAAATTATCGCATCCGGTAGAAATTATTTATTTGCAATTCATTACCATTTAAAGGTGATACCATTTGCCCTTTTCAAAAAATACTCGTGTATAAACAATCGAGTTCAATTGATCAAGAAACCAATCTGTCTTTGCTGCGTCAAACAATATGTAACAGTGAACTAAACATTTGAAAAAATGAGGGGTGTGGATAAAAAATTGTTACATTGAAAAAAGCAGATGGGTTGAAAATAGAGAGAGATTGCTAGGTTATTCGGAATGCATATCACCTACGTTTACCAATCTTTTTCTTTTCTATTGAAAAGAAAAGTATCATAAGGGTTCCTCGGGGATCATGATTCTCTGTCATATTTAAAGAAGGTAAGCCCTTAAAAAGTATATATAAAAAAGAGAGAGGGAGGATACATGTGGCATTCAAGGACAACAAGAATTTAAAAAAATTGGTAACAGATAAAAAAATGTTGTACGGTTTCCGTTACATTGTGATGAATTCAGATTTCAATCGACGCAAAATGACGAGGAAAAATAGACGAGGTAGAAATCAAAACTAACTTGTGAATAATTGTCAGGTTTGTTTTGCGGATTCTTAAAAAACTGCAGGCTGAAATAGTAACACCAACTAGTCACTGTCAAATACCGTCGGAGTGTTCTTTCAAAATGACCTTCTGTTATTTGGCGGAATCTAAAATTAACTACCTTGGCTTTTGCAATGAAACTCGGAACCTAACTACTAGTTAAAAATTAAATATACTTTAAGCCTTAAAAATTAATTTTGAAAACAAAAATATTTATAGTAGAAAAACAATACATTTGAGATAAAAGTCGCCTTTTTTTAAATGCACCGTGACAATGATATGGGAATGACATTTTATTTCATTGGAAAAAAAAAGTTTAAAAATTACCGCATGAAAATTCTTCCAGAATATTTTCAAAATTTAATTTCTTCTGAAAAATGAAAATTCCAAATTCTCTCTGAGAACTCCGTAGACTCTTATTAAATTTCTGGGGCATATCTTTTCCCTCATCAATATTTCAAAGTCAATTCCTTATTTTTGTGCATAACTTTTCCGTCAAAAGTCATTAATAAAGTTTTGTACTCCAGTGCATTCTTTTATGCCAAAGTAATTTCCAGAAAGAAATGACTTTATAAGAAAAAGATAACTATACGAAAAAAGAAATTTCTGATTGAATTTTAATGCATTCAAATAGAGTTCGTGCTAGAGTAGACAAAGGCTTCACGAAATTTCACGGTACATTTACTGACCTTCCTTTCTTTTTATTGTGAGTACAATCCTTGGAGAAGGAATTGAGGTCGAAGCGTGTTCCAGAAAATAATTAAGTTAAAAGAACTTGATTAGCTGAAGAAAACAGGCACACACACACTCAAAGTTTACTTTGAACATGTTGATGGAAATCAAACACAAATTGCAAAAGTTCTCATCAAATTACGACAACTCTCGTTTTCACCTTATTTTCCGGTTTTTCACTTTAATGCTCGCTTTTATGTTGGCAAGGAGATTTACTTTTATTTTGAGACTCGTTTCTTGTATGTATATCTTTGTTATTAGTATGCGTCAAATATCTAATTCAAGATATCCTGCATATATAAAGATATCTATATCAATTTTTCTATAGAATAAAAATTAATGTTTTTAAAAATATGTTTTATAGTCCTGGGATATAATATTGTAAACGGGGTTTATTGCGTTAATGTTATTAAATTCTCGATATCAGACGACTTTTTTAAGTATAATATCTTTCTTATAAACATGTTGAATGAAGTAGTATTTGAAGAAATTGCTATGTTAATGACTGGGGAATAGATTGAGGGGAAAAAAAACTGAATTTATTTATAAGGCTTGTCATAATAATGTTGTACATTAAATTAATATTTATAGGGAATATGTTTATAATATGTAACGAAGTGAGTTCGTGTGTAAAAGATAGTATGAGGAACACTATCACAAAATGCCCTTCCTCGATTGGTAGAGAAAAAGATTATTTTATTCATAGTCCGTTGACAATTAACGTTTTTGCCACTTTTCAAATGTTCGCCAACCGTTGAAATGCTGATAAAATGTGCCATATTATAATTCAATGATATGGAAAAGCAAAGATCTTCACAGGATTTATTCTTTACGCGGTGACCCCAGAACGCATCTTCTTGATGAAAAAGAATTTTCGACGCGATCTTTTTTATTGGAAATATTTTAAATTTGTCAATTGCTTTCTCTTCTTAGGATGGATTTGAAATTAAAAATTACTTCAAAAAAAGTATATTTTTAAATATTAAAGAAAAAACATTTAAAATATAAGACAGAGAAGATCGACAATACTCGCAGTCAAAAATACTTTTCCTCAAGGGGTATATAAATAGTTGGTTACCTGAGATTTAAGTGATTGAGAGAGAAAAAAGGTCTTCATTACGTAAAATTAAATTATGATACCATGTAATGCGATATTACACTTATTTTACAACAATGTTCTTAATATTTTTAGAGCCATTGTCTTATACGTACGTAACATTTAGGATTAATAGATTTAATTTTTAAACTCGTAAATTAAAAATTCCTGTCTTTCTTGAGAGGCATTGATTAATGTTAAGATTAAAAGGCATTAAATTAGCTTAAATGTTTTTATAAAAATCCCATTGATCTGTATCATCTTACTGAATTCTGCATAAGTTTTCAGAAGAATTTTTTTAAAAATTTGGGAATAAAAACAATTTATCTTCGTGAAATTGAAATTTGATCTGTTGTAAATGTTTTTAACATTTATATACTTCCTATACAAGAGATTAAAATTTATATAGACACATTACTTTAATGATTCTGAATTAAACCTATTTCGCAACAGTGAATACATGGAGTTAGCTAAATTATTGTATAACTCTTAATATGAATTTTTTTTATTAAAAGGAGAAAGAAAATTTTTCTCAGTTGAAGAAAACCCCCATTTCCTGGAAATTTCTTACATTTCTTTCTTTCGTTTTTTTTAAATCGCTAATTAGCGAAGTAAAAAAAAAAAATTTTCCCCTTCTATGAAGCACAAAATCTTTACATTAAAAGAAATAATTCCTACCTAGCTTAACTTAATGAACTAAATTTTCCAAACGAGAATTCCATTTTTTTAACTTGTTGATTTTTTCTATATTATTTGAATTACTTTCAAGAACTAACTCTAATGGTAGATCATAGAATATCTTGTTTAAGTTCAAATCAATCAAATATTTTAACAAAGTATACAACTCTTGTTTCAAATATCTTTTCTTAATTTTAAATTATCAGTTCAGTACAATGTTTTTTAATTCCCTATTTTAGCAAAGAAGTTAATTTATTGTTAGACTTCTTACCATCCTACTTTTCTGTTGCTGATTCAGAGTTTGACATTATGATGTGTTTTTTGGAGGTTATGAAACATTTTGAACAATACATTTTACTTAAAAGTTTTTCTATGATGTAAGTGTTTCGAATTTGAAACATATTTTCTGAAATAAACCAACAAATAAATCAGTACCTTACTTTAGTTTCGGTACTGATTAGGTTTAATTGGTTATCAAAGGTTGGAAATGTGCTCTCAATTAATAAGCAAGTTCTGTCTGAGTAAATCTAAATTTTGTTCGTAGACTATGAAACAAATACTCTTTATTTCCATTGACATGAACACATACTCTTTTTCACGATTCATCTAATTTGAAAAATATTTTAAATAGGTAGATAATCTATGTCTTAAAACTTCCTAATATTATTTCAAAAGTCAGGGATCACTTATAATCCTGGTGTGGGACGTTTGCTTTACCTTCCAAACTAATATTAAGTTTTGAAATCATTATTAACTACCCCTTCCCTAGATGTAGCTATATTGTCGTTTTCTCTCTAATAAACGAACCATCTAGATCAACTGCTCAGTAATCCCTCCTTTTCTTCAAGCCATTCGCAATGAACACGAAGTTTTGTGCTCCTATGTGCGACGCATTCCTCAACTAAACATAAACTGAATCATCGTCGCAAAGGGAATTAATGGCCACTGAAAAGCCTGGATTAGTGAAAATTTGTGGAACTGAATCCTCGAGGGACTTATTATGCCAAACACAAGGTGAAGATGGTACCAGTTTAATAATTAAAATGATTTAAATTTCTAACTCAGGAAATAGAATAAATTGAGGTTTAATAAAATTGCATGTATAGAAGAAGTCCAATATAATTTAAAAACGGAAATAAATTTAGTTGGGGATTTTCTCCATGCAAGTAAATTAAAGAACATGCGTACAATTTAAAATGTTTAAAAGGAACAGAGTTAAACCGCCACAACGAGTCACACAGGCAGAGGACAAATACGTTATTAAATATAAGGAGTTTCTCCCTCCTTTCCTTTTAGGTGCATATATGTCTTTATCGCGTGTCGGATGCGTAGAAGAGTAAAAATAGCGTCCTGTCTACTACATAAAAATGGATTCCATAGAGATATGAAGGTTTCTACGTGATGCAATTTATAATATACTTCCGAATTCCAATTACTCTACCAGTGGTAAGAAAAAACTGATTTAATGCGTTTTTTACGATATTGCAACATAGAATAGGGGAAGATATGATACTGGGTGCAGATTTAGCTGCTTTATCTACTATCACTTTGTTCTTGATACTCATGAAATTAGAGTATCCAACAAAAAATAAACTGGACATTGTCTGACTTTAAGATACGAAATTTTTTTTTGTATATCAAAGACTAATGGATGTAAAGGATATTTTGGATCGTTTAAATATTCGAATGCACCCTTTCAATCAGTGAAGGCTCTAAAATATTCTTTGAACCAACTTGAAACTCTTTCTAACGCTTTATTAATCGGGGAAATTTCTACTGGGAAGGCCGAACATGAAGTATGCAGTTGAAAAGCATGATCAGTTTAGTTTATTGTAGTTTTTATTAACATCGCACTAGAAGCAACACGAGGGCTATTGGTGACGGAACTTGTAATTTTGAACCTTGGTCAAGTGACGAAGAAAACACCTGAGCTGGCGTTCCCTCTCCTAACATCCACACCACGCCAACGTTAGGATTTTGGGCCTCGACAGATTTAACGTGCATCAGCCCCGGCTACACGGCGGGTCCTTCATGGCCAATGCTTGAACCCGCGACTCAACGATGTCAGTATGCCAGTCATTAGTCTGAAACCATGACCACTAGGCTACTGCGGCCACTTGAAAAGCATGAAATGAATTGTTTATTAAATAGTAGGCACGAACAAGATTTTTTGGATTAGAACCATTAGTGAAAATCAGTGTAATATTCTGCAAATGAGAAACTCTCTCTGGTTTTTATCACTGAAATGTCAGAAATTACATAAACCGCAATTAAAATATGTACTTTTTTTTATCAGAAAGGGAAAAGGAAAGCTCCTTTGCACAATAAACGTGTCTATACAGTCTATTTAAAAATAAACTTTTTTTTCTAAGAATGATAAAATCTTTACGATGACGCAGTTTTAAACTGATGATAAAGGGGTAAAGGTTGTTTCCCCAAGTCTAAAGAAGGTTCAAAAATGTTCCCCGTATAAATATTTGTTGGTGATGATTGAAAAGGTTCAGGAACAAAGTCATAATTCAGTATTGTATACAGTATTTATATAATTTATTTAAAACATATTTTCTTGGGGAGCCATATTTCAGGCAGCCGTAGTATAATTTTGATCACACGAGAACATAATTAATTCTTGCCAAGCATGTGAAATTAGAGCCTCATGCTGTATGCTAAAAACTTTTGAAATGTTTATTTCTTTTTCACAATGCTTTCGAAGTTGTAAAATACGAGAACAAAAAATTAGTTCCTTGTCAAAAATAAGTCCTAAAAACTTAATCTCATTTACTACGTTAATTAAAATGATGTTGAAATAAATTTATGCGTCAAGATAAAGTCTCCTTTATCTGTAGAAATGGATACATTCGAAATTTGTTAAACAAAAAGAGAAACAATTTTCAATTCTCTTTTTAGTAATTTTATTAATAGCCTGTAGGAATTGTCTTTCATAACTATTCATTTCTTTCCCATGCATGAAAGTTACAGGTTATCTACATATATAACAGCTTTCACAGATTGAAATGATATTATTAATCTTTTTTTTTTATAAAGAGTGGGTCACTCAAAAAATTTCCTTGTAGTATCTCTTCTAGAATAAAATAATCGAATGAGATGAAGTCCACTTTTACATTAAAATATATGTACTTTAAAATCTTTGGAATAAAATTGCTGGTTATTACTTAAGTAATAGTTATTCAAATCTCTCTGAATTCCATACATTCAAGTGCGATCGTATGTCTTCTCAACGTCGAAAAAAACTGAGACTGTTTATTTTGAATGAAGGCATCTCTTACCTGTGTCTCTAAATTTACTAGATTATCAGTAGTTGATGTGTTTGTCTGAAGCCTCTCTGAGAAAAAGGAAAAATAAAAATAGTATTTTGTTCCAAAACGTATGCTGCTTGGCATTTACCAATTTTTCCAGGTCTTTACACTGGCAGCTTATGAGGGCTATGACTGGATAAATGAACGGGGAAAGATATTACATCTTTGGGGATCCTGTTATAAATTTACAAAATTTTAAGATATTCATTAATGAATTGTTTGAGAAGTGCTTTATCGGTTGGTAAGTTATGTTATCTGATTCTGAAGATGATTTATGCGCATGAGCAAGAACACTTTATAGCCCATGAAAAGTAAAATCCCTATTGGATATTAAATTATGTCTTATAATAAATTTAATTTTCTTCTTTTCAACGGCTGCTTTTATTATTATTATTAGTTTACCTTTTTTTTATGAAACTGTTGGAGTAATTATTTTAGCTCGATGTATGAGTAATAAATAAGGACATTTTGTTAACTTTGTATTTTGGAGATGAAATTAATTGGTTATTATATTCCGGGATTGGAATTTGTCTATTAATATAAATGTCAGAGGCATGCTTGACTCTATCAGCAATTTTTTACCAGTAAGAGTGATTCTAACATTTTGAACATATCTCGTCCAAGAAACTTTCTAGCTTCTTCATTGCATTTTTCTAAAAATAGTTTTGAGTTGTTCGTTCGAAACAAAATTTATGAGGTTAGGAAATCTTTTAAAAATGGCCTGTGATCACCTTTCTCAATTTTATAAGTTATTTGACAATCATCGCTCCACTGCTTATTATTTCTTTTGAGGGGGAGGATATTAAAAGCTATTTTTAATGATGAATTTGCACTTTCATTTATTATGTCTATCATGTCCTCTATAATCTCATCTACACTGGTGTTCAAAATTAAGAGAATTTTCCGATTTAGTCGATTATCTCTAGAACTACTGGACAGATTTTAATAAAATTTGGTTTTGTACATAGGGTTGATATAATACCAAAAAATAATCATTCAACAGCTACAATACATCCGCATGATCGTGAGTAACTCTAAATGGATTATAAGGTATGAAACAGCAGTTGCAGAATAGAACAAATGAAATGGGTTAGTATGGTGACTTTTTACAGATATACAGACCTCGCACCGTGATTTTATGCTGGAAATAAGGGAGTTTATGAGTTTCTGTGGCAATTGGTTCCACTCGTTCCGCAACGCTGTTTTCGGGTCTCGGCTGAGGGTTGCGAATTGAAATTACCCTCCCCAGAGCGTCCCAGGCATGCTCTTTAGGATTGTGGTCTGGAGATATGACTGGAAGATCTATCTGGCGAATATTTCCACTTTCCAGAAATTCGTTGACCATACGAGTTCTTTGTGTCCTTGCGTCGTCATCCATTAAAAGGAGATCAGGACCAACTGCTCATCTGAAAAGGCGAACATAGGGCTCCAAGACATCATTCCTATACCTCTCAGCAATCACAGTACCTCTTTCAAAGACATGGAGGTGTGTGTGGCCATCTTACATAATACCTGCCCAGGCTTCCACTACCATAATGATCGCATCTCCAAACATTTTACTTAAACTTCTAATATAAGAAATATTTGCATTTTATAATGAGTACAATACGTATAATAGATTTGAAAGGAAGTATAAGCCCAAATCTAACCATACCTACATAAAACCTCAATGTTTTTGTAGCACTTTCTATTTTAATTCTCAAAGTTCAGGCATTATCACTATTCATATCTAATACTTCATTATGTTGATCTTCTGTCTATGTACGAAATTGAACTTCCGCTTTCCGAAAGATTTTATAGGAGGCATAAATATATTTGAAAATGTGTTGCAGGTTGAGAGAATTTTCAATATACTGACACGAATATGAAGCAAAACAGTGTTCAATAATATATAAGCACAAATGTGCTAATGCATTGAAAAGCACAATTAACACGATATCACGGAACTTAAAAAATAAATTTTGTAAATAGAAGAGTGGGCGGTTTCAAAGTCGTTTTCGAATAAATGTGTCTCGTCCCTATTTAAAAAAAAGTGCGTCACGTTGGTTAACAATTTAAAAATTCAAATTTCGATTGTTCTA
>BMAW01131160.1:0-27222 GCA_019974015.1 Nephila pilipes
GATATTAAAAGCGTAGAGCAGTGGTTACTCGCGTTGTTGAGAATTGCTTTCATATTTTTTTTTTTGTCTTTCAAATTTTTATTATTAGCGACATAATTTTCAAAGTTTGAACGAAATTGCCATCGACAGCTGCGACGGTCTTCACTAGAATTACCACCCGTTTAACAGGCGGTTAACACACAGTTAACTTTCACCTCTGCCACTACGCTACTGTTTAATAAATCGAAGAGATATAAATAGCTTCATCAAATTCTGTATAATATTAGTGGTGATTGGTTTTGCTATAGTTACCCCAGTGGAAAATTAAGCTCATTAGGGTACAAATCTATGAATTTGAATACATTTGATGGAAGTTTATTGTTCTAAAATGAAATAAATTAAATGGGTTAGTGTCAGCGATTAGTCACAAATTAGTATAAGGCACAGAACGAATTTTATTACGATGGTACAATATAAACAAATCAGTGTGAATTCAAAAGTAACTACAATGTGGAAAACAACAATAATAATCATTGTCTGAAGCTTCAAACAGTTTCGAACAATACTTTGAAGGCTTTTATTATAAAATATGTATTGTACAATGGTTGAAATGGAATTACTTTTTAAAATTTTATTTTGTAAGATCTAAAATGTTTACAACAGTAAATATTGAAACATTTGTTTTTATTTATATATTATTTTTTCTCTCTGATTAAAATCTTCCGTTAATCTTTAGTCTCCGGTTATTGCTCAAAGAAAATAGGCAAAATTAAATGATCATCACGTAGCGGGTAAATATTGCTTCAAAAAATAGAACCTGAATATTATGATTATAAATTGCTTATTTAATTGGCTCGCGACAAAAAAAAAAAAAATTAACGCTGTAAATATTCAAATGACGAAATATTTTATTTTAATTTACGTAATTTTTCTTTTGGTTAAATAAGTTTTTGAACCTGAGGTTGTTACTTCCAAAATAAAAGGAAAAGGAAACTAGTGCTTACTAGCGTCCAGAAATAGAGCTTCAAAAATAAAACATATCTAATGAAATGATAATAATTACACATATAATTTGATTACGTTTAAAGATTGATGACTTGTGCAATTTGTTTAAATATACATTAATTGATGAAATCAATGTATTTTCAATTTTTATTTTCATATTTCATTCATTATTGGTCGTTTATTATTTACTAAACAACGGTGATTCTCATCATATAGTTAAAATTTATAAATAATTACTCGCAATATTCCGTCAAAAATCAACACATCCACATGAAAGAGAATAAAGACAATTTTTAATTACATTTTAGCTCATCTTAGAAGATTTCTTCAGTATTCAAAAGATTTCTCTTCCTTATCGTGTTCGACAGAGTTCACACCCCATTTTACACTCCAAGTTGCAGCATTCCAAATTAGTACTCCTTATATTTTATGTAATTATTCTAGATAAACGTTTTAATTAAAATAAAACGTATCTGCGTTTGAAACGATTGTAATTATTTAATTTGTTTAATTCGCCAATATGATATTCTTTTAATTTTCGCTTATATAATTGTTTCTTTAACTCGCTTATAACATTTTTTTGGTGCCATCTATATAGTGTTGGTGGTTCAGTGTCGAGTCTTTGCTAATTCTCCATCGCAATCAAATAGTCGTAAATAATCTACTACTAATTTAATTAACAATATATTTAGCAGAAAAACATATACAACTGGACAATCTCGTATCCGAAAGATCATTTCAAAATCAGTACAAACAGCGCCCTCTAGCAATAAGGGGCGTTCTCTATCAAATACTCGGTTTGACCAACATTAATTCTTAAAATAAAACTCTAAAAACCAATAATAAAATTTTCAGTTATGAAAAAAAAAAGAAAGAAAAAATTCGGAAAACTAGAATTTACTTTATATTAATACATTAGGGTACAAAATGCATTTTTCAACTCACAACCATGATATTGTTGAAAATTGCTTCTTTCCACAAGAACAGTGAAAAGATGTGCCCTGTAAACAATGGTTTCGGCAGGTGTCGAATAGATTTATCGTCTAATGTAAACCGATTAACAGACGATCAGGAAATAAATATGTGACTGAGAGGGTCACTCCACAGGTCATAGTTTAACGTAGATCTTCCTTCTCTAGTCATTCTCGGGTTTATCTTTGCGGTGGCACAAAAATTTCTATCAGAGCCACAAATTGTACATTTTATGTCAACTATCCATAGCTGATTCTTCGTTTGGAACTTTTTATAACACAGGGAACATTTAGCCGAATTTCTGACATCGTTCTTAACACTAGTACTTGCTTTTTGAAATGTAATCAACTTTTACCTGTTTTAGCATAGTTATGCGCCTTGATTGAAACAAAAAATAATTGAATGCAAAATTAATCCATTATTGCTTTTCTCTTTAAGCAGAATCAGCCTTATAATTAAAAAGTTTTTTTTTTTTTTTTCCATTAAGGATTCTATAATTCAAAAGGGCTTCGTCACCGTTTAAATATTCACATTCATTTCTCAGACGGTTTAGAATGATTACAATACTAGAATAAATATTGGAGCCTTTATTTTTAACATGTTCGAATCAATGGAGGATCTAAGGGCACATAACAATATTTATAAAACAAAAATCTTCTATCTTGAATTACAAAACAAGTTTAATCAAAGCAAAAAGATGAAAATAACCGTCTACAGTTTGAAAATTTATATTTTTAAAGCAGAGAAGAAATTAAAACCACAAGAATGCAAACAAACTCCAGAAGTAAGTTTGGAGAAAGCGTAGCGAACCACATTTTAAAAACAATTAAAATAGAATGAGACGAAAGATATATGAAAATATATCATTAGTTTATTTAGTGAACAATGTAAGAAATATGAATACATCGAAATAAAGTGGATTATAAGGTGTATAGTGCTAGCATATAAGTAAATCTTAGGTTTTTTAAAAAATATTCTTCGAAAACAGGGACAATAATTTCACAACATATTTTGTTTGAGTAACAGATGGCATTTGGGAATCTTTGAATTTTTAATCACTAACAAGTGAAAATCTGTATCTGTTGGTACCATAGGTAGAATCGAAAATAATTTATTCTTCATAGAATTCCAATAGTTTTAGCAGGGCATCATTCATCATGTATAGAAGAAAATCTTCTTTTATTGCAGATAATAATCAGCATCATACCTGCTCATTTTTCATAATTAATTAGAGCTTTGTTTTTTGAAGTGAAAATGTCTGATCCAGCGGTGTTGCAAAAGCAGTAATGTCATAGGGCTATGTGAGATATTCAATTTGACATTTTCACAGAAAGTGAGCTATAATGTCCACTTAAAGAAATTTCACCCATCATATTATTCGGATTGTACAGTTTATGTATTGCGTATTCAAGAATGAGTTGTATAAAATTTCTTCTTATCAGAGACTTGATCAAACAATCCCATGAAGATATAAATTGAAATTTAAAATATATTTCTCTTACTCTGATAGGGAGTTTGATGAATGGAAAAAAGTAAATGTCATTATTTATGACTAAAGAGGTAGCAGGTGCCATAACAACATCGTTTGTGAGAATTATTTTTGCATAGGAGTAGCATAAAAAATTTAAAAGCAGAAAGGAATCAACATATTACATCAGGAGAACCTGTAAATGTGGGAAAACATGAGTGGCTTTCATGAAAGTAGTCAGAGAACAACACAAAGAAGCCATTGAAATAACAGTTGAAATTTAGTCTATGCATATTGGACATGATATCAAACTATGCAAATGGCAAACTATCACTACCTATTGAAGACTGAAAAGCATTAGCTTCTTTTTTGGATATTGGTTTCTTTCATCAAAACTTCAGAAGACACACAGACACAATAATGAGCGACTGAACGTTTAGGACTTGCAACAAAAAAAGAATCTTCACAATATTTGCAGAGATATTAAATCCCCCCCCCACCTAAAAATAGTTGGAATGCAGTTTAGCCCAACTACCCTTGGCGACAGGAAGTATTTGGCGTCATTTCGCCAAATGTTTCTACCCTGATTTCTCTTCACTGTCCTAGCCTTAGGCGTGGCAACCCTTTTGATTTTTCCATAAGAGTTGGGATTCCATTTCACCAGCTATTATATAAATATTTGTACCTCCTCCTGGAGACAGATAGCAGGCTAAGCACTTGTGATGTTATTTTCTTAGCCAATAACGGTAATTAGATTCTTGCGCCTTCGTTTCGAAACCGAAACTTTCATTTTTTTTAGAAAATTTTACATGTTTTTTGGAAGGTTCATTGATTATGTTGCTCAGTCACATATTTATTTCCTGATCATCTGTTCAATACATGGTAAGTTGATAAACTCCTCATTAAACACTATAACGATAAATCACTTATTTATTCATTTAAATCGAGTTCGTAAAAAAATTCTAAAACTAACAATGGTTTTTTTTTCCCATCGGTTCGACTTAAATTTTACTATTTTAAGGACCGGTATAAACACGTGCTCGAAATGAAAGATTTTCATTCAGATGTTACAGAAGCACGATATGAAATAAGTGAATAAAATACGGAAAGCTTTCATCTTTTTTCAAATGATCCATCAGTTCAACATTTTTGCCTACCGTTACTACTTCTCCATCAGAGGCCACATTTTTTAAATAACCTTTTTGAAGGCCGTCATCAAAAGCAGACTTTATATCTACGCCTCGAGTATTAATGCAATTCAATGTAATATTTCTTCTCGCGTTACTCTAACATTAAAAAGTATTTTAATAAAAACTGAGAAATATTGGTTGATTCATCAAGGTACAGAATTATTTATATTATCTCCATTCAATTGAGATATTAAATCAATAGTGCAGTGGGTGGTTCAGTGTCGTGTGTGTGTGTGTTTGAGAGAAAAAAAAACGTTTCTAAAAAAAAATTTTAAAGGGAGAAATGTGGCAATGAAACAAAATGCTAAAAAAAATGGTTTAAACAAAATCCAATCGAGCAGGAGGAAATTTGAAAGACTTCGATAATCTTCAGAAAAGGAGTCTTAAAACGAGTCGAGAATCGTAAAATAGAATTGCTTTTAGAGTAAAGAAATTAATTTTTCGGTGAATTAAGGAAGTTTTTCAAATGCACTAAACAGTCCTTAATTTTTTTTTTTTTTTTTCATGGGATTCCAGGCTTTATTTTTTGCAATATTTGTAACATGGTATACTGTCTTATTTTTTTGTTAGAATTACTTTTCAGGATCTCCCACACGAAATTAAATAATGTTGTTTTAGAGTGAAAGGAGGACATATTGTTATTCGTTTTGCCAACAGAAATCGAGATTTGTTTTTATGTTCATTGAGAAACGAAATTTTCGTTTAGAAGGTGTTTCAGGAAAGTGAAAATCCGGTTGTTATTTAAAGGCGTCCGAAAGAGAAATAATCGATGTTGCAGGCCTTAATGCTTTCAAACAATTAAGAATTCATTAGATATTTGCGCAATTTTCTTAGAATCCACCGGAAAAATAGATGAGGTTGAAATGTCCTTATTTTCCCTTTTATGCTCTGCGGATTTAATGCTCAGCCAAAAAAATCACCAAGTTTGGCGATTTTTGAAATCTTACCAAGTGGTTGAGTTCAACTGCATTTCCACCAAAAAAATTTTACTTAATGAAAATGCTGCTCCCTTTCATTTTCAAGGGCTAAAAATGTTAAATGGATAATGGCCAGCACTGTAACATTAATTTTGTAACATTTTGTTTTCACTTTACCAGTGCAGTAGAAGGTTCCGTAAAAAAAAGTCCCCAAACACTGAAATTCCCTAAACACCTCAGCTAAATTCCTCCAATCCCTGCGATTTTAGTAGACTCGTCCAGTTATCGGTCTTCCATAGTATGCTATGGCTATTAACAGACGTTAGTGTTTTACTAGTTTTTGCGCCGATTTTGGATTAAAATAAATTAGTTATTGTATTGATTTTCCTGTTTCTGTATCGATTCTATATTCTTATACTGGTATCGTTGTTCAATTTCTCTCAGAGCTTTGTCTAACGTAGCAATCTCGTTTCTACAAAAAAATAAAAATGTAATTTTGGTCGAAATCAATGCAATGTCTAATACAATGTCCTCATCAACGATCTAATACACTGGTTCTAAAGGTTTTCCTTCTGGAATTCACTGTTTATTTAAAAAAATAATAATAATAATAAAAAAAACTTTTTCTTGTTTTTCTCTTTTATAAATACTGTAAAACGTTAGAATTACTTAAATATTTATTAGTACAATGAATTTACTTAACACTCTTTTCTTTCCGCGCCATTTTTGTTTGCTAATGAAAACAGTCATTCTAATAAGTAAAGTTGCAGCACTAAAGTTTAGATATGTTTTAGATATATTTTCTTAACTAATTGAAAAAATAGTATTACAAAATCCATAAACCAACAATACAATTTAAAAATTTAATTTCATTATTCAAAAAGTCAAGGAATTGGAAAATTACGGTAAGTGTAAACTTCTTTAAAAGCTCATACCCTCCCACACCCGTACCGCTCATAGAAGCCTTTTTGCATCAAGATATGTCAAATTTTATTGTTTTACTCTTAAATTCTAACCTATTAGTATCATAATTGACCAATTCTTTGCTGATCTGGGATTCTTCACGTCCGATTGAATGTTGATCTCGGATTCTTCTAACCAAATCCCTTTTTCCACTATCCAAAATCCGTATTCTCTTAGAATGTTCCAAAGTCATGCGTAACGAACGTAGCAGCAGCGCCTCTATCGGCAAAACAATCGAGCACGAAGTTTTGAAATCTATCCTCCGAGGAGAAAAAAAAGTAGTTTAATAACTTTTGTCTGGTTGTTATGTAAAGTTGAGCTACTGTCTCTGTGTAGTCATTAAATTCTTTAAATCGGTGACTAGCCTCATTTTAGTGCCAAAAGCTCAATTTATTTCTTCAAAATATAGATTACAAATTAAATTTCTTTTACGATATTTCAAAATGAAATTATTAATTATTATAAATATGAAAAATTCACCTCATGCCTAAAATTGAAACTATTACCGGAATACTAAATGTTGACAAAACTTATATTTTAAAAGGTATAGATAATTTAAATTTATCGAAGTTTTCCCATTTACAACCTACGGTCCATCTTCCAAACCATACGATTATCCGCTTTTTTTTTCCTATTGTTTATAGTGAATGTGGCAAAGAATTTATGAGAAAAGTGAAACTCCATGGACAAAACACAGATAATCACTGTACCCAAAACATCAAAGACCATAAAATATTACAATTTATTAGGGGGGGGGAATTACAATTTTTATATTTACCACCACTAGTTTTAAACCATATGCTTACATATATATTTATGTAATATTACTAACAGCATATCAAAATTTTACTGAAATAATTTTATTTTAAATTAAAACTCTCTCTTGGGAGTTGGTGAAATAGAGAGAACAGCTGAGGAAATGGTTCAACTAAGTAGGTTTTTTTTTATTTCCAGGTATGTATGACCAGCACCTATAATGAAGCAGATAGGTCTTCCCATCGTTTCTATGCTATGATATGGTTCTCAGTGCAACTGGTTACCGTTCTCTGTCATGTTTCTTTTTGAAAGAAAATAAATTCATGCACGAGTAAAATGCCTGCCCAGGCTAGCACTCAATCAAAGCATGCGAATGCTGTTGTTATCTTCTCTGTCTGTGAAGCATCTTCTCTTCTCGGACGGCAGCTAACAAAAGGGTAGTCACAATGACGTACAGTATTTAATCTGGAATTGAAAGAAAAGTTAAAAATCATTAATTGAACTCGCTTTTTGTTCTTTAATTGAATAATTTATCATTTTCTTCAATTTTGATTACATATAGCTGACATGACATTCAATTTAATAATTTATCTTTTGCTGTAATTTTAAAATCGGAAAAGATTGCTGTTGTCCATTCCTCGATAATTCATCGTTTAATTCAATTCTTATATTTAATGGAGTAGTTTAAATAATAATTATATATATAAAAAAAAAAGCTCACCTTCGGTGGCTAGATTTGTCATTTGCATATAACTTTTTGTTATGTTCTACCTGTTTAAATTTTTCCGTTTTTTGAAATATTTTGGAACAGAACACAACTCAGTTCATTAAACTATTTATTTATTCAGTTCTAGAGCGATTTTTTAAACCATATTACGTAGCATGAATTTCAGTTAATAACAATGATATTCTAAATATTTTTTTGTTTGCAAAATTTCTTAAATAGATTCAGGTTGATAAGAATTCGAATTGAACTTTGGTAAATAAAGGTATATTTACGATGGGTCCTGTTCTGTAAAAACTGTGCGTGGGGATTCTCAGTTTCAAATCATTTTGTTACCAATGACTTAAAATTTTTTTTATTTATGGCATCACCACAAGAAAAAAATTAATTAAAATTACGAGCATAGAAAAAAAATTAAGTTGTATAAGTAATTAGTAATCTTTTAAAAAAAAAAACACACACACACAAATCAAGACTTTTAACAAAGATTTGAAATTTTTCACTTTCAGTTTATCATTTGTTCCAAAATGTGTTTTTTTAGAACATGTGATGAAAGCTATGGCAGCGCCTTATGCAAACTTCTGATTTTATAACTATAATTAAACAATCGAAATTTAAATTATTCAGGCAAAATAGTTTGCCGTTAAATTCGTTCATGTAATTTAAAAATTTTTCAAATCAAGAATAAATTAGTAAATGTAATAATAAAAAACAATTTAAAGCTTTTGCATGACTTTCCAAAGTCAAATTCTACTTGGAATATATGTATTTGAGTTCCAGCATCTTAACAGGATTTTCTACTCTGTATGGAAGTAAAATAAACAATCTGTCAACAGTGAAAAAACATGAAAGTGGAGAAAAGGTCCTGTAGTAACCGATTTCAGGAGAATTCAGAAGAGAGCATGAGAAATAAATAAAAAAAAAATCTCGTTTGAAAATGAACGTCGGTGGTGGAAAATAGAGGATTTAGTTCCGAGGGTAGGGAGGGGAAGGTGAAAGCAGCGTTGGCGTTTCAATGGGCGCCTAGAGCGCTCTTCAAGCCCAGTTTTTGTATATTGTTTTGCTGCTTTGGATGGATGGAGCTTTCATTTTTGGTGGTAGGAGCCAAGAAAAGTTCAAATTGCAGAGAAAGTTGTTGCATGATGAAAATCTGAGTGGTAGGATTTCCATTAGCTGAGAGGTGAATACCATTGAAACTGCTATTGGCTGCCCTTTTGGTGTGTGAATGAATTAAAAATATTCAGGGTGTGGTAAAAAATTGATAATATAATTAATGTTAAGAGAAAAAGCAAAGAAAGAATATTGGTTTAATGGGAAATTAGATAAAAATAAATAAGACTATTAAAAATAGTAATTAAAATAGTGGTGTTGCACTTACTCATTCTTTTAACAATACAGCTTGTATGATTGCAGTTTGCTTTCCCGCGTTGCTTTCGGCTGCTTGAATTTTTGTTCAATTAAGTAAAAGTCTGTAGTAGAGTTAAAATTTAAGCCAGGCCTTTAAGTTGTTCTATTGTCTGTATTATATTGTTAACTGGGTTTTGTTTTTTACTTTGTTTATAGTAATGAGGAGTGTTTTTGCTTACTTTAGGACTTTAATTGGTAGCCATCTGTAGTGAAGAAGCAACTGCTTGTGCGAAAGTGAAGTTTTAATTTGTACAGCATTGTTTTTATTATGCGATTATTTCTTCACGAAACAGAATTTTATGGATAGGGGTGTCTGCCTGTAACTTGTAGATAGATGACTTGATCTTCTGTGGTTCGGTTCTTACGTACTTCAATTTTTTCGCTCGATTTACGATTTCTTATGTTATGGAGGGAGTATTCAGTGCGTGAAGATATTTCAGGTAGATGTAAACCTGTGCTCCTGTCACACATCTTAGTGATTTGTTTTAGATTAGTTGATGTTTGATTTGTTTGTGCATCCCCAAATGCTGCATGTGTTCAATAGAAGGGGTCGTAATATCATCTTGCAGATTAGAAGTTTATTGTCAATCGACAACATCCTTTTTTTTGTCGATGAGCACGCACATGGGTCTCGTATTGACATTTCTCACCTCTTCAACTAAAAAGGTTTGTATTTTATATTTTCATTACACAGTAATTTACCATACAATCTCTAGAAACGTAAACTTATTTAAATAAAAAAATTACCTAGAAAAGGGATGTTTTCAGTTTCTAATCACAGTTTTAAGTTGGATTTTTCAAATTTTTAAAAATCTGTCAACCTATCATCAATGTCGTATCCCGTCTGGTTACTGACTGCTTTCAAAGCTGTCTGCAGGTGGCGCTAGTGGGCCCGGAACGATTATCGGGCACCACATAACTCGGCTATCCTGCATTTGGCTGGTGCTCCAAACAGTGCAAATATACGAAGAAACATAATAGAGTTCTGAAAAAAGAAGAATTTATGCTATCAGAGATCAGACTTCGCGCTGCATGATGTCAGGTATTCAGCATGTGATGCCGTACTGTCGGGCCCTTCCTCTTTGTATACGTCATAGGTGTTTCCTCCTTTTGGTCTAGTGATCCTGTAGTTTTCATGAGCATGGGGGATGAAATTTAACGATTGCAAAATTATGTGTTGGAATAGACGGATTCGTCTCCCTCCGGTTTTCGGCTGCAGTCTATTTTTTTTTTGCTGTAATAATTGTTTAAAATTCTAAACTAGCGAAGAAACGATGATCTCCTTGAAATTTTAAATGTGTCGTTGGTCACTATTGACGTACTTAGCAGGATATATATATAAAAAACCAAATTACATATTTATATGAAGTTAGAAATTTTTAGCTCTTTCAAAGATGCACAGGAAAATAATACTTTTTCCGTACTTGGGGCTATAATGATAATTTCAACATTGAACTGTCGGGAAACTATACTATTTTACTGTACTGTAAAACAAATCAAAAAGTACACTTTTCATTTGATACAAGATGTTACTCAAATCTTAATTATTTCATGACGCATTGCTGAATAGCATACGTCATTTATATATTAAAGTATAGTGCTAATTTATCATGACAATCTAGAAAAGATATATACTGCCAATACTACTTGAAATACATTTCTAACGAGTTCCAGCGCACGTATGATGTGCGCTTTTTCTCGGTGTATAGTGGAGTGTATCAGTGGTGTTCAGAAATTATTGATGTAAGTGTTAAAACTTGTATATAGTGCAGAAAAGTGGTTGCTCGATGTGGCTGCAAGGTGTGGATACAGGGAAAGAAGCATCTGAATTCGTACTTACTTGGGTTTCGGCGGTCAAAAAGAAGGAACCTTGAAGATTTCTCAGTTGGTGGGAGTGGGCAAGCATCTCAACCAATCAGAGGTTAGTGTGAGGGGTGGGAGCGGGAGTGCAAGCTCCTCACCCGATCGAAGGGAGGTGAAGGGTGAGTGCGGGTGTACAAGCATCTCGCCCAATCAGAAGGTAGTGATGATACTAAAATCTTAATTATTTCATGACGCATCGCTGAAAAGCATGCATCATTTATATATCAAAGTATTATGCTAATTTTTCCGGACTAGAAAGACAATCTAGAAAATATATATACTGACAATAATACTTACATAATAAATCATTTTTTGTTATATATTAAAAATTATTTAAGAGAGTGGTGTCAAAATTGCGCATGAATCGAAATCTTTATTTTTATAAATTAGGTATTTTACACAAAACTAATGATGGAGTATGGTTTTTTTTCCCTCCGTTACTTCGAATTATTTATCAGTTTCTATGGTTCGAGTTCAATAGTTTAAAATTATGCTTTATTTTAAAGGGACATCGGGTTAGGTCGATATCATTCGTAATTTTAATGCAGATTATGAGAAGGAAGAATTCACAAAATCAATAGTCTCCAAGAATCGGGGAAATGAAGAAATATATAATCTACACCGGACGATTTTAGAAAGAAAGAAAAATCGCAATCTAAACGTCTAAAAACAGTCTAACATTCTAGAAAGAGTCTGAAATACAATTGTAAATAATCAGACAGCCGTCTGTTTCAGTTCATAGGGGCGCGACCGTAGCAATTTAAATTGAGGAAATAGACATGATATTAAATCGTCGGTGTAAACCTGAAAATATTTGATTCGCAGAGCACATACTGTGTCAGTAAAATGAAAAAAAGAATATATAATATGATTGTGTTAGCAAATAATTAAATTTGCATAATCATACATGTAATAAATAGTTATTAAAGCTTTGAAAATATTTTTGAAATTTAAAAGTAGATTAGTCTATAGAAATCATTATGCCCCAAATTGATGTAACTGAACTCGTGATCAGTTTTTTGAAATCGATGGAACAAAATGAATGCATTGAAAACTATTTATTTTCAAGCAAAAGTGGTCGAGCGAAGATATCGCGTACTTCAGTTACAGTCCGTGTATGGGCATCGGATCGACGCCATTTTAATGGATTGATCACCTGAGTTATTTTCAAAAAGTGTAATAAACAATTATTACATTAAATTAAATTGTTAAATTGATTAAAAAAGAGACGAATCAAAAAAAACATCTTGCAGACAAACGTTCATTAAAAAATGCTAAGCTTGTATTTATTGTGAGTTTTATGTTTGAAAATTTTTACACTCCATCAAAATTTATATTTATATTTAAGGCATTTTCGTAAAAGCAATTGTTAATCCATAACCTCTTCTTGATCGAAGAATGCTTAAACAGCCTGAAATGTTGAGCAACTTTGAAAATCCGTTTTCACAAAAAAGTAACTGAAAAAGGTACCGTTAAAAATATATAGCATTTATGAAGTCTTATTCAGAAGCGCATTTTATTAAAAGTAATCATCTCCCATATGGTAAAGTACCATTTTCATATTCCTACATAGAGGTTCATACAATTCAAAAGTCGAAGGATCTCCCCCATGAGATGCACGGGGGACGCTATGCACCCTCAGTAATTTTTCGGTAAAGCTCTGAATTAAAAGAATTTGTTGAACTTCAAATATCAAGTACATTCGGAATGCAAAATATAAGCATGTTAATTTCGTCTCTTAAAAGAGCAACGTGCTGACTTGAAACAACATTTTATAGTTGAAATCAATCTCAAAAGAAAGAGCTTTTCCGTGTTGGAGGGGGAAATGAACAAAAGTGTTGCAGTCATAGCAAAATGAGTGCGGCGGGGGGGGGGGGAATTCTCGGTCATTGGAACAAAGACAATTTCTCATTCGCTAAGAAAGCTGTACTTGTGCTAAATGTAATGTAACATGCTTCACATTCATCCCACGAGGATGTGTAAATATATTATATGCGTTAAGCCCGTTCTTCCACAGTTCTATTTCAACTAGTTACAAAAGTAAAAGGGCTTGCAGCGCCTTCCACAGTGAGTTACAAAACAAAAATTCCAGTCAGTATTAGGAGGGAGGGATTTCCCTATAAACGTAGGCAGATAGCATCATTCACTAGGTACGTACTCAAAAATATTCGAGAATCAGTTCAAACACAGAATTGAATAGAACAATAGATAATAGTAGAAGTGTACACCACATGTCGAGACTTGCAAAGTGCCGCCCGTGCCTCCGCTCGTCCGGAATGCTTGTTTAGACCTGCAAAGGAATGAAATGCGACTTGCGCTGTGCTTGCAATCTACATTAGTATAAATACGAATGCCAAGAACAAAACTTTACTCATTTGTTTCCGGGATTTTGAGCTTAAAAGTGTGACTGTGAGTGAATTGATATCAGTGTTTCAGTGCCGGAAAAAGTAAGTATCTGCCTATTTGTTATACATATTTTTATTGTATATTGTAATTTATCAATCATATTATATTTGTTTTACTATTTGAGTGTAGTAGGTAGTTATGTAGTAAAAATTAAATACTACAGATTATTCAAAACTTCTATAAAAGAACAAAAAGCCTAGGAAGATTAAACTTTAAGTATCTAGGTACTTTTTTGTTTAGAAATATTTATTTACGCACATATAACCACAAGTATTATTTTAATAAATAGGACACAAGAAAATGTGCTGCTTTTTTTTTTTTCTTCTTAACACCCCCAATTTAGGGTGATATTTTTTAGGAGTTTTGGGAATATATACAGTAGAAATGTAGCAGCAGGGGATCTACAGAAAATAGTAAAACTTTGAAAGTGGTCCACGAGAAAAAAAAGTTTGGGAACCTCTGGCTTAAACGCTTATTCCTCTGAGCTAATTCCCGCCCCCCCTAGAAATGGGCTTTATTTTTATCTTGCCAATATTCAGCTCAGCGATGGGCCACTTGTTTGGAGCAGAAAAGGAGCAATTACTTGTGAGGGGGTCAACACGTTAAGATACTTAGAAACAGCTGTTTGATTCGAGTAAAAATTTAATTTGCGGTTTCGGCGAGTTGCTCGATTGATTCAGTTTAGTGATGATGCCCTCTCGACCGAGTCCTGACGGATATGAATGGAATTGCTCACAGCCATTGATTACCTGACTGTTGGGATTGGATTATATGTTGCTCGCAATACTTCGGAAGCGATCTTCCTTTCTTTGTGGACATTGATATTGATTCATTTCTCTCGTTGTCAGTGGGAGGGGCAGCCAAAGAGGCTTTCCTAATTAAGCACCCACAGACATTTACTTCTCTGTCACCATCTCGTAATGAAGGCCGTTTCTGATTGTGATTAGCTGTCGACCTCTGGAAGAAACAAACGTACAGGAGGAGTAATTTGAGCATTAATTACTAACTTGTTTGGGAGGGATGTATAGATTTTATGCTGATTTATGCTTGACAATATTAGGGCTATATTGTCAGCAAAATGGCGTACGGTGAGCACTTAACGGATAGAGATACTTACATTGTAACAGATAGTGAAATCCTCTTTTTTCAAACTAATGAAATACATATCTATGCTTTGCGTTTTTTTTTAAAAAATAAAATTTAATATTTACATTCAAGCATTCGCATAAAAAATGTATATGGAATTATTTTAATTATTTCCATACTTTTCAAGACCAAAATATTAATATAACCGATTTAATAACCGTGATATATCAGAATAATATTTGGTAAAAATATTTTTCAGGGTCTTTTGATAAAATCAATTATATTCACGAAATCCTTATGCTTTCATGTGTTTTAATAATTGTAAACATTTATATATTTCGTAATATAAAAAGGATGTCGGCAGGACATCTCGAATTTTTCGAAATATGGCTGAAGTATTTTTATATTCACGTAATTTTTTTTTTTTAAAAAAATAATTTTATACTTAATTCCTGTTCAATTCATTTTATTTAAATTTTGTATAATTCCTGTTTGTTTAAAAACTGCAGCCAGCCAATTTACTGAATTCATTTGAGGTCGTTTATGCAAAATTATTTCCGATTTCTTAGTTGGCGGATTTCTTCTCGACACTGTTTTTTATACTCAATTTGTTGATTCCAGAAAAAGAAAGAGAAAATAATTTAATTTCTAAATCCCAAGCTACAACACAATTCTTTTTATATTCACTTTATTTTTATTTATATTCACTTTATTATTATCACCACATTTTATAAGCAATTGGATAAAACATTAGAACACAAAATGTTTGTCTTTTACATGATATATATATATATATATATATATATATATATATATATATATATATATATATATATATATATATATATATATATATATATATATATATACTATATATATATATATATATATATATATATATATATATATAATGTTTTGCTTTTTCTAAGCAATTTTATTTCTGAAACATACTGCTACTCTGCTTCCTTCTTGTAATAACATGAGTCATACTTTCGAAAACAGTTTGTTGTATTTTTAACAATAAATTATCTGTCAATGTAAAGCTTCTTTTATGTAATTGCTTTCTAATTATGTGTTAGCAGCAAAATAGTATAAAGTTTGTATTTGGCCTCTTCATCGTCTCTTTAATTTTTTTTATTATTTTTTTTATTATCTGATTCAAAGTACATAAATATGCAATCAATGGCTGATCACTTGCCCCCTCCCCATTCATAATTTCATGCACAGACAAAGTAACATCTGAACATGAAATTTGGACCAAATTTAAAAATATTTAAATTGCTGTTTTACTTCAAAGTTTTTTATTGTATTCAAGCACAGAACTGAACTATATATCCTACTGTGAACTTTAGTTTTCCATTTGACTTTAATTCTTAAGTAAATATTTAGCTTATTTTTTAAATCAATGATTAAATAAGCATGAATATAATGAATAAAATACACATACGCAGTTCACTTTCTTGAATATCTTAAACGGAAAAGAAACTATCATCTCCCCTCTCGATTTCTGCTGGATGCATCATTCTATATGAAAACAACAGAAATAGGTGGGCCGAATTTTGTATTCCTGTTGAAATAATTATGACAATCATTCGAGGTACAAAAGATACTGAATACAGGAGTTTTTCTTAACAGTTGTTATATTTTTTTTCTTTTAATAAATAAAATGTTTTATAACATTGAAAAAAAAAATTAAAAATTTAGAAACCTTTACAGATTGGGTTTCAACAATGCGACATTTTTTTCCTCTGAAGCATTTTCTTCTTTAATGTCTTTTTTTTAATTTTACACAAAATTAAATTCCCATAGTGATTGAAAATTGCATTTTTCGAGACATTTGAAGTAATAAGATTTATGTAAAACGGCTCAAATATTTTCAACATGATTTCCCGTTTCTACAATACAATAACCTGATTAACATATAAATTTCTCAAACAAATGCATACTTTATCATGAAATGATATATTTCAAAAGTGATTTTGTAAATTGATTTTTAAATACTATTTTTTTTAATTATATTTTATTGCGTTTATATCTGATGCATTTATCTCTAGAAGTTATATATTAATCCAAGCAACACTGCCGTGAAAAGAAATTATTTCTTTGATAATGAATTTTAATAAAAAAAAACGAGAGAATTATGACTAACTTTCCAACTTTTAAAATCAAGTACTATTGTTGACAGACATCATATAATAATTAATAAAATTGAGCCACATTTGACGATTAGCGTCTAGTAAGTATTTATTTAAAAAAACATGTTATCAGGAAAAGTAAACTTTATAATTGTTTCTTTAGTTTTGTTCAAAAATTACTCGAAGATGTAATACTTTTTGTAGTATTAGTAAGTCAATTTTTTCATTATTAAAAAAGGGATTACTTTGTTTATTTATATGAAATGGAATCTTTCAAAATTGACACCTGATCGTCTGCAATATGAAATGCATTTTAAAAAATTGTCGTTTTAAAAAATGTTAAAAAACAATTCAACAGAAATGAATCTACTTTTATAAATTTTAAATGCAAATTAATTTTGATTAAAATTATCATTTTTATATATTTACCTAGATACCTGCTATAAAAATTGCATATGCCTCTTCGGATGGCAATACTGATTTTTTAAATGTTATTTTCAGGCATTTTCTTTTCCGACTTAAATTCATGTAAGCAATTGATATTGGATCAACCTGGTATTGTAATAAATTAATATGCTTTATGTTCTGATATGTATTCAACATCCACACACATTACATAGAAAAATTTAAATGGTTTTTTTTTAATCTTTTTGTAAAATTTCTAACAAAGTGATAAAATTTTGCAATTTTCTATATATAAGTGAGGATAAATATATGGAAACCATTTTTTTTTTTTTTTCCAGACGTTTACGTCTGAAGAAGAAATTTCTTTATATTGAGTTGGTTATAATAAATACACATATTTCTTAAGTATTTCATATTGAAAAATAATATATGTAGAATTTTTTAAAATGAAATACTCACTTAAAACTAAATCTCTAATTTCTAACTATTTCATTAAACTTACTTTCTTGCCTGTTTTATTCCACAGACAAGACACAGATGTGGGTATAGGGTTCTACTCCTTAACTGATATCTCTACAACAAACAATTCTGAAACATGAGAACAAACTTCTCTCTAGTGTACAAGCATTCTCTTTCTTCTAGGTAGATGTAAATGTCTCCTAACTCACTTGGAGTATATAACTTTTAATTATAAGAAAATACAAGGTCTATCTGATCAAATAGATCAAGAAGTTTGTTCCCATTATACATCAATTTTTCTCCATACTGGACCTTTGATATTGTGTCCAACTCCATATAATATTTGCTCGATATGATGATCTACTAATTATATAAATCAGGAAATTTACAAAAGCACACTACTGGCATTTTTTTGGTATATGTTATGACTTTTGAAATATAATACAGGACATTATGGATTTAATAAATTATAAAATATTTGGCCATTATAAACACAGTAATTGGATAAAGTTAAATTAGCATAAAATTAAAAATATATGTGTATAAGAATTTTTTAAATAAATACAAGAAAAGAATTTAAATTCAATATGTACACATAATTTGGCAAATAAGTCAACTTGTCGTAAAAATATCAACTTGTCGTAAAAATAAAAAAGTTTCTTGTATTGAAAATTAATACACCAAACTATTAATACTGCCAAATCTCATTTATTTCCGAAAGTAACATGCCAACTAGAGTCCAAGACTCACCTAGTTATAAGACAATTTTTTTTCATGGAATACTGTTAATCAAACAAAACAGAACGAGCACTTCCTTGTTGCCACAGCGTACAAAATAATATACGTTTTCAATATCGTTCAGTTCACTGTGACAAAAAATTAAACAATGATAAATAAATTCACGTAAACGAAATAATAAATTTAAATAATCGTTTTGCTTTTAACATAATAAACTGAAATTTATAAAGTGGATCTCACATCCTCCCACCTTGAAATGTGGAAGTCCCACAGCTCAACAACTATATTAGAGATCCAGCCTTTCGGGAATTTTAACAGTCCGTCCTAGTCTTGTCTTGTTTTGAACAACTGCGTAGTCGATGGAGTTGTCGTCAGAACACTTAGGAATAGCATTATTCATAGAGGCGATTTTTGTAGATAATGCATTTTTGTCAGGTGGAAAAGACGAATCATTAGAAGAGATCTCTAAAGGGAAGACGCGCTGAATTGGAAGCAGAATTTCTCCGCGAGATGTTCTAAGTTTAATGAGTCGACATACATCGTCTTTCCTTGGCAGAATTTCTGTCACTTTCCTCAGTGGCCAGTCGATTCGATTGGCGTTGTCACTTTTTATGAGAACAATGTCTCCGGGAGCTATAATCGAAGTTCTAGTCTTTTCCGGCCTCCTTATCAAAGATCCAAGATATTCGGACCTGAACCTCTTTCGAATGTCCTTTTGCAAAGCTAACCTGTATTTGACACGATGGTTGAAACTTTTATGATCTGCCGCATCACAGTCTGGAACACCAGAGTTTTTGATATCCTGAAGAAACATCGCAGGGGTAAGTGGAACAAATTCTGAGTCACATTCGTCGATGTAAGTCAAAGGGCGTGAGTTGATTACAGATTCACAATCACAAATAACTGTTGTCAACTCCTCGAATGCCAAACTTGCTCTTCCAAGTATTCTTCTCAAAAGACTTTTAAGAATACCAATTAGTCTCTCCCACCATCCACCCCACCATGGTGAAGAAGGGGGATTAAATTTCCACTTAATTAGATGAAGAGCATTGTCGCTACAAATGCGGCCCCAATCTAAACTTCTAAGCAAATTAGAAGCTAAGACAAAATTAGGCCCATTATCACAGTACATGGTTTCACATCGGCCTCTCCGAGATATAAATCGCCGTAGAGCTAGCAAAAAGCTTTCGGTTGATAGCGATGAAACAAGCTCTAAGTGGACAGCTCTATATGCGGCGCATGTAAAAATGCATACCCACGCCTTCTTTCCATCTTTTAAAAATAAAGGTCCTGACAGGTCAATTCCACAGATCTCGAACACGTTTGCCTGTCGTATTCGATCTTCAGGCAAAGGAGCAGATACAACATCACAACATTTAGAAGAAAATCTTTTGCAAACGACACATTTTGAGATAACAGAACGCACTGTTTTTCTTCCACTCAAAATCCAAAAATGTTCTCTCAAAATATTAAGCAAAATTTGAGTTCCAGCATGATTATTTTTGATATGGTGAGAAAATATTAGTCTTTCGACAACTTTATGATTGGACGGGAGAACAGCTGGTTCCCTAAATCTTCTGTATCCTGACTGAAAATTATTTTCGTCTTGAGCCGTATTATTCCACGCACTCAAAGTTTTTAGTTTTGCATCATGCTCGTTCACAAAAGATTCCGACTGGACCAATTTTATCACTTGTTTCTCTGCTGCCCTGTATTCTTCAGCATCCAAACTTCCCTTTTTCCTTAGCTGAACATCGCATCTGCAGCTCTTTATAAATCGCAAAATCCATCCCCACTAACTTCACAATGCTTTCATATTTTGAAAAGCGCTGATAAAACCAACCTGCAGATGAATCTTGATTTACAGACACCAAAGCTAATATTGAGCTTTTCCTTTTCTCTTTTAGTATCTCATCTTCATCAAACTCATATTCATTGCATGGTCCTTCGTCTTCAAATAAAGTAAGCCATTTTGGCCCCTCCCACCATCTATTTTTCACTAAAATACTTGCTTTGCATCCTCGGGAGGGTAAATCAGCTGGATTTTCAAATCCAGAAATATGACGCCAAGAAGAAACTTGGCTAATATTCCGTTTTTCTTGGACTCTGTTATTCACGAAAATAGACCAATTTTCATCTTTAATGATCCAGGTAAGAACGGTAGTGAAATCACTCCAATAAAAACATCTAATATCCGTCCATCCAAGAGCATCCAACTCAGATTTCGTTAATCTTGCTCCCACCAATGCAGCAAGAAGCTCTAATCTTCGAATTGTAGCAACTTTCAGAGGAGATATTCGTGATCTCGAGGCTAAAAAATGCACCTTTCCACATTCTCCCTCTTGTACAAGATACGTAACGGCGGCATATGCATCTCTACTTGCGTCACAAAAGGTATGAAAGGAGAATTTCTTCATATTTTCTGGATAAACGTTGATCCAGCGAGGAACGGTAACATTTTCCATTACTTTTAGTTCCCTAAACCCTTGTAAAAATTCTTGTCGAAGGGATCCAGGGATTTCTTCGTCCCATTCGAACGATAATTTCCAGGTTTTTTGTAGCATAATTTTGGGACAAAGCATTACAGGAGATACAAATCCAAATCGATCAAACACTTTGTGAGTAACCGATAATATTGTACGTTTAGTAATGTTGTCGACATTTACTTCTTTCAACCAGCTGATATTTAGCGAAAAATAGTCTTCAATTTTATTCCATTGAAGGCCTAACAGATCTGTTTTGAAGGATATTCCATCCTCTGTTAGTGAAGATTCCCAATCCCTCAGAATGAAACCACCTTTTTTTAATAACTCATTAGAAACACTTATCACTCGCTGCAAATCTAATTCACTGTGGAAGCTGGTTACAAGATTGTCCACATAAAAACTCTTCAAAAGACAACTAGTTACAAAAGGATCAACGTCAGTATTTTGTTCAAGATGATACTTCAATACAGCTCCTAGTAGAAAAGGACTGCTGCGAACGCCAAAAACTACTCTGGTATGCGAAAAAACCTGTAGTCGTTTCAGGCCTTATTTGTCCACCATAGAAATCTCAAGAAGTCTCTGTCTTCTCTACAGAGGCTAATTTGCAAAAAGGCTTTCTTTATGTCTGCGATTACACCAATCTTCTTTTCTCGAAAACGCAGCAAAATATCAGGAATGAGCTCAGTCAAGTTTAGACCACTATGTAAGGAGTCATTTAGTGACGGATGTCCTTTGATTCGAGCAGATGCATCAAAAACCGGGCGAATAGGAGTTGTCTTACTAACTTTGATAACAGGTCTGTGAGGTAGATAATTAGCAGGCAAATCTTCATCTTCAATTGGTACTTCTTCGATAATTCCTTCACGCAGCCATTCGAAAAATATGCCCTCATAACTATCGTACAAATTTTCCTGAAATAACTTCTTGGTTGTGGTGTCTAACCTTCTTTTAGCTTGCTCAAAATTATCAGGTAAAGGCACACAGTTATCTAACCAAGGCAAATGAACTTCATGGCGATTATCTTCATTGTACCTAACAGTTCGAAGAAAATTTTCAGTAGTCAAATCCTCTTGCTCTTTTTTAGACAGCTTTTCAATAGGATCCTTGATTCCAATAGAATCCAGTTTCCAGAAGTCCGAAATGTCAAACTCTTTAGCGAAAAGTGATGTCACTAATATGGCATTACTTGTAGTAACTTTACTATCAGGAACTTTCCCTAACAAAGTCCACCCAAGCAAAGTTTCAATGGCTACTAATCCGCATGGTAAGACCCTACGCTGACCGATTAAATTATTTCCAAAAAGATCAGCTCCTATAAGTACTTGTACTGGTTGTGGCTTTTCTCCAACATCACTTAATGTTATACCCCTTTCTTGAAGCTCTTTTAACCAAGGCCCGGAATTCACAGGTGATACATCAGTACAAATAGCTATCTGATCCAAAACTTCAAAGTTGCGTGCAAAATTGTTCTTAATTTTTTTCAACCTAATTCTGTAACACGTATGTAGAAATTCTTTAGATTTAATCCCACCAAACAGTGAATGTACCAGAGTTTCTTTCTTTACAGGAACGTATCCCATTTCTTCCGCAAGACTCTTTTCAATATAAGACTTTTGCAAGCCGGTGTCCAGAACAATTCGCACGATTTTTTCTTTTTTATCTGATATGAGCTTGCACTTTAGAGTCTGTAAAACACTTTAGGACCCACACTCAGATTGGACATGTTAACCTCGTTGAAAACTTCAGCTTCTTCCGTCTTCTTGAAATCTTTTTTTCTTGACTCGTTTGTATCGCACATCAAGGGAACATGTTTCTTCCCGCAAATTACACATCTCAAAAATGAACGACATTTTCGGACGGGGTGTCCGGGAGCCAGACGGGCAAAACAACAATTTTTTCCCTTCAAAATCCTTTGTTTTTCATCTAAGCTCATTTTTTGTGCAGAAAAACAGTCTGCACTGGGATGAGTTTTCTCGCAAAACACACATGACTTTTTGGTTTCATGAGTATGTGAATTGGTAAAAAGACCGGAGGCGGTGGGTTTTTTATTTTGTTTTACTCTTGGCTCAAATTTCTTATTTCTAAAACCAATATTGTCTTTCTTTTTAATTAAACCGAAACCTTGCATCGCCAAACAAATCCTTTCTTCTGATTCTACTTCAGATTTTAAGAATTTTACTAAGCTACAAAGCCTTTCTTGTGGTTCGCCACTATGATTGAAATCAGGACCACTTTGTCTTTGCCATGCTCTTAGTATATCTTCCGGTAAGCATGACTCAACCAAAGGATGAAGTAGAGCAGCGCTTTTATCCGTTGTTACGCCAAGTGCCCTAAACTGAGACTCCAAATGGTCATACAGCGTACATAAATTAACAGTCGAACTTTGCGAAGCGTTTTGTAAAACCAATTTTAAAAGCTCGCGGACATAGAATTCTATAACTAAATCAGTTCGACCAAAACGTGATTTTAAAGATTCAACAGCTTTGGCGTAGTTGGCGCCGGTGGGTGGAAAACTTTCCACTACCTCCCGAGCGAGTGAGCCGCTAACGGTTGCTTGCACAAAATACTGAAATTTATTTTCTGGTGCTATATCAACATCATTATAAACATGTTCGAACTGACTCCAAAAAGGCAACCAGTCCTTTAAATCTCCCGAAAAATGGCGTAATTCTAACTTAGGTAAGTGAAATTTCTTTTTTACACTACCCGACTCTGGAGTTTGATCATCTAGAGTATCTAAAACTGTCCTGGAGTTTAATCTGATCAGATCCAACTCATGTTGTCTTTGTCGTTCTCTTTCTTCTTCTTGGCGCTTTCTCTCTTCGTCTTGGCGCTTTCTCTCTCTCTTTTTTTTTTTCTACCTTTCAGAAACAGTTGTGGCTAGTACGGTTGAAACAAAGTCTGGATTTTTTTTATATTCTTTACTGTTTAAAATTACATCTTTCAGTGTAGATATGGTAACCTTCAACGGTAAGTCCTCATTGATCTCTTGACACAAATAAATTAGTTCTTCTTTCTTGAAGCCTTTAACAGATGTAAACATATTGACACTTAATAGTCCTGACGCGGACGCCAGTTGTCGTAAAAATAAAAAAAAAGTTTCTTGTATTGAAAATTAATACTCCAAACTATTAATACTGCCAAATCTCATTTATTTCCCAAATTAACATGCCAACTAGAGTCCAAGACTCACCTAGTTATAAGACAATTTTTTTTCATGGAATACTGTTAATCAAACAAAAAAGAACGAGCACTTCCTTGTTGCCACAGCGTACAAAATAATATACTTTTTCATTATCGTTCAGTTCACTGTGACAAAAAATTAAACAATGATAAATAAATTCACGTAAGCAAAATAATAAATTTAAATAATCGTTTTGCTTTTAACATAATAAAACTGAAACTTATAAAGTGGATCTCACACAACTAATAAATTTAATACAACGCATAATTAACTAAATACATAACGTAGAAAATATTTTCAAATCATGCATGAATACTTTTACTGATATAAAAGAATTTGGATTTGAAATGCCAAGCAATTCAGCAATTGTTAGTGAATTATCGTGAAAGTTAATAAAAAGCATTTTATTTTGAATGTTTGACATGTACAATCAATTCAGCACGAAAATAAATTATTCTTTATTAACAATAAACAAAAACATAAAGTATTTTCCGAAAACACACATAATTACTTTTCCTTTGATAAAGAAGAATGAATAAGAAATAAAATGTATACTAATGCAGTATTTACATTCCTAATTCAGCACATTACAAGAAAAATCAAATATGACACATCAAAGCAAATACATTCCCAAGCAAAACGGCTCTTCCTAAATATAATATCGGTCGCCAAAAATCGTGATAAAGCAAATAATTATGTTCTCCTTTCCAAAATATACAAAGAATTTTAGCATAAATAAAGAAATAAAAATTGTAAAAGTCCACAGATCTGAAATCTATATAACATCTTTTTTTAATAAAGTTCAAAAAGGTTTCAAAAATTTGAGTTGAAGAAACTTAGTTAAATTTCGTTGTTTTCCCATTGATCAACAATCGACGGGAAGTCGGGTAGGTTTGCGGGCGAGTTTGGCTCATTTTTGTTGTTTACAAAGTCGAACTTGTTGATTGATTGATTGTGGAATCCCTCAGGAATCACCCAATCAATCAATCATTTCGTCTTTAATCAATTCATATGCAAACTTTCATAAGCAGTTCAGAATGGATTTATACCTCTCCACCGTTTTTTTTTGGTAGTGAAGTAAAACGTTTATGAGAGAGAGTAGTATTAATGAATGAAATGTAATAAGACACTGTGTTAAGAAAATTTATAATTGTATTTTTTTTTTTTTTTAATATCGAAATCTATGTCATTTATCGCAATATAATATTTTATTTTGTATTGTGTATACTCGGAATTCTTTGTATTGAAAAAAATTCTTTTATTTTTTTTTCTTTTCTTAATTCTGACCGATTATTTGTATGTTCTGAATTCATTTTAACTTCATTGTGATGCTTTCTCAGAATATTTTAATATATCGTTCTTTTTTTTTAAAAAAAAATACCCATTTAATAATTATTAAAATATATATTTCTATTTTTGCATTACAAATAATCCTTTGAACAGGTGTTATTTATAGTCATATATCATTTTGAATTTATTTCTGTGCAAGTTTAAAATCTATTTTGGTTAAGATTTTATTGTTTGATGATAATTTTTTATACCTATTTTATTTCTTCTTTCGATATGTAGTTTCTAAGATTAAATAATTCATTCAATTTGAAATGAAGTGTATTACACATTTTTAAAAAGTGCATGTTTAAATTTACATTATATTTCGTTATTGTTCTTATTGACAGCTTTGTGTGTTGAAGTTATTGTAAGCAATTTTATTTTGGAACAAAACAAAACAATGCAATTGAATGCTCAAACTTAAAATATAAGTACTGCCTTAGAAAACCCTCTGATAAAATAATTTTTCAAACCAAATTATATCGATCAATATCAACTCCATGTTAATGATCAGTATTTGTATCAATCAAAAAGTAGTTGCAAGTATATGTCATCAATAAATCTAAACTTTTCATAGAAAAATTATTCTTAGCAATGTATTAATACATATTTGGACGTACATTTGGTTTTCAGTTATGATCAAATGGTACATCGTACTGAATTTCAAGAATCATTGATGTAGACAATAAAGAGCCAATATTTGACTGATTATTTGATTTATTTATATCACATGATTTTTGTTCATGTACTTAATATATATATTTTTTAATTTTCAAAAGTTCGCGGTTTATGTGTCGGGAATGAATTATTATATGTGTTAACACACACATTATATTAAAAGATAGAAATTGTATAATAGTGAAATGAATGTGCTCAAGAAATTTAGGAAATTCATATGTATTTGAATGCATTTCTAGTATTAAATATAGATAAAAAGGGTGAGCATTGTACAATATTTATTACCGATGTTCATTTTTTTCAAAGCAAAAAATGAGTACTCTTTTGTAATCATTAAAACAAATATTGTGAAATTTAAGAGACTGTTTTGATCTAAAGAAAATGAATTTCTATCTATTTCAGCAATTTTTAAGAGCTGGACATTTGAGTTGACATTAATCTAATATCAGCTTGTACATCTGCTCCCCCATCACTTGGTGCGAAATCTTTCAAAGTTTCTGAGTTGTTTGCTACCTTCAGTTGTACAAAGCACATTGGTAATTATATTTTTGTGTCTATAATCCTCTTTTTTTGTTTATATACTTCATTAGTACACATATGCTCTTTAAGACATGCATTGCTCTTATATTTAAAGATATATTATTTGAATTCATGTTTGGAACTTTGCAAAGTGTATTGTCGTATGGGAAATCCACTCAATTTCTTTTTTCAACGTGATAATGTTTTTAAAATGCCAATAATTATATTATAAAAAATAATACAAATTTTTCTTCAGAAATATAGTTCAAACTTACCATAGTTCTATCTTTACAATGAATGTCCAGAATATATATTTTTAGGAAAGTTTTGTGTGTTATGAATGTAATTCAATCTGAAAAAAATCATCTGTATGAAATTATGTGAACATATCTGTATGTTGTATGATGTATATGTTTTATTTATAAAAGGAATATGTTATGAATTATTCAATATATTTCTGTATAAGTAGACATGTTACAAGTGTCTTTGTGAAGATTAACAGTTTTTAAGTATTGAAGTGTTTCTGTTTACAGTCTTTTTTTTCAACCAATAT
>BMAW01131165.1:0-23340 GCA_019974015.1 Nephila pilipes
GGGGGGGGGGTCTTTTATGGCCTCAAGGCTCGAACCCGAAACTCGACGAAAACCGTGAGTCCACGGCCTGGCAACAACTGGATACCTGTTGTTGGGTGCCGCTGCACGTATCGTGTTTCCCGCATTTAATATGTAATTGTTATGAGCTGTTGTGCTCAGTTATGATACAAAAACTATTTCATTACACACAATCCACTTATAATGGGTATTGGTAAATTTTTGTCCAAGAGGTTAAATACATTAGTATATACTTTAATGGCAGTACTAAGTATCAATCTACGAAGATCTGTGCAGTGTATCAATCTACGAATTGGCGCTATAAGTTCCACTATTAAGGTTCAAACTGTGAAGTATATTGATGACTGTTCTATCCTCCTCCAGTATTATTCGATTAATTGTCACATGACTATTCAGATACTGTGGAGCAGTTTGATACCAGAGTTCAGTTTGATATTTATTAAAATTTATCCGCCAATCTCTTATTTTTTCTTTCTTCGAAATAATATTCTGTCGACCCAGTTTTAATAACACAGTGTTAGGAGTCAATTATTAGAGACACAGTTTAGTTTAGTTTTTATTAACGTCGCACTAAAGCAACACGAGGGCTTTTGGCGACGGACCTCGTAATTTTGAACCTCGGTCAAGTGACGAGGACGACACCTGAGCTGGCACCCCTCTCCTAACATCTACACCACATCAACGGGAGGACTTTGGACCCCCGACAGATTTAACGTGCATCAGCCCCGGCTACACGGTGGGTCTTTGGCGCCCAGGGATCGAACCCACGACTGAACGAAAACCGCCGGCCCATAAATCCGAAACCTTGACCACAAGGCTACCGCGGCCACTATTGGAGACACTATATGAAGCGGTTAGTACGATATGGAATGGATTCAGTATGTTATCATTGATACGACAAGCACAATAGAAATGCTATGGTTAATTTGATTAGATCTTCAGCTCTCGGACCACCTCCATAAAGGCTATACCTTAAGCTTTATTTTTCATTTGATTTATTATTGGGACAATCTGATTCCGTTTGAGAAAATATATACTCTTAAGTTTAGTTTTTATTAACGTCACACTAGAAGCAACACGAGGGCTTTTGGCGACGGATCTCGTAATTTTGAACCACGGTCAAGTGACGAGGACGACACCTGAGCTGGCACCTCCCTCTCCTAACATCCACACCACGCCAACGGGAGGACTTTGGGCCCCAAACAGATTTAATGTGCATCAGCCCCGGCTACACGGCGGGTCTTTGGCGGCCAAGGATCGAGCCCGCGACTAAACGAAAATCGCCCACCACGAATCCGAAGCCATGACCACTAGGCTACCGCGGCCACGAGGACGAGATTGAAGCCTGTGTGTGTGAAAATAAAGTGGAGCTACTTTTCACGTATTTCTCGAAAAAAATCACAATTCCGCATTTTTTTTTTTATTATTATTTTAATGTCAGCTTAGTCTCGATGACATCGGACTCCCCTCCCCTGGAATCTTTTTTTCCTTTCCTTTTAAATACATGTTTCTTTTAAATTTATGAAAAATTACTTTATGACTAAGGAATAGAAAATTTTGCTGTTGTTTTTCTGCATATTCATTAATAAAATTAATTCATTTTTAATTAGCTATTCCATTTTATCATTTCTAAAACAAGCAAATAAAAAAATTTAACGATTTATTTTTTAAATAAAACCATTGTTTTATGAAGCGCAACACATTCAGCATTATTCATACGTTTTGCATACTAACACATGTATATAATGAGGGCACACAAAATCTGTGATGGGAAAAAAATGCGCTCATTGAGTGTATTTTTTAAATAATTAATACACCAGTAAAGTTGTTGAAAATACATTGCTAAGTGAATAAAGGTAACTAACAAATTTAAGAATTCGTGAAATAATTAAATTAATTCTCAAAAACGTACTAAAATGACTCATTTGTTCGGTCGATTCCAGTTACTCATAAATGAATGATTTTCCCGAAGTCTTAAATCCGAGCGCAGTGAAACGTATCAGAAAATAAAAACATTCAAAAAATTTCTTTCTTTCATACTTAATGAAATCTTTATCACTGCAAAAAAAAAAAAAAAAATCGCGGTCGCTGCAGCCGAGTGGTCATGGTCGCGAGCACACGGCCAGCGTTGTTTCCGACAAGCTGCTGGTTCGAGTCCCGACGTCATTAGCTACTTGTCGAGTAGCGAAATGAGGAAAATTGTTTGAGTCGAGGCTCAATTGAAACGATGTGGAAGTTTGGAGAATAAGATGTCAGCCAGCTCGGATGTCGTCCTCGTCACTCGACCATGGTTCAAAATAACGAATAACTCTCGTCTTGTTTCTCATTAAGACATAAATAAAACAGTCAATCACGTAATAAAAGAACGAACTTTTTCACCCGTACGGAAGCTAATGCAGAACCTAACTTTAACTACGACTGTTGTTATAATAAAGTTAATGAGGTATAAATTTAAATTATTTTTTATATTTTTATAACTATATAAAATATCATTGTTAGAATTTATCAATATTCTCGTCTTTACTAAATACTTAGTTAAATCTATTCGACTTGGTCAAAATTCAATGAAAATTTTTCCTTTATCTAAGAAAGGTGATTTAATTTTTGCTCGAAATTAAAGAATGATTTACCTTTTACTTGATCATTGCATATCGTGTTTTTTATGTAAAAATTGATTCGTATTTAATGAAGTTTCATTCGTCTTCGCTGCCAACTCCTAGTCAAGGGATCTATAGTGCTTTTTCAAAAGATTCTGTCCACGACAAATGCTGACGACGTTTTGTGCCACTGACGACCATTACAGCTGCATCAGTTTCCTTTCATGGCGCTTCAACAACTTTTTTTTATTTGGCAAGTGATGACGGTTTTTAAAGTGAGAGAAAAGTTTGATTAAAAATAACAACAGAGTGAGATGGGTGAGACTAAAATGGCGAGAGTTCCAGTTTGTCACACTAGAGCATGCGATAGTCCTCGCCTGCCGCCTGCTCTTGTGCGGATGGGCCAGATGAAGCGGTGTCGAAGTCAGATGACGAAAACGACGTTTGAGTTGGTACTCATTCCCCATATTACGAGAGCAGTTTTGTGGCTTGGTTCAGTTTCAATTAAGCAATTCGCTTAAGAAAGTTGGGTTTAATCAGGACTCGAAATTCCCTATCGAAATCTGTTGGCGAAAACCTTTTTTCATAGGATTCTTCTTAAAAGTTACTTTTTCGAAGATCGGGTAAAAACTCTCTTTCTATTTTTTAAAACCAGAAACTTTAACGAACATTTCCAAATAGCGAGTATTGGTTCATAAAAGATTGGGAATTTTCCATTTCTTGGGGGAAAACGAGAAATGTTGGAAACCATGTATATTTACGATACAACAATGATAACTTTGTTCACGGAGTCTGAATTGCTTCCCATATACGGGAAGAAAAAAATACTTCTTTTCGTGAGAAAGCACAGATGTTTTTTGAACAATATATATATATATAAATATAAAAAATTCCCGCAACAGCTTCACTCCTCTCACAAAGACAAAATGATTATTACACTACGCTCGCAATCACTTCCTGTGCTCTCGATGGACGTATTTGTGTAAGTGATGAGCATGCTTGAAAATGTCTCCTCATCAGAAATCGGTGGATGCTCTTCTAGAATATGGCATTTTCAAAGACTCGTTCTGAGAATATAGTGATGTATGCGGCCGTAGCTTTTGGGGATGATCCTCTCATAGATTCGCATAATTGGGTTGATTGGACCCTCGCATCATCTGACCGCTGAGCAACCTTCGCAAGAGAAACAAATAGTTATGTTACGGGAAATAAAGGGAGAAAAATAAAACAAGGAATCCATTCAGTGTGTCGGATCCTTTTTTGCATGAAGACCGTCCCTCCTTCGGGAACCGGTTTCTTAGGGAAAGGGTTGAATGACTTTCTTCTTTTTCATCCCTGTGAGAGGAAATGACTTTTCTGTGTTAGTGGTTTTCTTGCGCTTGAGTCGGGCGCTGGCCGTAACAGGATTGTAATTCGAATCTTGGGTCAAAACGACAACAAATAATGTAACAATTTCTTTCTCACTTTTTTTTTTTATCTCTTTCTCGGAGAAATTCAGTGATAATCATATCCCCGATTTTAATGGTAAAGGTTTGTATCTTAAGTGAGTATTTAATTATTAGAATTAGTAGGAATAATTTATTTTTGCTTTCAAAACAGCTGCAATTTTTTTTTTTTTTTTTTATAAAGTCTAAAGATTATATATAATTTGTAACTGTACTCTATACAAAAGATGAGAGTACAGGAAATGCATCTTTTGAAAATTCATGTCTGAAGAGCAGGATGTTAAGAGAGACTAAAGGACAATTTTACAGGTTAAGGCGATAATTAAATGTATTTATAAAGTACAAGTAATATATATATCTTTTCTTCGCATAACAACATTTTGGTAAAAAGTAGTACTTTTAAAGAAGTGAAAAAGATTTACAAATATAATTTATTCCTTTTTCATAAATACGTTACCGATCTAAGAGCTTGTATTACAATTCCGTACAGAAATAATTGAATCCCCATGTATAATGAATATAAGATTGATACAAATGGAGTAATAGATATAAGAAAAAGAGCATATTTATACAGAAATATTTCATACATAAGGATATTTGAAGGAATTAGAAGAATAAATTCCAATCTACAAATACGGATTTAAAAAATGCATTAAAACATAATTATTTTAATTTATTGATCAAGCATTCCCTTCCTAAGGAATTTCTTGATTTCGTTTCTTGATTCCTTTTATTTTCTTGCTTGAATCTTGAACGGAAAGACGCTTGCATTTTTTCTTCTTAATATTTTTGATGATGGTGTTTCCTCTGTAAGATTACATTATTGGTACCTTCACCATATAAATTTCTCTGATGCCGCGCAATGTACAGATTTGAACGGAACAGAGAGAAATAATTAAAAACAGAAATTATGTAAAACTTGGCCTATTTCATTCCAAAATATGCCAGTAAGTAAGTTAAAAAGAAATTATCTTAGCGTCTCGAGAGACAAATTTGGCTCACAATTATTATATAAATATATTAATATTTTTGTCCGTTTCCATTCCGACCCGAATAAATACACAGAATCAGATGTCAAGTCAGATGATTTTTCTTTTTCTAGTTATTTGAAGCCGTGATTTTTGAAGGGAGCATCGATGGCTTTAGTAAATCACATTTGGTTTAGTTGAAATACAGCTGATCTAATATTCCTTTTAATAGTAAATATGGATTTTACCAAATGACATAAACATAGCACTGGTTTCAAATACAAAGTCATTCAATTTGTGAAAGAAAATGGAAATCGTGCTGCAGCAAGGATGTGACTCAAAAAATGACGAACTTTTCATGTCATTCGATAATGAAAATATTTATGTGCGTAAGGTCATTTCTTTTAAATAAACAACATTTAGGTACATATAGAAATCTAACTTCTTTATGCTACTCTTTTCCGAATTGTTACATCTATCATTTTCACATACGGCATATAACACGCATTCGTAAATTTCGATCGTGATTTTTGTGTGGCTGCGGTAGCCTAGTGGTCATGGTTTCCGACTCGTGGCCGGCGGTTTTCGTTGAGTCGCAGGTTCGATACATGGCCATTAACAACCCGCTGTGTAGTCGGGGCTGATGCTCGTTAAATCTGTCGGGCCCAAAGTCCTCCCGTTGGCGAAGTGTGGAAGTAAGGAGAGGGGTGCCATCTCAGGCGTCGTCCTCGTCACTTGACCGAGACTCAAAATTACGAGGTCCTTCGTCAATAGTCCTCGTGTTACTTCTGGTGTAACGTTAATAAAACCTAACAAACTTGATTTTCGTATTAAAAGTGCACATTATACACCGGAATATATATATATAGAGAGAGAGAGAGAGAGATAGAGAGAGAGAGATGTATATAGATGTGTGTGTGTATAAAATCAAGTCATCATTAAGGTGAACTGCTGTTACCATTGGGTGCTGCCATCTATCAAACGGATCCAAAGCAAATTTGACACTGATTCATGAGTTAATTTTGATTTACTAGTCATATTCTGCCGAATCAAAATTTGATTACAACCGCGTCGAGTTGTCGCCGTCATTTCGCGTTGAGTTGTCACCTTCGGTGAGACATGGATTCATCGTTATGCACCAGAAACTAAGCGAAATCCAAAATGTTGGATTGCTTCCGGTGAATCTTATCCAAAAAGGCGAAAATTGTCTAATCGACCGGAAATGTTATGACGGAGGACTTTTGTGAGCCGACGCTGTTCTCGCTCTGTATTATGCAAATCTTGTTGAAATAAATATATCTTACTGTTTGTTGCTGTCTGTCTCTGTATGCCGAGTTTCATTCCTGTCTAATCACTCCTTCTTGGTGTTGTATTTCCAAAGTCGCATAGTGTATTTGGTCAATCATTCATACTTCAACACTGATCCATTCAAGATATTATATTATTTTAAGGTATTAGGCACTCTAACAAATGAAACGGTTCAATGAATTTTAAATGTTATTTATCTAGGTTAACATAAATATATTTACAATGCGCTCATCCAAGAAGAACCCGATGTTGTTCCTTTAAAGGTTGGACAGCGTCTGCCCCAAGTTTCCAAAAGGACACAATGACTACCACATTCTACAGCATTTGTGATCAACATTACAAGTTTATAGCTCAAGGCATTAGGCGGGAAAAATGCTGTTACCATGGCCCTTCATGTACAAATAATATTAGATTATTCACTAAAATTTTACATATATTTTTAAAAAATATTTTATATATATATATATGAATTGCAAACAAAAATGCAAAAAAATTTGTTCACTATACAATACTTGTATAATTTAAGTACAATTTTAAAATTAAGTAATTATAAGAAAAAAAATTTTGAAAGTACAGAAAAAAGTCCAAAAAAATTATCAAAGATTACATCTTAAAAAATTAACATATTTAAAAAAATAAAGAAAAGAAATACAAAAACGTAATAAAACAAAAGAATATATACAGAAAATAGCAAGAGATAAATGGAAAAAGAGATTCTTTGAAATTGAACGAAAGGAAAATAAAGCTGTATAATACTGCCTTTAAATTAGGATAGAGGTATTCTGTTTCAACATGTTTAGTGATCCAACCTTTGTAATCAGTAACACAAAACGCATTGCCTCACACAACCACAGAAGCACAATCAAGGAACGAAAGAAATAGAGCATCGAAAACCTCTAATTTAAATCAAAATTCGATGAAAACTAAAACATAAAAAATAACTTGTCCTAATACTAAGAAATATTACTAAAGTTGAGAAAAAAAATTGGAATAAAATTTACTCATATTTAAAAAGCATTGATGTCACCACTTTTGGTCCAAGACTAACAAATGTCAACAAAAAATTAAATTATTAAATAAACGATGCTATAGTTCTCTATGAATAAGATTTAGAATTGAGAAGAAAAAAAATTCTAAAATGCAGTTTGAATTAGATTTGAACGAAGATACTCGTTATAAAAATATTTAAAAAATATATATTCAAAAATAAAACCAAATAGAAATATAATAAAAAAAGAATCAATTTATTCTATTCTACGACTTTAAGAATTAATCTATTTTATAATTTTTATTCTTTAAATTTGTTTTTAAAAATTAATAAGTGCTATTAAGCCTTAACACAAGCATGAAACAATTTATTTAAATTATTCTGAAAATTCAAAGGCATATAAAAACAAATAAAATATTTCGAAGATCATAATTAAACAATTTATTTCTAAAAATATTTCAGCTTTAAATTCCTGGATAAGAAAGGTACTCTATTTATATAAAAATAGTTGTCTCACTCGCCAAATTCATTACTACTAATCCTATTATCTACGACTTTTATTCTAAATTTTAGTTAATACCTAAATCATCTGTTCAATAAGAATTTTAATTATTTTGAATCAGATTCTTCATTTAAGTATGAAAGATAAAATAATGAATTCTGCTTAAAATTTTTGTTAATTTTTTTTTGAAAAATAATGTAGTCATACAAGCAAAGTGGTTTTTTTGCTTTCTATAAAAGTTTGTTCATGAAGATGTAAGAGTAAATATTGGCAAGACTATATATATATATGAATAATAATGTTTTCCAGTTATCCAAATATAGTAACAGAGAAACAAATAATCGTCTTTTGGCATTCAATAAGAAGTTGGGTTTACATCTTACAAACATTAAATTTCCATATATTTTCTTAACGCCAAAATTTCACAAAAATCCTGTCAAATTTCGAAGTATTACGAATGGATATAACACCTATATCACTAAATCTGGCAAACTTTTACAATTCATTCTTCAAAAATCTATTGACAATATTGAAAATTCTGCTATTATTAAAAATAGTTTTGAAATTGTCAAGAACTTGAAAGAACAAGAGGTATTCTTTATACATGGGTACGATTTTGAAGACCTTTTTAACTCAATAGATATTCAAGATTTAATTAAAGTTCTTGCAATTTTATACAATAAATATCATTTTAATCAAACAATAAAACGTGAAAAATTCAATAATCTTATTAAACTAGTATTACAAGAGAATTTTATAGTTTTCGGTCAAAATCTCTATAAGCAAATTCAGGGTCTCCCTCAGGGAGGTCCAGCTAGTAATTGTCTGGCCAATTTTTATTTACATTTTTATGAATTAAAACAGATTGATAATGATTCTTACTTTCTTTATCGCTACATAGATGATTTAATTATTTTAGGTAAAACTGAGGAATTTAAACCAAATGTTTCGTTTTACCCTAATTATCTCAAATTATTAAAAACTAATCTTAATTCTAATACAGTAGAATTTCTAAATCTTGATTTGCAAATTGTTGACAATAGACTAATTAGTAATATTTATGATAAAAGAGAGAGATTCGAATCCCATGTAATCAAAATTCCTTTTTAGAACAGTAATCTACACAGATCTATTTACATGAATATTTTATTAGGCTTTTTATTACGTAATAACAAATTAACCACACATAAAATAGAGAAGTTTAATAATATTAAAAATTCTTCAACAACTGTTTAGATCATGATTATCCAATAAATTTCTTAAATTCTTATATACATCACAAATATATTAAACATCTTTGCGAATCGTGATCCATTTTCAAATCCACCACACAACAATAGGTCCACAAAGTCGGCTTGTTAGTGGTCTAGCCGTGAAGAATTTATTTATTTATATTTACACAGCTTACATTTTTACTCACTCTCTGGACCATTATACTCCTTTACCATACTACTTATTACCAACCAATTGTTTGCATCCTTTTACATTTTATTACCAATCAAACAATGATTCAAATCTTTTTTCAATTTATATGGTGATGATGTGTTATATTTTTTTGATTTTGAGTATGTGATATACATCTTGAAGCTTAAAGAAAATTCCGTCTTACTACTCACATATTTGAATCTTCATTTCTTTGAATTTGTGTAAGTAATTTTTATATATTGATTTGTTGATAATTTTTAGAATTATAGATTTTATTTTTGTAGATTTTATCACTGAACTTTTTTGCACTTTTTAATCATTGAACTCTTTTGTAATCTGGATTTCTCAATTCAGCGTACCAAGTCGCAAAGGGGGAAGGTTGGTACAATTAAACTAGTTTAACCCCGCTTATTCGGTCCTCAGCCCGATATTGCTTTTTGACTTGCTGGGTTCCATATTTTCATTTATTTTTCTTTCATTTTTACATTTCTTTCTGGATTTGTGTCTTTTTAAATATTTGAAATTATTCTTTCATAAATTTTCAGTATATATAATTATGAATAACAAGAAAACAAGAAACATTTATAAATGAGTAGAAGGATTTATGTATGTATGTATATGTCTAAGTGTGATGATTTCTCTTAAATTTAAATTAATTTCTTAATTTTTCTTATTCTTTAACTATCACAGAAAAGAGTTAATTCTTATTTTTGGATACAATCACAATTTAGCTTTTAATTTCTGCAGTCATGCTCTATTAAAATGTGCAATGTCAGCTTCCCATGGATTCAAACCTGTAGGGATAATCCCTAATATACTTTGTGTATATGCAATTAAATTCTCTTGAAATCCCTCACTCCAATACCACTTGACATGAAGAAATCCACATCACGTTGAAAGCATATGAATTATAAGCAAAGTAAATTTCTCTCTCTCGCTTTGTCCGCCAAGACTGAAACTATGTGCCTCTGGTCTCCTCTAATAAATATATTGTAATTTATTGAATCGAATGGGCGAAGCTCGCGTCGCTAATGGATAGCCGTCGACTCAAATATGATTATTGAGCTCAACTATTGTTTAATTAATATAAGAAGAAAATGTTTACACAGTTAATATCAAAATCCACGATAAAAATCAAATTAAAAGTTCCAAATTAACATTACAGCAACGTGTCCAAAAATAACAGGACAGTCTTTCGCCACACGGAAGCGTCTTCGTTCTTGGCCGTCTTTCGTCTCCTGTCTCGTATGCTTCTACAGGTGTCTGCAGGTGGCGCTTGTGGGTCCAGAACGTCTATCGGGCACCACACACGCGTGCGCGCATATATATATATATGGCCTTTTGGCAACATTTGTTGAAAATTGTTATTCTTTCTTCTCGTAGAAACTTTGTATGGTGTTGGGGTTCTCAAGGCTATTTTGACCTTGAATGATTTAAAGTAGCTTTCAGGAGTTCCTTACAACTGCTTTAATTAAAATTTTAGTTACATTTGAAAAGTAAATTTCTAAATTAGTTTTCATTTTTGCATGTATTGTACTCCATGTTTGCAGTTTTCATATACGTGGTGAGTTATATGAGATAAATTTAATATTTTTTGTTTATCTTTTGTATTTTTAATAACTCTTTTGTTTTAGTTATTTCTGCTTTTGGTTTTCAAAGATTTATTTTCACATGTATTGTATTTTTCTTATTTAATTCAATTTTTAGGATTTAGGTTTCAGATATTTTCAATTCATATTTTTAGTTTTATAACCATTTTATAAAGATATTTTTTGATGGGGATAGTTTGTTCAAGAATTCTAGATTAACCCAGATTAATAGTGTAAAGCCACAACATAAAAATGTTTTGTTCCTTTTTCTGTTTTTCCTCAAAATTTTTTGTTTTATAAAAATCTTCGTTTTGTACATCGGTTTTGGTATTTCTGGTTTTCTGTTTATTTATTTTAATAATCTTTCTTTTGAATTTGTAGCTTTTCTTTTTCAGTGAATTTGTTTATCATATTCTCTTTTATTTTTTCGTTTACAATATTTTTCTTTCTATTTTTGGTTTGGTTGAGGATTTTATTTTTAATGTTCAGTTATGATTTGCATTGGGATAATTTTAACTTTGAAAATTAACTTCTTTGTTTATTTGGGAATTTTAAGAAAGAATATATATATATATATGTGTGTGTGTGTGTGTGTGTGTGTTACCGGCAAAGTATGAAACGCCGGCTTTCTATTAGAATGCCTAGGCATTGTATATAATGCCGGACGTTTTTAGGCAAAGTATGAAAAAGTCCTGATGAGGTTATTATGTAAATGATATGCATTTCTCAAAAATAAAAATGTTATTCTGAAAAAATAATGAGAGTGCCATTAAAAATTTTTATTCAAAAAAAAAGAAAGTTGTACAAAACATAGTTTATGCCTTTCTTATTAAGGGAAACAAAATTTTCATATAAAAAGTAAGAAATTAACCTACTTGTTGCAACATAGCAGGCTTGAATGACATTTTGAATTATATTTCATTACATTTTTCACGCTAAGACATATCATATTTTGGCACTTTGTTTTACACATACATTTGACGAATCCTTGGCAGCTGCCAATGGACTGAGCAATTGCAACTACCTGGAGAGAAATTTCATGGTCAGGAATATCTTCAATTCTAAGCAAGTTCTTAGGGCATAAAGTGAATTGTGATCTCGCATATACTTATTTTAAAATTCCTTCAGAAGTTCCAAGTCAATAGAAACCATCCTTTGTCATACTCATTAAAGCTGCAAACAGGGACGTCTTAAGACTTCTTGAGGCCCTGGGCCATTATGAAAAAATAGGCCCCACCTGCGACCCTTTAATCTAATTTGGTGTGTATACATGTACAGTTCAATAAAAGCAATCCATAGTAAAATGTGGTTTTATGGGAATATTTGTTTTTTATACGTTTTTAAATTCGCAAAATCATTATTCAAATCTTCAAAACCAATTGTTAATAATATTTCATTTTCAATATTCATCAGGCTTAAATTATTCAAACGTGATTGAGTCATATGATTTCTCAATTCATTTTTGACTAATTTGAGTTTTGAAAATGAACGCTCTCCACTCGCGTGAGTAATTACATTGATAAGAAAATTCCCATTATTATTTCAATATTGGGAAACTTGTGAATAGTCTTTCATCATATATGTATGTTCATCCCAATTCCAGTTGCCTCATCCAACAATTGTTCTTAATCTTCATCTGCATTTGTAGTAATATATTTTTTTATTAATCTTTCTTTTTTCCATTTGTTCTCTTTGCTTTTTCTTCGGTTTTTCGCCATCAGTGATCATATATATGACTTGAAATGTTGACATTCCAAGTTCAGTTCATCTCCATCAATGTCTTTATCGTAAAATTTTGATATTTTCTAGCACGCTCTTTTAATTTCTGTCTCGTCCAAATTAGAAATATTTTCAAAAAATCTAAACATTTCAAAAAGCTCCTCATATTTTTTACTGCGCGTTTTGTATATTGCAAATTAGAGAGTCGATTATTGGTGAAAAGGTTTCTATTTTAATTTTCTGGCTGTGGCTGTTTTCAAATGTTGTGTCGGTGTCTATTTCCTTCAAGGCAAGTTACTACATTGTCTTACACGCTTGTGAACACTTTGATACTCCTTTATAAAGGATACTTCCTCGGCTTTTGACTCATAATAGTCAAAAGAATATCTTTTGGTTTATATATATATATATATCATTAACGATTTGAATAATTTTACACCTTTCGACTAATCTATATTCTTACTCTGGAGAAATAAATTTACTTTGTTAATACGTGTCAAAATGTCGTTCCAAAGGATTGTTAAAAAAGTAGTTTTTAATTTTTTAGCTGAGAGTCGAGTATCCGCTGCCTGTAATTCATCATTAATTAAGTAATCCAGGCTCATGACAATTTCTGAATATCCGGAGCTTAAAGCTCTAATTGTAACTGCGCGTGCTGACCAACGAGTTTTTTGATAGGTTTTTCAGTACATTTTGATTTCTTACACAGCTCAAATTTTTTGTTAGTATATTCCAATGATGGTTTGATGATGAGCAAAAATTATAAAGATTTTTAACAAAATCAAAATAAATTGTTACATTACAGTAACATTCTACTGCTTGAACGCCAATTAAATTCAAAGAATATCTTGCACATGGTACATATATAGCGTATTTTTTTCCCTCTTGAAGTCGGGCTTGCAATCCTGAATATTTCCCTGTCATATTCGAGGCATTGTCGCATGACTGACCTTTACAGTTACTCAGGGAAATGCTGTTATTTCCAAAAATGAAACCACACCATCCATCAGATATTCTGCAGTATGTCCATTAATATTATTAAATTGCAAAAATCTTTCAATGGGTGCACCATTTTGGACATACCGTAAAATAAAAGTTATTTGGTCAGCATGAGTCACATCTTGGGTAGAATCGAAGCAAATAGAATATTATTTAGCTTTCTGTATTTCAGTGATGATAGCTTCCAAGATTTTTGACGCCATGGCTTCAATGAATTCATCTCAAATTGTAGCAGGTAGATGAGAAAGATTACCTTTTCCAGAATTGCCGTACTTTTTTATATGTTCTTTTAAAAATTGATCAAACTTACTTAGAAGTTCTAAAGTGCCTAAATAATTTTCGTTATTCACAGAAACTATAGTTTCATTTTCCCCTCCAAAAGGCAGTCCTCTTGATGGTAAGAATTTTATAACAGCCACTATGTACAGCCAGTAAATAGTTTCTTAAAAAGATAAATTAGATGGTTTCTTTTTCTTAATTTTTATTATTTTCTTGACTTTGAAATAAACACTTTTTTATGGTTTTATTTTTCTAGGTTTGCGTTTATTTTATTCCATTTTTTGATGATTTTATGTTGATTTTTGTTGATGATTTGCAAATACCTCTCAATACCTTGCTATTTTTGTTCAAAATTAAAGATAAAATGCTTCTACCGAGTCCTTCACAATTGGAAGGGTCCAGTTTGATGTTCACTTTAAGGAAAAAAAATTGTAACACCGTTTCTATGCCCTCTCTTTCATTGCCCTTCCCTATCGTTCAAGTACATGCAAACCACCCTTCATGTACAAGTTTTACAAAGAAACTGCTTTTCTCGCTGTTTCAATATGTAGTCCACTTTCCTGTTTGAGGACCATCAGTGTTGACTTCTTCATTTTTTAAATCAAATCATTTCATTTATTAAAGATCTACAGTGTTAATTAAATATTTTTAATGAGTACGAAAAAACAAACATTCCGAATTTTGTACAGTGATTATTATAAAAATATAAATTTTAATAAAGGTGGAAACTGACTCAGAACTGTTTGCGGTGATATATATCAATACGAAATTGCATCAAAACCTTATTTTTTTAAAAAATTTAATAAGAATACTCAAATTGCAAAATTTAAACTTCAATGCATCATGTGTTTCTTAATACTATAAAGTATTTCTTAGTACTATAAAGAAAAAAGGTATATAAATGTTTTGCATAAAGTCATTTTTGTTCCTTTCTATTTTATTGAGGAAAAAAAATATGTTACATTATTCTGAATTATTGTTATATTTTAAGTTTAAATCTAAAACGATAATTAAGTGGTTATGATTTCGAACTTGTGGCCACTGTTTTTTCTGCAGTATCGTGGGTTCGAATCCTCTTGGCACCTAAGACCCATCATGTAGAAGTACTGATACACGTTAAATCTATAGAATATATGCTTGTAACTATACAAAATATTTTTATCCATATTATTATGCTTATCAAACGAAACAAAGAATTATGATAAAAAGAAGTCATATGTTCTAAAAATTAAAGAACATTATTACATAAATTATTAATGAGGAGAATTATATTCATGTAAATAATTTTCATTAAAAATATTTTATACTAATATGTGATAAAGTATTAGTAAGTAATAAAGTATTGATAAATGATAAAGTATAAATATAGTATAAGTTTTAAAGTATAAGAGCTAAAATTATATACATAATTTCAATTTGAATTTCCTACAGAAAAATCTGATTAAACATACACACGCAAATAGAAAATTTCTAGTGAAGGTCTTATACATTAAAAATCTCTTATTTTGTACTGTGTTGGATAAGAATTTCTGCACTTTTTGCTTACTCTTAAGACATTAAATTATTGTACAGGCATTTATTTATCTAATTATCAAATCGTACTGTAGGATTCCTATTATATGATTGTTTCTCTGCATTTATACAACATTGCAAAAATCTGTAGTAATGTAATATCTTCATTTTATAAATGTTCTTTTTTATTTGGGTTTCTATAATAATAAAAAGGACAGTCATTTGAATTCTTAACCGAATAAAAGAACACTTTTCGTATTTCGTATTGATATAAATATTTCTCTGAATTATAATACACATTGGAAACTCTTTTGGAAGACCATAGTGCATTCAAAAGGAAGGGAGCGCGCACTTATCCATATTAATCAATATAAAAGTATTCTAAAGAGCTAATTGATATATTTATATACAATTTTATAAACAGTTAAGAGATCATTTCTTGTTATTCAGAGGGAGAGAGAGAAAATTTACAAAAAAAAAAAAAAAAAAGGAGCAGAATTTTTTAAAACCGGTTATTATTTTTATAATTCTCTCTATAAAAAAGCAAATACAAAGCAAAATTTTCATTTGCAAATTATTTTACTTTTTTGACGCGATATAAATATTTGTATATTATCTTAAATCTCGAAGAAATACAATTCAAAAATGAAAACATAATTACCTTTTGCTGTTAATTAAACAAATTACATTTAAAGGTAGGAATTGCCGATTTAGAACTGTAAGCCACTCATTTCTTCGAAAAAGTATGATTCCCTTCAGGGTCATTTCAACCCTCTTTTTTTTATTAGCCCTGACCCCTGTCATAAAATAGGGAATGTGTTTTTGTCACTTCTGTTGGGGGGTTAAGTGTATCTCTTGTCCATTCGTGGGCGATGCTTAACTCCTGTGTGCAAATAAATAAAAGATCGCTGGAGAGAGTGTCTATGACTGTCCTTCCCACAGCAGTATTTTTATCAATAGATTGGTTAGATAGATAGTTAGATAATCTCGCTATAGAAATAAACTAATATTTTCCTTGATTCTCAGCGAACATCATAAATAGAAATATTTAATATAGAAGTAACTGTCTTCAACCAGTCATGTCCACGAATAACATTTGACGATTGAAATTATTTTGATCATGATCTTATTCAGGCCGAGTAGAGAACGAGACGAGGCCCCCTCAAAGGCGAGGCCCTGGGCCCTGGCCCAGTTGGCCCATGCCTTAAGACGTCCCTGGCTGCAAATATATTGCGCAAATCACCTCGCCCCTTGTCGACGTCAAAAATAGGAACAAAAAAAGTAGCTCCCAAAGAAGCAGTGAGAAATTTTTTTTTCCGAATACATTTTCATTTTTTTTGGCTTGTATTTCGAGATTGATTTTAGAGTTTATTTTACTTTCGATAGCATTCTCAGTTTTAAAACAACCTTTATTAGCATGGCCACAGAAGATATGAATTTTTTGACGATACATTTTGCATGCAAGTGCATCACTCGTTTCCTTTAAACACACACAATAGGTATCAGAAACGAAAATCTCTTCAGTAAGCATGCCTTCATCATGTTGTTTTAGTCCATTCTCGACTATAATCTTATGCATGTTTTTTGAAACAGGCTCTTTTTCCTGCATAATCTGATTAGTTTCACCTTTTCCCATTGTTTTGGAGACTTTCTATTACTTTTTCTAGCTGCTCCTCTGAATTTATGTCTTTTAAAACATCTTCGGGTAGAAAAGACGTTGCAAGTCCTAATTTAGGTTTGCAGCCAAAAAGAGCTTCGTATGTCGTTTTCTTGATCCCAGAATGATAAGCTCTATTTTTCATAAATTGTACGAAACGCAGTTCTTCATTTCAGCGGTCAGATTTATTACCTTGCATCCAAGTACAAAGCATATTTTCGATATCTTGATTAGCTCTTTCGACACTTCCCTGGCTTTGTGAATGGCGAGGCTTCCAATGGACGATCTTCACTGCTGGCCAAAACTCCTTCAAGCTGGTCGCCACATTATTGGTAAATTCCCTACCTTTGTCAGATTGTGATATAGATGGCGCTAATAGCAACGCGAATATGTCCACTAGGTTGTAAGCTACTTCTTCAACTCTTTTTGACGTTAGAGATTTGAGAATCACAAATTTTGTGAGATGATCTTGGTACACCGTAATAAATTTGTATTCTCTATCTGGATGAGACTGAAAGTCAATAAAATCTACCTGACAACGGGAATTAAATTCAGAAAAAACTATAGGTTTCACAACAACGTCCTGCTTAATACCTTTCTGTTTTTTTCCGGCAAGGTTCACAAAGGTGGATGTACAGTTCAGTATCATGGCGTGTAATGTTTTTGTATTTGGTTGAGAGTTCTTTCAACATTCTATCACATCCTCTGTGTCCAATAGACAAATGAGCATCATGAAGTACGTGAAATAACTCAGTGTCCGTAACGTAATACTGTATAGTACTGACACCTTCTTTAACAGGATAAATGAGTTTACTTTTGTTTTCCACAGTCAGCACATCGTAGCGATTCAGCAACCAATAGTTCCTGGGTACCTTCTTAGTAGTCATTTTGGATTTTTGTACATCATTTATTAACTTCTGGTAAATAGTTTCGGTTAAGATAACAGTATTTTTTGCAGCGTTAACTCTCATTTTGCACAATTCATCGTCTAATCGTTGTTTCCTGTCTATAGACCATGACTCCTTCTCTAATACTACAGCTAGCCCCTCCATTTTCATGCAGCACAGTAAAAAAATAATTTTTGTTGAACAAATTTAAGTAAAATTGCGAATTTGACACTCCTGTACAAACAGCAAAGTGCAACTGAAAAATTCTGAGCTTGAGGCGCGCATGAAACGTCGCATGTCTTGCCACGTGATATTCGAAACGAATCGGAGATGTATTTTATACTTTGTCGGTTTCTCATTTGGCATTCTATAGAATGCCTAAGAAATGTGTGAAATATAAATCGTTTCATACATTCCCTGCTAGTTTTAGACATTATATACAATGCCTAGGCATTCTATAGAATGCCGGATTTCAAATTTTGCCGGTAACATATATATATATATATATATATATATATATATATATATATATATATATATATAAGAAAAACTTTCCTGAGTATGTGGAGTGAAATAAAATCTAACTCGGAGAATAATGACGCTTTATTCGTAAATCTCCAGGACAACATACGGGTAGCACAGCTTGAACAATAACAGTACAAACAGATACATAGCACTTGCAAAGTTTAGAGACACAGATACAGAAACAAAACACAATTTTAAGGACAATCATGGTTATATCAGTAACGTTCAGCTCACCAGCCTACTGGTTCTCACTACGGACAACCTACTCATTAATACTCTGCACTTCCAAGGCAGGTTCTGACGAGATCCTGGCAGATACACACTGTTTCTTTGAAAATTTACCCGACATTCTCCACTTTCAAGCGTCGACAGTTTCTGTCAATTTCCCGATCGATCTCCACTATAGAGACTCCAAAGATCGACTGGTTTTATGCACAATTACTTCCCTGCTTCTCAGACTCTCAGAGTGTTGGTCCTTCTTCCGTCTGGCGCTGACGCCACACCGAAAATTCACGAAAAGTCCATAACTTTCTTTCCAATCAATATTTCACGTTGGTTCCAGCACATTCGAGATATTTCCATTTGTCACCAAGTCGCAAAAATGGTCATCAAATTCGTCGCCAAGGCTAAGGGGTCATTACTGAAACTTCCCTTTCTGATTGATCATCTCTTTGTAAATGTTTCTTTTCTTTCTCAAGAGAACTCCTGCAGGGAAGCACCATCTCATGTTCGTAACAATATATATATTCATACAAAATCATACTAAATTATCAAATTAACCTAAAAATAAAGTTAAAATTATTTTTTGTTAAAAATACGAAAATAAATGAAAAATACATATAACGAATAACAAATATATGAACAATATATATAGAAATAAGCAAAACACAAATAGTACAAATCACAACATATAAAACTCTAAGAATACATCCAACACTAAATCAACACTATTAATAATAGAAAAAACTGAATATTTAATTAGAAAACAAACTAATATTTATGCAAATCAGATAAAAATTTATTTTAATAATTAAACAATCTCAAATTTAAAAACAAAAACCTAAAAAATAAAAACTATATATATATATATATATATATATATATATAGAGAGAGAGAGAGAGAGAGAGAGACTGGTGTTCAAAATTAAGAGGATTTGCATATTTTGTAGAATTTCATGAAAAGAATTGAGCGAAATATAAAAATGCTGCTTCGAAACAAAGATGCAAATCTTGTACATCGAATACGCAAGTGTGTACGTGTTTGTGGGCGGAACTACTCGAAAAACAGGATTTATAAGTGCGCATGCCAAAATCCGTATTTCGTTCGCTAGCGTATTTTATTTAATTTCTTGGTGTTTTTTCGCAGCAATCGCTTAAGTTAAAATTCAAACGGTAAAATTGTGTAACCACCAGCATTTAGATGAGGGAATGAGGTGGCGAATTGTGGGTAGGCTAGAAACAGGCCAGTCTCAAATCCAGATTTGCAGATAATTCGATTTTTTGCCCAGCGTCGTGTCCATCTTATGGAAACAGTTTAAGGATACCTGATGCGTAGAGAGAAAGCCTAGGAAAGGTCATCCAAAAACCACGAAGGCCAGAGAAGATCACCATTTGTCCATTACAGCGAGGCGTAGCAGGGATGCTACAGCTTTTCAAGTCTCTCATGAGTAGTATGCGGCCACAAGAACCCAAGTTTCAAAGGTGACTGTTTCTTGAGAGAAAGACTTCCTGAGAGAGGGCTGTTTGCAAGAAGACCTGTTGTTTGCGTCCCGCTCAGTTCTGCGAACAGGAGAGTCCGCTTAAAATGATGCAGAGATCATACAGATTGGAGCATGAATCAATGGGTGACAGTTCTTTTCACTGATGAGTCTTGGTTCAGCATAACTAGTGATTCTCGTCGTATTTTCGCATGTAGAAAACTAGGAACCCGTTATCTGCTTTCCAATGTCCGAGAAGTTGACCATTACAGCATGGGAGGCTTGATGGTTTGGGCAGGCATCATGTAGGATGGCCACACACACCTCCATGTCTTTGAAAGAAGCTCTGTGATTGCTGAGAGGTATAGGGATGAGGTCTTGGAGCCCTATATTCACCTTTTCAGGGGTGCAGTTGATCCTGATTTCTTTTTAATGGATGGCAACGCGAGGCCAAATGGAACTCATCTAATCGACGAATTTCTGGAAAGTGATGACATTCCTCGGATGGATAAGCCAGCCAGACCTCCATATCTCAGTCCTATAGATCATGCATGGGAGGCTGTGGGGAGAGAAATTGCAATTCGCTAGCCCCTTCCGAGAACCATCCAAGGCCTGAAACAATAAGAAATATATTAAAGGAAAAAATAATGATGACATTAATAAAATTGAAATAAAATCGAGTATTAAATGTAATTTACCTACAGAAATTTTTAAAGAATATTAGTTTTATAATAATGAAGAGTTGAAATACCTGAATTTTAAGATAAAAGAGGACCCTTAGATTAAAGATCGAAAAACTGTTTTCAAAAGTTACAAGATGAGTTCTTTATTTGTTATATTGGTAAGTTTCCTGGGAACTATGCTATTATTTGCAAGAAATTTTTATGTTTCTCTGACTTATAAGCATCTGATTAATAATAAGCATCTGATTATTCATGTTACTTATAGGGACAAGAGAAATAGAGATACATAGAGAAATCACTAACAAAATTGAATAAAATAAGAAAAAAAGTTATACTATAATTGTGGTAATTTTTATCCTCACCTAATTTTAACTCCTAAATTTCACAAAGTTCCTATTAAATTTAGAAATGTATTTAATGGTTTTAATACTCACATTATTAAACTTGACACAATTTTATAAGACACAATAGATAGTTTTGATAAGACTGTTTTTTTCATAATTGTTACGAAATTATTCATTATTTTAAACATAAAGATATTTATTATTATATTTATAAATATGACTTTGAAGATTCATGTAATTCTCTTGATTTAGAGGACTTGATTATTATCTTGGTTAATTTTAAAGAATTTAAATTAAGAGTTACATATCTTATGAGAAATTTAAATATCTTTTTCAGGTTTTCGAAGAAAATTAATAGTTATAATAAAAATACTACTCAGCTCTCTCATATATGCTATATCTTAAGGAGTGAACCCTCAGGGGGCCTGCTAATAATAGTCTTACTAATATTTATTTTCATTCCTTTGAACATAATTCCATAGACTATGATAATTTGAAGTTATTCTTATATATTGATGAGCTCATAGTTCCTCAAATTAATCCCAACCCAGATTTTAAATAAGATTTATCATTTTATCCTTCTTATGTAAATTTGATTAAATTAATGTAAGTTCATAAAAACATTTAAAAATAATTAATAACGGTATTGTTAGCAATATGTTTGACAAGAGTTATTATTACTGTTTCTTTATTAATAAAATGCCCTTTTTCACATTAGTTTAAATGAAAATACATATAAAAACATATTGTATAACTATTTACTAAGAAATATCAAATTAGTTAAGATACCTATAAATTTTCAAAATAACTTACATAATATCAAATTTATATGTGCAAAGGCTGATCATCTCATTAATTTTTAAAGGAAATTTAAAATATAAAAATTATTTATTAGATTAATTTTATTTTTATTTATTTGTTTTAATGTTGGTTATATATATTTTGAAATCAAAAATTTAAAATAAAAATCTTTCAGATAGTTTAATTTTTATTTTTAATTATAAATTGGTTATTATTTATCATTTCCTAAATATTAATTATTGTGTGTGTGTGTGTGTGAGTTTTTACAGGAATATGTATTTATATATTTTTATAATTAGGCTCACATTTTATGTTAGATCTTTACTTTTTTATTGATTGTATTCATTCACAATTTCTTTTCTTTATATATATATAAAATTTTAATTATAAAGTTTGAAACTAGATGGATGCACATTTTTATTGAACACTTGTAATTTCGTTATTTTGTCTAAAATTCTTGAATTTGTAAATATCTCTAGTTTATAAACTTCAAAAATTATTTTAATTGATAGGTTAAGTAAACTTGAGTAAATATTTTTTTTAGATTCGTAAAATCTTATCTCAATTAATCAATCAATTATGTAGTAAACTTTCTTAATAACAGCATTATTGGGTCATACTGGAAAGAAAGTAAAAAACATCACTTTTGGATTAAATTAATTTACTATGGATTGAATGAATTTGTTTTCTTTCCTTATAATTTCTTTTTTACTTTGGTTGAATTTTTGTTCTGAAATGGCATTTTTGTTTACTTTTTGATTTTATACTATCTTGTTATATTGTAATTTACTGAAGTTGTTGATAGTTAAATCCGTAATAGTGGTTTAAACGCTTATTTCCCTTTCCAAAGTGTAGAACCCTATTAATTACATTATCATCATTGATTGTTTTACCTTTATTCTTTTCTCTTGATTTTTACTATGATGTCTAAGGTTATTTGGTTTCTAAATCAGTCGTAATTTTTAATTATTGGCTTATATCTTAATTGAATCAATATTATTTTGTAATAGTTTTTATGTAAATTTTGGGCTCACTTACATTTTTGGCTGCTTAGGATAGTATTTAAAAAAATTTTGGTTAAATTGATATCTTTCTGGATTTTTTTTTCTTTTTAATCAATAGTATTTTACTTTTTTTTTTTTTTAGCTCTAAATAGATTTTAAACAGATTTCAGTGGTCATAATTCACATATTGTATGATTTTGTTTACATTTAAATATCATATATATATATATATATATATATATATATATATATATATATATATATATATATATTATATATATATATATATATATATATATATATATATATATATATATATATATATATATATATATATATATATATATATATATATATATATATATATATATATATATATATATATATATATAT
>BMAW01131165.1:41500-141375 GCA_019974015.1 Nephila pilipes
TTTTTTTTTTTTTTTTTTTTTTTTTTTTTTCAAAATCTTATTTAAGGTACTTTTTAAACACTGTGAATTTCCACAAAGATCTCTATACAGTAAACTAGGCAAACTTCTACAGGAAATTGCATAATTGTAAATAAAATTTTACAAGCAATCTTCGCAATACAAATCCCTCCTCCCATAAAATTTACCCTACTCTCGCCCCATCAAACAGTTCGTAAATCACCATTTATCAATGGAGCTCAAGAGAAATAGTAAGTATTCTTCCACAATAAGGTGGAGCTCTAATCTTTATTCCCTTTTATTCTAGTTTACATTGCTGAATACCCAAATTACAAGTAGCAAAACTAATTAATTATAAAAAGACATGCATTTGAAAGAGCGAAAGAAAAGGAAAGTCTCTAAGGAGTTATTTTTTCCAAGGTTATTACAAGAATTTTTCTGAACAATTTAATGCACCATATATGCGTTTTCAGATTTTTAATAAATGTTCAAAAATACTTACAAAAATCAGGAAAAAAAGTAACTCCGGAGAAACATTGCTTCTCATGCTCTTTCAAATGCATTATATCCTATGCAATTAAAAGAAATATTCTAGTTTAGAGAGCGGTAGTAGAAAACCATACTGGACTGATTATCATAACACTCCGAAATTCGTGGCGGCCTTTTGATAGGAAAGATCTCCGAATCTTCGCAAACACCAGAGTGTGAACCATACTTAAAATTTTCAATAAAAGTATGTACATTTTTTAATAAATCGAACAAAATAATGATTTACTCAAAGTTACTTTTCCGCATTCTAAAAAGTAATATTGCCTCAAATGCAAATAGATAATTTACAAAAATTTATGAAGTTTGAGTTATTCAAATATTTTTTTTAATTGAAAGTGCCCCACAAGTAATTATTGATTACGTCGGAGGATTCTGTCGAGCAAATGCAATGGAGCCTCTACAAGTCAGAACTCTTTAACTCGGATTAATCGCAGCGGAATTTTTTCTTACTTGATTTAATTTCACATGTGATCTGCAAATTTCCATAATAATATTTGTCCAATGAAGATCAATCAACAGTAGTAAGTTATTTAACGCCATATTTAGAGCATTTGATTGGTGTGTTTCGGTCAGGCGCACCTATAAGCTTCTCACGCTTAAGCAGATGAGTGATCTCCCAAGCACGATGTACAAAATCTCACTCAGCAGAAACTTAAATCCTTTTCTTTCCCCTTCAAAATAGACGCTTTTACCTTATATAAATATGATTCATACTCGATCTCGGTAATATATGTTAATGTCCAATCGGAGGGAGGGAAAAGAGGGGAGATACAAAGCAACCTTCTGTGAAATGATCATCAACCCAGGTTTTTTGCATACTTGTTTCAGCTACAATGTGTAACATTTGTAGCTGAGTAAATTGATTGGGAACATATTCTGTAGTTCAGCGGAAAATATACGAATCATCGAAACAATCTACGGAACGTTTTAGAAACTTATCACCAATTATTTCATTTTTAAAGAGATATTGGACTAAGTTGTGGGGAACTAAAAACAATGCATCAGTTCAATTAAAAACAGTGTTCAGAATCCTTTTGCACAGGATGAAATACTTTGATATTTATTAAACCGAGAGAATATTGCTCAAAGCGATAATAGCTTTTATTATTCTAAATTCATCATAACACATTTAATCGGAGGTTTTCGTCGAGTCGTGTTTTCAAGCCTTGATTGCACTAAAGTCCCGCCGTGTAGCCGGAGTTAATACATGTTAAATCTGACGTGGCTCAAAGTCCTCCCATTGAAGGGGTGTAGAAGTTAGGAGAGGGAGGTGCCAGCTTATGTGTCGTTCTTGTCGCTTGACCGAGATTCAAAATTACGAGGTTCGTTGCCAATAGCCCTCATGTTGCTTTTAGCATGACGTTAATAAAATCAAACCAACCCTTCTCCAGAAAGGGAAGGCACATTCAATAGTCACTAAATATTGCCTTTATAGGAGCCATCGTAATAGAGGTAGACTCAAACCATTATATAGAAAATGTCTTCTCGAATTAGTATATCTCTCTCAAACTTCCACACACCATCGTAAAAGGTATACATTCTTGATTGGAAGTTGGTCTCGAACGAAGTACGGGAGAGGTGTTCTCAAATCAACTCCCAGTAAAATACAGTTTTCTTGAAAATAAGTAATTTAATAAAACCTTGGAGAATTTATTTTCCTTAGAGTAATGACTGTTGCGTAAGTTTCTGAGTGGATATTTCACGGACGAAGCTCGCTGTCAGCGTAAGATCACTCAACCGTTCAGTTCGGGAGGACTCTTCGCGTGAGAACGCGAATTCTCTCTCTCTCTTTTTCGCTCAGATACGCTTGACTGTGTTGCCTAGGGAGCGTGGCTACAATATTATTTTGAACAAACATCTCCAGATCTAATTTCATGATTCTATAATTGCAGAATGCAATATTATATGTAATTAATACTTTATTTAATTGATACGTGGAAATGAAATTGGATTGATTTATTCACAAAAATTGAAATCAGTAGCCAAGTTGTTCAATATAATTGAGACATCTTTAACAAGGAAAAATGAACTTGTTTTGTGCCACGTTTAAGTAATCCTCATTTTTTAAAATTAATAGCAATGGGGGTTATATTTTAACTTTGAGACATCTGTACATTTAGGCACTTGTTTACGCAAATAAAATCCCATTTAAAAACATTAATAACTGTGCATGAGCAATTAATGATCAGTATCTGTATTTACATTTGTAAATCGTTTACCTACATTTAAGAACAACAAGATATCTACAGATAAGATATTAACAAGATATCTACAGATAAGATATTAACAAGATATCTACATCATTTACAACTTAAAACATTTGTAGAGTACTTATAAACAAAGCATTCTATATACTTTAAACATAATTACATCAAAAATTAAATTTAATGAAATTTTAAAATCTAATGATTCAAATTTTCCTCACTTTTTTATAAATATTGTGCAATACTTAAATTTGTGAGTACTTAGTAAGAAAAAAAAAACGAGTTTGCTGTATGAGAGAAAGCATTATTCCATAATATGCAAAATATCAACGCTATAAGTAGAATAGATTTTTAGGAAAGTGTACATAATCCTAAAAACCCATTTTCAGAAAAACACAAGTGCAGATATTTTTCTTTATGGTATGGAACGTTTGCTTACAATTTCAAAATAAAATTTTCTAACATTCGAATTACCAAATTCTCATTACTACTACATCTGTGGAATCAAAGAAACGTTCTCTATTTTTTGATAGCAAAATAAAAAAATAAATGCAAAATTTGAAGCATTTTAGTATCTCAGTTTCTTAAACGAAGAGTAAAATTGAATCAGTTATATAAATTATTCATCAATTATATTCATAACTGCCAAAACTTGTAATAATAATTTATTCCGTATTAGATAAAACATATTTATTATTGCATAATAATGTACTCATAAACATTTAAAAACTCTTTAAAAAAAGGTCCCATTATCTTAAATATAATATAAGATAGATAAGTTGGAATAATGGGAACTAGAGCCAATCCTAGTTATCAAAAATGAAATAAAAGAAAACACACTTACAGTAAATCACATGTTAGGTACAGGATGCGTCTTTTCAGACGAATACCGGTTCTGAGTGCAGTATTGTGATGACCGCATACGTGTCTGGAAGCTCCGTGGAGATTGCTCGTCACCTGATTCTATTTAATATCGGCATAGGGGTCCTGCACATGGTGGGATGGTTTTAATAGTCATTGGATACACGACACGCGTATCTCTAGTTCGGTTCGACTGTAATTTGAACGCAGATAGATACATTTCCGACATCTTACGTCCAGTGGTTGTGTCCTATCTTCGAGGTCTATCGAACGCCATCTTCCAAGAAGATAATGCAAGACCTCATGTTATACGTCGTGCCCTGATCTTCCTCGATACACAAGGTATTCCATCGTTGCCCTGGAATACACGGTCTCCAGATCTGTCCCCTATTGAAAACATCTAGTCATGGGTTGCTGAGAGACGGACACGCCAATCCTCTCCAGCTAATACGGTTGATGAAATAGGGCATAGACTTGAAGCAGCATGGAATGAGATGCCCATTTCTGTCATCCAAGCCCAGTTAGACTTCATGTCTAACCGGGTAAGGTCCGTTTTAGCTGCCAGAAGTGGCAACTGTTTCTACTAATTTCGCACACCTCTAACCTCCCTAAACTATTTACAAATTTAATCATTTTATCTTCATGCCATATTATTCACGTACAACAAATATCTTTTTTGTATTTGTTTTCCTTCTGTTCAAATTTGAATAGCCAGCAGTGTGTAATGAAACTGCATAGTTAAGTTAGATCTAGTTCAACAATACAGTTAATTATTTAGAGGCTTATGGCTTCTAACCACAATCTAATGTTCATTTTATAGGTCGACCCTCTCTATTTGCCTCTGTCAAAAGACTTTTTCTCCCCCATTCGTTGAAGAACATTTGAAACTAAATTCACCTAAGCTTAAAAAACAGAGTAACATCCGTATCCACAGATACTCATATAGCTAGAAATGTAAATAGCAAGGCTTTCTCGGTTGTGCTGCACAAAAAAAAGTTCTTTGTGAATGGGAGGAATTGGAAGTTACGATAATATTTCGCTAAAAGATGCGTAAGCAAAAGACCAGAAGTTTATAAAAGTGTTTTGTTTTGACGAACATAAGTTGAATGGTTTTCGATCCTATATTAAACAAATGGCGTGGAGAACAGGAAACATAGAAATGCATATAAGAAAATTGTTTTCAACGAGTGGAAGTATGCTTGTTTGAAGGGTGTCTGAGTTTTACAGGGAATGATAATTTAGCTCTAAAATTGATTTAATCATGAATCACCAGCTTTATAGAGACATTTTGAAGAATAATTTTCAATCTAATGCGACAAAAATGTGTCTTCATGATCATTATGTTTGCATGCGTGACAACGATCCCAAGCATACAGATCTAAATACGCGGGGATAATTTTTTTAATATAGTACTGCTAAATTAGTGAATTTCCCTCTTCAATCACCAGACATAACTTCTATTGAACATGCATGGGAAATTCTTTCATCAGAATTTACGAGCTAGGTTGATTTCCAATAAACATGACAATAAACGCTTTTAAACAACAGTGTGACTATATTTCTAGTTCAATGACTTTTAATTTGGTTGATTTTTTCAAAGAAGGTTTAGAGTAACTATTCAAACTTAAGGTTATTTTACAAGATATTAATTACAAATTGCTAATTTTTTTGTGTGGTTATGTGCATTAATCAAATACTTTCTACACCACAAGATTGTGCATAATTTATGTCTTACAAATCTTATCATCTTATAGTTTTACATATAATTTTTTATGTAAATTTTACGTGGAAATATTAAATTGTATTCTATTAAATACATATAAAATTTATTGTATAACTTGAGTTAGTATTTTTTGGCTGCGAGACGTCTTAAGATAACGATACATTTTACACTCATTGTAAAATGTATCGTCCTTCTTTATAAATAATGTCCTTCTTTCCAAATGTTTTCTCATTGGTAAATCAGGAAGATAGCACTTTGAATCCCTAATTTTCCCTCGTACACATCCTTTCAAATCTGATGGAGTTTTTTTTTTTTTTTTAAATCGTAAAAGATTATTCCGAAGGACTTACTTCAATTTATAGCTGTTCCCATCCTTACCAGTTTTACATTACATGGATTTTTCGAAACTTTAGAAACAGAGGTTGATTGCATAATCTGTACCGATGACATTTTCTTACTGTTCTTATCAGTCCCTCGATATTATCAAGAGAAAACTGTAAAATTCTACAGAAAGGATCGTACACTGCTGTGATTATTAAGAACTTAATTTAAGCCCTGACAAAAGAACAACAGCGGAATTTTCAAGTAGAAAAATTTTACGCATTTTCTAATCTTATATTGTCCGAAATCCATCACTCGGGGCAATTTTTATCATAACTTTATCGTTAGCTTTATCGTTCGACGCATTAAAGTCGCCGCCTCTCTCTATGCTGCATTGTCAAGGGAAGCTGAAGTAATGGTCACCGTGTTGACAGTCCACGCTGCAGCAAATGTCATCGCACTCTACGAGGGGATACTAGACATGCTACAAACATGCCCATTTCCTAACTAATGGTCCGTGATATGGTTGCAAGGTTTTGCAGGGCCGATCTCCCAATATATCTGTCCTCTCGTGCGTTAATCATGGAAGGGTGTGAAGATCCTGCATGCCGTTCAGTATGACCCTCTGCAACCCATTGATTCCATATTCGCCTGATAGTGGTTGGATTTCGACCAGTGCGTTGGGCCATTTCAAAGAATGATAATCAACAATCTCAATAGGCAACGACCCTGCCTCTATAGAATTTCGACACTTGTGGTAAGGATTTCTTCTTCTTATTCGAGGAATAAGACGGTACTCTGAGCAAACTCCGATCTTTGAAAGTAATTTTTGAATGAGAAATCCACTACACAACTTTTCTTTTATATAGTGCTTCAGATGTCGTTTCTCCCTCTTGAATTGTCTAAAAGCGCTGAAATACTAATATTTTGCATATCCTAAGCTCTTCTTCCCTTCATGTGATTTTAAAGCTCTTCTGATTAATCCTTCATAGTCATTAGCCTACGCCCATTGATGGCTCTTTATTCATTCGAAATCGATCATCCTAGTAACGGGTAGATATGTCCGCAGATAGATTGTCGAGTTCGAGGCAACTCTGGAGGTGAGCTCTGTACATATTGGAAGTTTGACATACAGTGCAGATCTAATCAGGAGCAAAACTGATACGGTGAAGGTGTACTTATAGAAAATCGTGCCCTCTCATACGACAGAAACGCACGACAACCTCACCGCCGAAATGCAGTGGACACGTCCCTTCGCCACAAGACACTCCCATCTTTTGCCTAGGCTTGAGGGAATTTCAAGTAGAAATGTAACGGTTGCAGTTATTTGGTTGTATGTCTGAGTGTCAGTGGAATCTTGTATTGATTGGTCACGGCCTCGTGCCTTTCCATGACGTCGGTTCTTTCGTTACCGGGGACTCCCACGTGACTAGAACCCATTGTAATTAAGGGGCCCGACCACTGGTGATGAGATCTGCCATTTCTTTGTGACACTGGATTATTCGTGGGCAGTCTGTAGGGTTGTTACTGCTCAAGTCTGAAATTACTGCTTGAGAGTTGATGAAAAATACGACTTTTCTTGCTGGTAGATTAAGAACTGGTAGTTGTTTAGCAGCTTCGTGAATGGCACTTTTTTCTTCGTCGTGATTTCTGGTGTTTTTCCACAGCTACAGATTTTTCAAAGAGATTACAATGTTATCCGGCACCTGTTTCTCTCACTTCAGGTAAATTATAGCCGTCGGTGTAAACATGTAAGCATTCGCGGATATAAAGAATAAAAGATTCTTAGAGCACATGATTTGAGTTCTGGAAAATTAGCTCCAGCCATGATCAAATTTATGTTAAGAACATTCGTTTGCTTGAAAGGATTGATACAACTCGTGCTGTCTCGGCTCTTGGGATTCAACAGAAAATTGGCATTTATTCATTCGAGATTTCATGTGTGTTAAAGGTGACGTTTGTGATTTCAGACAAAGAGTTTCCGGTTTGTATCTGTTCAAATGGTTTGCATCAATTCTCTTGGCTCTCACCCAAAATTTGAGGATGTGTTTGTCCTTTTGTGACTCTAGAAAATCAATGGCCCCTTATAATTGCATGGCTGTAAATGGGGTTGATTATTCTGAAGGCATTGTTTCCTACGATATCGTAAGTTGGGTTTGCTTGTGTATGTGCGTGTATTCAGGAAACTTTCTGCTATATTTCAACGGACGAACATAAGTTTTGTAAGTTGTAATTAGAACATATTGTGTGGCTTTCCATTTCGTTTCCGTAAGCCTTTTTAAGAGGTTGATGTGTCTTTGGACCTTCTCAACCGTACTTTTGATGTGGTTGGCCCAGAACAATTTACCATCGAAGGTGACCGCAAGCTATTTGGGGTAACATTCGGTTGGAGAACTTTTTGATGGAGCGGTATGCCTTTGTAAAATAAGTTAATTTGAGGTTCTAACTGAGACATGGTGAACAACTGGACAATGGTCTTCTCGGTGTTTTCTTTCATTTTGCTTAGGTTTGCCCATTTTTCAAGGTGGATAAGATCCGTGTTGAGAGCTTCTTCAAGGATTTTGATAGGAGTGCCGGTATCATTCTTATTTGTCGGCACAGTATAAGCATGATGCTCTCAATGATATTTGAATAGCTTCCTTGAGGTCATCAATCGTAATATTAAATAAGAGGCAACTTAGAACTACACCCTGAGCTAGTCCACAGCGTAGCTGTTTATATGAAAAAAATGGAGTTATGGAATTCGTATCGAAAAACACTGACAAAGAAATATTTAGATACACTTCAACTAGTTGCCGTTCATCCCTAGTTGTTTTAATTTGTATATAAGCGTGCGACGCCAAATTTTATCTTAAGCAGCTTCAAAATCAACGAGAATGACCACAGTTTACTGCTTGCTATGAAAGCCTTCTTTAACTGTCTGGGTGAATTTCACGACATGATCAATGGTTGTGAAATCCAGCCTGGCAATCTCTTATTGCCCTTATTGATTCAAGAAATTCTATGAGTCTACGTTCAATTATTTTTTTCAACAAATTTACAGCAAACGGTTATAAGTGAGATTGATCGGTAGCTGGATTTCCTTTAGGCTGGTTTCCCTTTCTTTAGTAGTGAAGTTATTTCAGGCTTCCTACATTATTGAGGGTATCCTAGTCTTCCAAGTGAAGGTGATTAATTTAAGAAGAGTCCACCAGCCACGGGGCCAAGGTATCTGATAAAATCTAAGTAGATACCACCAGGTCTAGTGAATTTCACGCTACACAGAGAAGCGATGGCAAAACTAAGCTCGTAAGAAGAAAACTCTTTATGAAAAGAGACGTATTCATGTTCAGTTTATCAAGAGAAGGCTATTGTCTCAGAGCGATTCATTTTCTCTCCACATGAAGTTTGCTAACAATTGCATAATGTTTGAATGAGGCCTACTCCACTTCACGAGGGCTGGACATTTGTTTGTTATTCACAGTTATTAAATCCCATTGGCGACTATAGTTTTCACTCTTTAGATTAGACAAAAATTTATGGGCCTTAAGATCACCCTTTATGAAGTCGAGCTTAGCTACAAATGATCTATATGGTGTTCTTAGGCTAAGAATTTTACCCGTGGGAGAGAGAAATGGAAATTTTTGTCAGTGAATCCATGGTTCTGTAGTGTGGGAGCAGTAACCGTAGACCTCCCTGAGAGGACTACAAATATTTAGGTCCGGAATAAAATGTTTATTATGTTTTAAATTTCATAACTTATTTCTCTATATCCCCGAACCAAAGGGAAATTTTGAGTTTGTTTAGAATTCAGCTCATTTGGGGAAAATTTTGATACTGATTGTTTACAAATCGCAATGGCTTTCCTGGAGAAAAGAAAAAAGAGGTCTTGCTATTTGTTGCGCGAAAAATGGGTATCGAGAATTTTTCGGATACGACAATTATTACTTGAAGGATACAATTTTGAAAAACTTATACTATAAAGAAGCATTTGTGGGACCAATGCTGGAAAGAATTTCGAAGACAGGATTGAATGATAGGAAAGAGGGATAAGCAAAAGGAGGAAAAACGACAAAACGAAAGATATGAAAAGGAACGCGAGCAAGAAATGGAATTTGAAATGCGGAAATTACGTTTAGAACACGAAAGAAGCCTTATACCGGAAAAATCTAAGACAAAAGTTCACAGGAGATTGATGCGGACAGACAGTAACTCTATCAAGTGAACTTATCAAGGTAAAAGAACATAAGAAATGATCCCAATCTATAAAGGAACAAATGTCATTATCATAGAACTTGAAGAAAAGCAAATATATCATGAAAAACAATTTCAGCCTCAACATGAAGAGATTGGATCTGAATTAAAAAAAAAATTAGAGCTAAAATTCGAGAAGCAAATGAGAAGTTACATCAAATCATACAGGAACAACTGATTGAAGAAAAAGAATAAGCATTGCCAATACTAGAGAGGCAACTTAATTCCAAGGAAAGAGAAATTTTAAGTGTGTTAAATAAAAAAAAAATTAGAAAAATTATGGAATAAAATTTGTGCCTTGAATGAAAAGAAAGAAGTAATGCAAATTAAAATACAGGTGATTAAAGGAAGGTGTAGACTATTGGAGATTGAACGTGAAAGAGAAGCAATGCATCAAACAGAACAGAGAAGAGTAATTCGAAGAAAAGAAAAAAGAAAGTAATGACAGTGAACTCCACAACGGCTGTAAAAAGAATTGAAACGAAAGGCATAAGATAAGTAGAGTTAACAACGCAGGAGGGCATTCCTTCGAAAACTTCAAAGATACTCTCGTGTTATATACGGAACGACTGAAAAAAGAGAAAAATTTTAAGAAAAGGTGGATGATGCTATTCCAAAAGAAAGAAAATATAAATTCCGAAGGAAGCGAGGAAAAAAAAGCAATAAAGCAAAAAGGGATACTGGGCCCTTTTCAGAGTGGAAGGATGAGGTCCAAGAGTCAGTTGGTCTCATTAACGATTGGAAGGTCTTACAATTGTGGTTACTCGATGAATAACACGTATCAGGATTTTCCGAAACAGTAAACTTATATTTCCTCCTTACTGTGAGAGCTACGAAAACGCTGCCACGGAATATCCAAGCCAAAAAAAAAAAAAGAAAGAAAGAAAGGGTAGAAATCGAAGACCACAAACATGTGCAGTGTCCCCCTCCTCTCCCGCCCGATGGCTGAACGAGGAATTTCCTGCGGCTGTAGGGTAATGGACTCCCACATTAAATCGGTTTAGGAACCAGTTGTGTCCATGGAGGGCATCTAGAACCCCATGTCGATGATGGTTGGTTGGCGGGAATCAGTCAACTTGTCACACGTGTTGTTGTTGAATTGTCTATTTCAGCTTACGTTTTTTCTTCGATCGTTTTGGATATTATTAAATTATCATGAAGCTGTTGCGGAAGAGGTAACAACAAAAGATCATATTGCTGTTTTGTTTGATCTTTTTATTAATAAAATTCTACGTGTGGACTTCGAGGATTCAACACGTCTGGATTCTATGGAACGAGAGAAGCCTAACATGGCCGCCGTTGCGGCGGTGCATCTGATGGAAATAGCCAACTCTCCTGAGAGCAATATTCCAGCGCCAAGTGATTCACAAATTTGTGAGACAATCCAGTTATTGATCCATCAAATCAACGTATTGCAGCCGAGACTTAGATACATCAATGAACTCATTGAGGTTGAAAAGCAAAATCCGATGAAAAAAGACTCAAGAACGGCCACGGACCTTCTTACTGAAAAAGGAACTATAGATAAGGATCTCAACAGACTAACAGGTGAGCTGAATACTTTTTCACTTTGCCCAGTTAAAAACTGTAAACTGCATAAAGATTTAAACCTTAATAATAATAACAATAGCATTAAAAATATGAGGAAAAGAATGGCTGACTCATGTAATATCAGCCAAACAATTAAGCCTAACGAGGCCCAGCCAAGTACGAGCAGAGCTCCTAAAGCTCAGCGCACCATCGATAACGAAGGTTTTTCAAAACCTATTAAAACCATTAAAAATAATAAAAGAATAAATGTTCAATCAGATAAATTAAATGTAAGCAATAGCTTTGACACTTTATCGGATTGCGATCCAGACGAAGCTGACGCCGACCTCCCGCCACCACCACCCAAAATTCAACCAATAATGCTGAAGCTTACTCCTAACTACAATTTAATAATCCAGGCCATCAATAGAAATTTTCCAAAGTCAACCTGCAAACTCTCAGGACAATATATTAAGATTAACCCCGAATCAGAAGACGACCATAGAGGAATCACCACCCAGCTAACCAACATGAAGGCGGAATACTACGTAATCCAGCCCTTATCTGAGAGGCCTTTGAAGGTCTGTATCAAAGGCGTTCCATCTCACGCTGAAATAGAAGATATCAAGGAAGATCTGGAAAACCAAGGCATTAAAGTCCAGAAAGTCGCTCAGCTACGCCAGCTCAAAACTAAACTCCCCCTCCCCATCTTCATGGTAGAGGTGAGAAGAACCGAGGACGCCCTCGACATCTATAAGATCAGTGCAGTAATGCACATAATGGTGAAAATAGTGCCATTCAAAAAAAAAAAACAACAACAACGCAGTGTTACAACTGCAACTATTTTCACCATTCGTCGATGAACTGCCGGATGAACACCCGTTGCCTGAAATGCGGAGCAAACCATCGTACCGGAGAGTGCGAAATAAAAGAAAGACTTGAGAATCCAACCTGCATTAACTGCAAACAAAATCATATGGCATCCTGGCAAGGCTGCCCCTTATTCCCTAAAAAGAAACCAAAAAAAGGAGAAGTAACCCAAAAAATAGTCGAAAGAAACACCATAATAGAATCAAGACCAGTTACTGCAGATTTCACTTTTGTGAGAGTTTGTAGCAACAATACCACCAGAGAGATGGCGCCACCCATAGCATCAAAACAGACCGAAGCTTCAAATCAGTTTGAGCCGACAAACACCCCCAATACCCAAATTAATAGTAATAATACTAATAATTGCCCAGGAAATTTCAACTTCATCACTGCAATCAGTGAACTTCAAAACATATTCAATAAGTTCCCTAAACTTTTTGAAGCACTGAATAATATGTCCAAAGTCAATAACGATCTTGATAAACTTAATATCTTTATAACGGGAGTGGTCGCTTCACCACCCACAAACAATAACTAAAATTCACCCTACTCGGCCTCAAACTGGTTACCTGGAACGCCCGAGGGGTAAAGTGTCGTGATGTTGAATTGCGACACTTTATTGATAAGCACTCCCCAGATTTAATTCTTTTACAAGAAACACATCTAGGACCGGGTATGAAATTCTCTATGCCTAACTACACCATACACAGAAACGATAGAACACCCACTGCAACGACCAATAAACCCTACGGCGGCACTGCAATTTTAATTAAAAAGCCTCTCCTACACTACCAAATCCCAACACCCTCACTAAACGGTGCAGAAGCAACCATTGTTGCACTCACCCCAACAGATGGAAACCCATTACTCGTTACCTCAATGTATATACCACCATCTGTTAGAGCCTCATTAGTACCAAAGGATATTCAGACTATTCAAAATTTAGGGCCGATTTCATTAATTTGTGGGGATCTTAATGCTAAGCACACTAGCTGGGGCTGCACTTATAATTCATCTCGAGGTAACACATTAAGAAATTTTGCCAATCAAAACGGCTTAGAAATCCTAGCCCCGCCCACTCCAACACGCTACGGACATAACTCCGCCTCCATCATCGACATAGCAATTACCAAGAACTTTCATTGGGCCGCTCAAATTCACTCGCTACCGGAGTTAAGTAGCGATCACAACCCTGTGCTGATCCACTTCGACACACAGAGTAGATACGAACTCCCTGAACCAAAAGTTCGTACAAATTGGGCTCTTTTCAAAAACACATTGCTAGAAAACACAATCAACACATTCACACTCCCCAAAGCAAACAGTGGAGAGGATATTGAAAAACAAGTCGCAGAACTCACACAAAACATTTTAAGTGCACATAAAATCGCCTCAAAACCCATAAATACTAGCAAACAGACTTTCATCGGACAGGAACTTCGGGATTTATTCAGAAAAAGAAACAAAGCCAGAAAAACCTGGCAATTCACCCGCTTTCCTGCCGATAAAGAAATTTTAAACAGAATTCAAAACGAAATTAGGCGTAAAGTGCACTTACACAAAAACAAAGAATGGGAAGACACGCTTGAAAACCTGAGTGCTGAAAGCGGTAACCTTTGGGGTATGGCCAAAGCATTCAGAAAAAAAGCGAGTTCCTATCTCCGCCCTTAAAGGCCCAGCTAGTATCGCACTTAGTAACACTGAAAAATCAGAAATTTTGGCAGATTCACTTCAAAAACAATTCAAATTAAATGACATAAACACACCTATTCACGACGATAATGTAAATGATGTCGTTCATAACTATCTACAAAATGAAGAAAATTTCCGAAATCCGGATTACCCTCCACCACTAGCCTCAGAAATTGCAGATTACATAAAGAAAATAAAAATCAAAAAAGCACCAGGGAGAGAAGGCATCACCAATAAAATGATAAAAAACCTGCCACACCTCTGCATCTTTCAACTAAGAAACATCATTCACAATATGCTAGATCTCGGTTACTTCCCGGATTCCTGGAAAACCGCTGTTGTCATCCCTATCCTGAAACCGGGTAAGGATCCTACCCGGCCCGAAAACTACAGACCAATTTCCTTATTACCAATCCTCAGCAAACTAGCCGAAAAAATAATCCACAATAGACTATCAAAATTTCTACAAGACCACGATATCATCATCCACGAACAACATGGATTCGTCCCGAAATTATCCACATCACACCAACTGCTCAGAGTAGTGGAATTCATCAAGACTGGATTTTACAAAAGTCAAAATACTGGTGTGGTCTTCCTAGATATCCAGAAAGCCTTTGACCGAGTCTGGCATACAGGTTTAATTTTCAAAATGATCAACTACAACACCCCTGCATATCTCGTAAAAATAATAAACTCATATCTACGCAATAGAAGCTTTCAAGTCACCGTTAATGAACAACTATCAAATCTAAGAAAAGTTGAAGCTGGAGTCCCGCAAGGAGGAATCCTCTCAACCACCTTGTTCAATTACTACGTGAACGACATCCCTAAACACCAAAATACAAAAATATGCATGTATGCAGATGACACTGCGATACTAGCAAGACACTACTTTTCACCAAAAATAGGCCAAGCATTAAACGAACACCTACAGAAACTAGAAGCATGGTACTCTACTTGGAAAATAGCCCTGAACGTTTCCAAGACAGAGGCCGTCTTCTTCTCCAGAAACTACAGAAAAATAGAACCAGACATTTTTCTGGAAAACAAAAATATACCCTGGTCTCTAGACACCAAATATCTGGGTGTAACGTTGGATAAAAAACTCACTTTTAAACAACACGTTCTACGAATTAAAAAGCAGTATAATTCTGCAGTAAATAATATTTTTCCCCTTATTTCGCGTAAATCTACATTAAGTAGACGTAATAAATTGCTTATCTACACCCTGATACTAAGACCTATCCTGACCTATGCTAGCCCAGTCTGGTCGCATTGTGCTGACACAACACTGGAATTATTAGAAAAATCCCAAAATTCCACCATTAGAATGATAGTAAGAGCACACTGGTACATGAGAAACACAGACATCAGATACTCAATTAAACTTCCAACGCTTAAAAACTTCATTAAAAAATTATCAGGAAATTTCTACCAAAAAATTGATACCTCGAGCAATAAAACCATTCAAGAAATAGAAAAGTACACCCCACTCAGAAACAACCCACAACTACACAGACCACGAGAAATTTTAATTCTTTAATTTCACTTATATTATAAAAACACTGGTAACACAAGCACACTCCTCACAAAATCTCACCCCTATGCACCCACCTATATATACAGAATTAACACACCACACCATCGACCAATCACAGAGCGCGCTCTCACTGCGACCAGACTGAACAAGTAAGCAGGAATCCAATAGAGTACTGCTGCAATATCCTAAGCCTAAACTCATGAATTTCAACCATCTTCTCTTTTGGATTAATTTTAACAACACTAGTATTCAAATAGTGATATTCTAATATTAATAATATATATTCAGCATATTTTTCAAAATTAATTTCATATTTTCCAAAAAGCTATTGCACTGTAATTTTATTTTATTATCTTAATATCTAAATCTTAACTTCTGGGCAAGTGTAAAACCAAAATTCAGTCTCACCTCAAATAATAGCCAATTCACAGGGGATTAAAGCCCGAGAGGGTTATGTTCCCCGACAAAAATAGTCGATGTATGTCGATGATCAGATTTATCCTAAGATAGACGAAAGTGGGGAGAAAATTTCACTTTACTTGTTTTTTTAGGGCTGATGAACTATAAAGTGGGCAACTCTGCTCCCATTTCAAGGGCCTTTTTAATTTTTTAACTGTTATTGATTATTTTTTAAGGATTATTGATTGATTATATTGAAAATTATTAATTAGTTATCATGGGAACATTTAAAATAAAAAATGATTTTTTTAAGGATTTGTTTATTTATATAGGTTAAGTTTTTTAAGACATATCAAAAGAGATTTAATAAAACTCCTAGAATAGATTTAATTATTGTTTCATGTGAAGGATGTTTTTATATCTTGTGGAATGCATTTTGAAATCATGAAGTCTATAAAAATTAGAATTTTTTATGCGTATGAAAATTAATACTTTGAATTGTGAATGAAATTGATATTTGGAAGCGTTTTATGATAAGTATCATAATAATTAATACTTTGAGGTATGTATCAAAAAATGATCAATTTAGTATCATCATTTTGTGATGTTGCAAGTCAACTAAAAATTTAGCATTAATGATATGTGTAGTAATTAATGAGTCTCATGATTTTGTGTTAATTATAATTAGTGCTATGGAAGAGGATTGTAATCTCAGGAAGGCCATATATTATCATCCACCTGTAGAGGGCGCTTTGAAAGGCCTGAGTATATAAGATGTTTGCTTACAAAAGACCCTAGAGAAAACAAAAGCATTCCAGAGAGAAGGAGATCTGTGTAATCTATCGCAGGTTACGCAAAAAGTTATTGCTATTGTCTGCAAAAAGTTAAAGTTATTGCTATTGTCAACAACAAGGTTTTATTTAAGACCAAAGTTTAAGTAAATAAAGAAAAGCTAAAAGTTAAGTGAAAAGGGAAACTGATGAAGTCGGTAATTCACACAGTAGTGGAAGTAAAAAGAAAAAAAATTCTATAACTCGGAAGTGGGATGAAAGTACAATAAGAAAGGGAAAAGAAGTTTATATAATTGAGTAAAAAAATTCAATACATTGCATTTAATTTTTATACAAAATGGCATTATTATATTAAGAATTTTCGCACAAGATAAGACGTTGTTCAACCAATAAGTTCAGAAACAGGTTCAGAAATAAAAGTTACTTAAAACTAAAGAGTGTGCGCTGAAACTATTCTCAGTTTTTGACACTTCATATTGTTGTGTTTTTATTCAAAACTTACCGACTTCTATCTGTTTTAAATAATTTGCGTTTAATTACACTTGGAGAGCTACCCTAACGAGTTATCAACCAAATTTTCGGCTGCTAATAACTAAGGTGGGCAACATTCGAAAAGCGTACACAAGCAAATCTAACTTTACGAAATATTTTAATAGAATCCTTCAGTACAATATTTTATTCTTTTTATGTTTGTGTGAAAAAAATTATTAATTTTCTTAACTAACAAAAACTGTGATAAAATAATTACTTTCGGACATTGATGAGTTTAATTTCACTAATAACTTTGTAAGAAAAAAAATGAAATAAATTTATTGCGTTTGAGCATTGAGTAATATAAAATATTCTCATATTTCAAACACATATATTTCATCTGCATATGAGCCGCACCACACGTCTGCGAAAGCCGCACGTGGTACTCGAGTCTCGCTGTGGCCACTCCTGATATGTAGTAAAATGTAAATCTAATAGTACATAATAATATTGTTTATAAATTATTATGTGGACTATTTTAGAAAAAAGAAAAATTGTTAGCTTGCATAAAAGAAAAATTGTGTAGTGGATTTCTCATTCGGAAAGCACTTTGTAAAGTCGGAGTTTACTGAGAATATCGAGCTATGCCTCGAATAAGAAAAAGAAATGCTTATCATCAAGTATCAGAATTCGTTAAAGGCAGGATCGTTGCCTATGGAGAGTGTTGTTCCGTGATATTGCCCGTCATACTGGTCAAAATCCAATCACTGTCATACGAATATTGAATCGGTTGCTAAAAGTCATACTGAACCATATGCAGGATCTTCACGCCTTTCCCATGAATAACGCACGAGAGGACAGACATATTGTGAGGTTGGCCCTGCAAAACCATGCAACTACATCACGGACAATTAGTCAGGAAATGGGCATGTTTGCAGCACGTCTAGTATCTGCTCATAGGATGCAACAACACTTGCTGCAGCGGCTTCCCTTGACAATGCAGCATAGAGAGAGACGTCGACTCTAATGCTTCGAACGATAAAGCTAGGTACAGGAGTGCAGAATGTGTCTTTTCAGACGAGTCCCGGTTCTGAGTGCAATATTGTGATGACCGCATACGTGTCTGGAAGTTCCGTCGAGACCGCTCGTCACCTGATTGTATTTGATATCGGCATAGGGGTCCTGCACATGGTGTAATGGTTTGGGCAGCCATTGGGTACTCGACACACACACATCTTTAGTACGGATCGACTGTAATTTGAACACAGATAGATAGATTTCTAACATCTTACGTCCAGTAGTTGTGTCCTATCTTCGAAGGCCAAACGCCATCTTCCAAGAAGATAATGCAAGACCACATGTTATACGTCGTGTTCTGATCTTCCTCGATACACAGGGTATTTCATTGTTCCCCTGGAATACACGGTCTCCAGATCTGTCCCCCATAGAAAACATCTGGTCACGGGTTGCTGAGAGACGGACACGCCAATCCTCTCCAGCTAATACGGTTGATGAAGTAGGGCATAGACTTGAAGCAGCATGGAATGAGATGCCCATTTCTGTCATCCAAGCCCAGTTAGACTTCATGTCTAACCGGGTAAGGTCCGTTTTAGCTGCCAGAAGTGGCAACTGTTTCTACTAATTTCGCACACCTCTAACCTCCCTAAACTATTTACAAATTTAATCATTTTATCTTCATGCCATATTATTCACGTACAATAAATATCTTTTTTGTATTTGCTTTCCTTCCTTGCTTTTTCAAGCGCCCTGGGGTTGGAGGTGCTTTCCTTCAAGGTGTAATTTTAAAGGCCGGCAGTGTATTTATGTGCGTGAAAAGATCTCACATAAAAACAATTTAATTTTTCCCATTCTATAACCAATTAGTAAAGTTTCATCCTTATTTGCTAATATAACTCACATAATTTTCCATTAATTTATGCGATTCCGTGCTCATAAAATTTGTCGAATTAAAGCCTACTGGAGTAATTGACGGCATCAAAATCCTTCAGAATCCCTTCATCTTATCCCACATGATCTGGAAAAATCCCTGCCAATAAATTTGAAAGTGATAAAATTTTCTATCTTCTACTGTAATAAGTCTCTACGGAGCTACGTCTCTTCCATTATCCTCTTCAATAAGTTATATTTGTTGTCTCTCTCTCTCTCTCTCTCTCTCACTCACTCACTCACACACACACGCACGCATCAAAATAAATGAGCAGTCAAAACTGAAAAAAAGGTGTTCTCCTTATCACTATGAATTTGGGAAGTCATATTTTTACTTATTTCTTAATCCAGAAGTAGTGTTTCGGAGACTGTGTTAGAATCTTGTCATCAGTGGGAGTGGCATAGAAGATGTTAAATTAACCTTTGTTTGAAAATGTATGAAATTACTGCTGAACAAATTGATGCTAGACGTGAGCACAATACCACACACGTGCAGATTTTATTTGGATTTTTCTTTAATATTTAATTTTTTGATAATTTAATTGAAATTGTTTATGTTTTATAAAGGTGAAGGGATTTTTAAGTATGAAAATTTTAGGTGTAACTCCAATCTAAAGTTTGATTTTAAATCTTTTTTTAGTTAATCGTGTAAGGTCTGGCTATGTGTTAGGACCCGACACACAACCACATCTTGCAGAGGGGGGGATTTGTAATGATCTTACATAAAAACAATTTAATTTTCTAATTTTTCCCATTATATAACCCATTAGTAAAGAGTTAATTCTCATTTACTGATACAATCCAAATTATCCATTAATTTATGCGATCACATGCTCATAATTGTTGAATCAACTTTTTCATGGACATAAATCTGTCGGAAGTAATCTCCACAAGACAGATGATAGATGTAACCAAAATCATTCAGAATCCATTCATCTAATACCACGTCATCAGGAGATATACCTGCCTATGAATTCGAAGGTAAGGTATAATTATCTCTTTTCTGCTGCAATTCGTCTTTACGGAGCTACATCTCTTGCATTAGCCATTTTAATGTTGTACATTTATTGCCTCTCTCTCATCAAAATGAATAAACATTGAAAAATTGTGTTCTCATTAAAACCATGAATGTGGAAAGTCACATTTTTACTTATTCATTAATTTTTTAATTATATATATATATATATATATAATACTATAACAAAAAAAAACAATGCACCAAGAAGAAGTTGCTCAATTGTAAAGAAATTTCGTATGCAAAGACATTTGGACCGAGCATGCAAATGATTAGAATTTGATATCCAATGAATGAATAGTGGGAGCTACAGCGCATAGGAACTGCGCACTCAGTCGATGTATATAAGAAGCGATTCTCAATCTGATAGTCTAATTTTCTGTTGCATTGCGATTTAGGATACCTTTTAACGACTGAAAAAATGCCTCACCGTATGAGGATTTGAGCTCATTACGAGCAACTGTCAGAGTTTGATAGAGGTCGTATCATTGGATTGAAAGAGGCAGGTTGGCCAACTCGTCATATGGGTCGAAGCCATACGGCGATTAGAAGATGATGGCAAGAATGGCTGGACAATGGCAGATTTCAGTCTAATGATGGTAGCGGTAGACCTAGGGCCACAGCAGATCAGGAGGACAGAGGGATTGTCAGATCATCTTTCACAACGCCTGAATCATCGTTATCAACCATCAGACGTGCGACCCGCACAAGTGTGTCCACCATGACCATCCACCAGAAACTTGATAAAATCCTAAAAGATCAAAACCAAACATTATTTACTTATTTTACCTTAAATTGTTATAGCTCAAATTTAATTTATTTATTTAAAAATTAAATCTATTTGTCTTGTTTTAATTTGAGCGAAAAGAAATAATTATCTCCTTGATCTCTGGATACCAACCGAAAAAAATTTTCTTCATTGAAAGTATTGCAAGCGCATTTAGTCTTTCTGAATTCATTGTGGTGCTGAGAAAATTATTCATTCTTTTCAATGTTGAAATCAGCGTTCTGCCTTTGATGTAGTCATGGAAACTGTCAAAAGGACTTTTATCAAATCAACTAGATTATTTTCCAAGATAAATTCCAACAGCTCAATTATTTAGCAATATTCATGAATATCAGACCTATAATAGAATACTTTTAGTTCAATTTCAAACTTTTCTTTTTCAATCATTGGATATTCTGCAGTAATCCGTATTATCTCTTCTGCGCTATGTTCACTCCTAAAACTAGAGAAGCATTTTTCGTTAAACAATTTAGCTGTAACTAAATGTTTTTATCACCACATATACAGTCACATACTTCCTTAGCTTCTGCCTTGAGTGTCTTTGAGGGATTTTTTTTTATTTCTCAATTATAAAATACCATTTTTGAATTTTTTTTTTTTGGTCACATAATCATTAATTTTAAACACACTAATTCCTCGAGATTGTATTTAGTTGTAAATTATTTGAACATGAAGCATAATCTGATGAAAAAGCTCTAACCAAAACTTGAAATTATCATCATTCCGGTATTTTAAAATTCTCGTTGCTTCTGAAATTATTTTTATTTGTATTTGATATCGATTTCTTAAAAGTTGTAAATTTTCATGAACTCTGTTTATGGTCTATATATTGAAGTTCCACCTTGTAAAAGATGGACGTGAAGTGTTGATTTCCATATGCTTCTGGAGGATTGACTCACGTTGCGGTGATCTTGAGAATTTGGAATAGCTAGAATGTTAAAAAAAATATTCTTACGTTTCGAGAAATACTTGCAGCATTTCTCATTATTAAATTAAGTTGATTGCGTAACAGTGAATGAAAGGTACATAAATTGTTCTTATTTTTGCTTGAATTCTTGCTATTTTTCATTTCATGACATCTGCACCATAAAATATCTGAGCTATCAGTTTTTGTCCATTTTCTTGAAAGATTACATCCACTTACTCTAAAATGCATTTTGATATGTCATCTGCAGTTTGCTTTTCTGAAATAAAGAATCACCAAAAAATGCTGAAATATTTTTCCATTCAATACGTACCATAGAACAAGGATTATAACTTGTGTCATCAGCCATGATAGTTTCAAAGGAAGCTTTTATACTTTCTGTCTTTATCTCCTCTGATTTCTGTCTTAATATTTGTAGCAGGCAGTCAAGTATCTCATTCTGAATAGTCCTTTTTAATCTAATTTAAATGCAAAATTTACTAATCTTCTAAATACCTCTGGATTTATAGAATCGTCTTTTATCATTATGTCCATGTAAGGGAATTTCAAAGTTTCTACAAAAGAAAATTCAGTTTATTATTTTGGACAAAATATACATTTCTTAGTTCTTTTTAACCTTTATATTATACTCACTGATTGAAAGCCTGTATGTTTCACTAAATTTCTCCTCAATAATTACTTACGGTTCCTAAAAGTGACAGTGAAACTACGTCATCAACATGCTTTTTCTCCGCTTCGGATGCGCACAATAGGTCAGGTTCAGAAATTACACCATGGCAGGAGCTGAGAGATTTGTGGGGAGAGACATGTAGAGGAGAATACAGAAGGTTTTAGTAGACAAGAAAGATTTGGTTTGTAATGCGGACTTGGTTTCTATAAGCAGGTCTCCAGATTTCAATTTTTTTACAGACTTCGGTTCACCACCGATACCTTGCCTTTCTGAAGAGCGAATGGAGATTTTGTTCTCATTTCATTGTTTTGTAAAGAAAGAATTAAAAAGCGGGAATTTGTAGCCATTACATTGATGTTAGTAGATGTGAGTAAAACAATGCCTTTACCCTGGCACGAAAAAGAAGGATCCTTAGAAAAATAAAGGTATTCATCCTGGAGAGCCTCCACCCACCATGGAGCTCAACATGGGAAGCAGTTGCAGGTCAACTGATATACATAAGGCACGGCACTTACCTGGAGGTCACCCAGGATGTAGCACTGTAGCATCAGGGCGAGGATCCACCGGGAAAACCCGTGCCCCTTTTATCTGCAGCACTAGCCCTACAGCAGTGTCTCTTAGCAGATGAAACCACAAAGAGACTTACCACCAGCCGATTGACAGAAGCGGACTCACTCCTGCCACCCGTCTACAGCGAAGCATGAGCCAAAGGGAACGCAAAAGGTATCCCCAGGATCCCACTTTCCTCCTTACGGGACGCCGCACTCGGCAAACATGAAGGTTGGCAAAGCCAACAGAGAAAAACGAAAACAAAAATGAAACAAATACAGACTATAATAAATAAGAACGAAACAGAAAGAACAAACATTAATTCAAGACAGGGGAAACAAAATTGAATGCAAACGAGTAGACAAGTACTTGGAACTGCTAATTGTGATCTAGACGGAAAGGAAAATAAAAAGGAGCAAAGTTGTGACAAGGAAGAGGGTCGAAAATAGAGAAAGATCGCTAGGGTATCCCGGGGGTGCGTCCCCCGTGTTTACCAAAGACCATAAACCCCATAGGAAAGAAAACGATCGCTCAGGTCCCTCGGGTTCGTGAAGCCCGTACTTACCTGAAGTAGGTAAGCCCTTGGGGGCAACCGAAATGTTTATACCGACAATGAGATAAGCCTTTTCTTACCGTTTCGCACTGGGCCCGTTCAACTGAGTCTTGTTTCCATTCTCATGAGCATGTGGGGAGAACTTGATTTGTCACTGATACCTTTTAAATATGAAGAGGAAAAAAGCTATCTCGTTTGCTAATCCCGGAATCTCACCTGTATCGACTTAGCACTATCAATCCAGAAAGTAATTCTTTAGACATATTTACTTATTTGTACCTTTAGATTTTCGTCTTTAACTATTTCTATGGGATATTTGAATTCGAATCCGATTCGTTACAAATATTTTCATACTTATTTCAAAATGATTGGATTTCGATTTAAAAATGTAAATTAAAGAAAAAAGCAACAAGATCAATTTGATTGTATAAAAATTAATATCCATTTGATCTAGGATGTGTATGATTAAACTCTTTGGATTCCGTTATAACCGATAATGTGCATTTAAAACGTGGACTTTAAAATCCACTGTCGCTGTTACTGCGACAATCTTGTTTTGCTCACTTGAGTAATCCTGATGTGTGTATTTTTCGCTGCGATTTAATTTTCGAAATCGGGAAAAAAAGATAAAATTAGAGAATTTGCAATATTTGCCGCCGGAAGACTCATATGCACATATGCGATTGTTTTTTAAAAAATCATCTCACTACAACCAATTACAAAACATAAAATTGTTATTTTGTTGAAGGTTTATAAACTTGGAACTTGTTTTATATAATGTAGAGCTAAGGAATAGATATTTCGTTTTATTGCAGCAACCGTACATTTCATATTATATACACTACGCAACATTAAAAATGCAACACCTAGGAGTGGCCAGAAAAGTATGCAAATTTCAGGGTACACGCACGTCACCGGGTTATGTCAATGATGTGATATGCGCATCTCTCTAGCATACTTTGAAGAAGATATAAGGGAAGGAATTTGCAGACTGTTCACTTTTCGTGTCGTTATTTCTGCTAGAGAAATCACAGTAGAAATTTGTTCCTGTCTCAGAGGACATGAGTAATAGAAGATTATGTCATGCCATCGTCAACGGAGTTGGTTCCAGCAGGCAAACGATTTTACAAGGGTCCTAGTGATCGGACTGAGAAGAGCAGGTTGGTCCATACGACAAATCTCAGTTGACACACACCTGGAAGCGTCTACAGTGCACCGGCTGTGGCGAAGAGGGTTGGAATAAGAAAATATGGCAAGTTTGAGGGATGCAGGTGCAGCCAAAGTAACGTAAGCACGCGTGGATCGATGCATCCACCGACAAGCATGGAGGACTCGGAGGTTCCTTCTGCCTCCATTCTGCAGCAGTATGGGAATATCAAGACACCCTGGATATTCCCATACTGTCCAGAACCATTTCCCTTCCATTGATTGCTAGTGATCAGCACTCATGGAAGACTGCCATTGATCCCACAACATAGATGCCAACGTCTGTAATGGTGCCAGGTTCGAGCGATATGGAGGACGGAATGGTACAGTGTTGCATTCTCAGATGATTTACGCTTTTGTTTCTCCAATGCTAGTCACCGCGTACGAGCGTGGCGTCAACGTGGAGACAGGTCCAATCGCAAGCAACTGTGGAACGCCCCACTGTGCGACATCATGATTTCTGGCACAATTGCATTCAATTCCATGTCACCTCTAGTTCATATTCAGGACATTATAATGGTCCAACGATACGTGAATGATGTGCTGCGGCCAGTAACACTCCCCTACATTTAGTGGGTGCCCAATGACCTTTATCAGCAGGATAAGCCCCGACCACATACTTCTCGCATCAGCCAACGTGTTCTGCAAGATATATAGATAATTTCCAGGTCACCGTTCTCTCACCAATTGAACACGTTTGGAATGTGATTGGACACCATTTGCAGACCCTGCCACTGCCTCATTCAGAAGATGAACTATGCAAAATGGTTGATAAGGAATGTAGAGTCATTATTCAGGACGCCATGCGTACTCTCATTGACTCCGCACCTAGACGTGTTGCTTCGTAAATCTCCATCCACGGTGGTCCTACAACCTACTGAGCTGACGCTGTTCTCGCTCTGTGTTATGCATATCATTTCGAAATAAAGATCACTTATTGTTTGTTGCTGTCTCTCTCTGTTTACCAAGTTTCCCCACTCTCTGCCCCCCCTTCCTGGTGTTGCATTTTCAATGTTGCACAGTGAATGCACTTGTAACTAATAATAGTAATGGAGTTATTAGTTTACGATATGAGACAATAGGCTGGAATATAAAGGGTTAATTATAAAGCCCAATGTATGAATAGCTTAAGTTCTAGAGTACAGTATAGAAAGAAAAAAGAACTTTAGCATTATATTTCACTATGCAACTCGCTTGTATTAAATCAAACTAGTCTGATTGACACACAATATCGACCAAAGCCCCAGACTGCATCGTCATGACGGAGCACAAATTGTACAGCCACTTATTTTTTAAATTAATTTTCTGATATAAACTATTAAATTTCCTTTTTGTGCAACTTTAAGTAGTTATTTTGAACTGAATAACTTTGGCATGAGATTGTTAATTGACTGTTTATTAATGTCGTACTTAGAAGCAGCATGAGAGCTATTGGTAAAGGACATTGTAATTTTGAATTTTGGTGAAGTTACTCCAGCGACATCTAAACTGGCACCTTCCCTATCCAAACTTCCATATCATCCCAACGGGAGAGCCAGGAGCTTCAAGAGATTTCACGTGCATCAGGACTCGTACGGAAACAATGCTGGCCACAAGTTCGCGACCATGCCCATGCAGTTTTCAACCTAGTTGTTCAAATATAAGGTAATAGAAATTACTATTGACAGATGGCATGACGGGGAAGTTTTATGGCGCATGAGCCAGATGTGGTCATGCTGTCCCAAGCAAGGTGTAACTGTGATCTAGATCATGGCCCTCCAAACTACGGTCCGTAAGGCCCTCTCATCCGGCCCGTCGAGACCTTTTCATCTACGGAAAGAAATTACGGAAACTTATTCGTATCCTGCTAACATCAGCCATTATTTTGATCACAGTTTGCCAGTTGAGGTTTGTGACGGGTCTATCTGCGACCATATCACTAGCAGTCCTCTTGGGGTGTTTTCACTCCTCAACAATTATTTGTATTAGAGAGCTTCCTCCGAAGAAGAGAACGGAAACATGCAAATTAAGACTGATATATGTATATATAGTGTAAGCTTTCAAGAGAGAGGAGAGGTGGAGATAAGATAGGATAGGATAGACTCCTAGCTGAATTGTTCTGTAGATTGATTGATAAATAAACTAATTGTTTTAGAAATGTCTTCCCATCCTTCCGACCCTTTATCATTACAGGTTGACTGAGACGATGAGGAGGTGATAGTATCAGTCAGCCTCTAATTACGAAACATTTTACACTCTATTTTATTTAGTGATTCTTTTGTACAATTATTTACCAGTGTTACCAGTATCTGGAATGTCGTTAGTTTTAACAAGAATTTTCCGAATATTTTGAAGAAGAAACATTAAAAGCAACAATCTCTCTCCACCATAAGTGGATATATTTGCTCACTATATCCAGGTAAACTTTTTTTTTTTTAACTTAAAACCCATTTTTTATTATTTAAAGGACAGCTGAAAAATAGCATGTGAAAAACCGTATTTGTTTGATACGAATATTTTGTTAACTGTAACATGTAGGGGTAACGTATAAGCTTCTGCTAGAATGAGGTATATGTCTCTCCCCCCCTTCCTTTCCCGTTTGGAAACTTTGTTTCTTCCTCGCATTAAAGGGTGTGGTTTGTATCTTCTGTTTGCGGTTGTAGAATTCTTTATCACTTTACTTTGGACACTTGGCTGGGCATTTTTTTTATTGGATAGTACTCTTTCGTTATCGATGTAATGTGATAGTGAAGTTTATTGACGCAAGAGCCAGGTGTGACCATGCTGCGCCAAACAAGATATAACTGTGATCTTGAAGTGTGAAAAAAAAATGAAAAAAGATAAAATTGATTATCAAAATGGAGAGTCAAAAATGGAGAAGCATCGCTAAAGTATCCCGAGGGCGCGTCACCCGTATTTACCAAAGACAGCTCTCTCCATGATCTCCACGATATGGAGAGTGCCAGGGACCCGCTACTTATCCTCCAATGTCCGCGAAATCGACAATTATGGCGGTAGCGGTGTAATGGTCTTGGCAGGCATCATGTTGGATGGCCGCACACCTCTCCACGTCTTTGACAGAGGCTCTGACTGGTGTGAGGTATAGGGATCAGGTCTTGGAGCCTATGTTCGCCTTTTCCGGGGTGCAGTGGGCCCCGAATTCATCTTAATGGACGATAACGCAAGGCCACATAGAGCTCTTCTGATCGACGAATTTCTCGAGAGTGAGGATATTCGCCGGATGGATTGGCTAGCAAGATCTCCAGACTTTCAATTCTATAGAGCATGTCTGGGACGCTCTGGGGAGAACAATTGCAACTCGCAACCCCCCTCCGAGAACCATCTAGGAACTGAAAACAGTGTTGGTGAATGAGTGGGACCAATTGCCACAGGCACTGATAAACTGCCTTGTTTCCAGTATGATATCACGCTGCAACGCGTGTATAGCTGCAAGAGAGGAATAGGTTAATACCCCCTATTAACCCATTTCTTTTGCGTATTCTGCAACAGCCGTTTCAAATCTTTAGACTCCCATGAGTGTTTATTATAACTGTTGAATAATTTATTATAGACAAGACATTAATTTATAATAGACAAACATGTGTGTCTATTACAACTGTTGAATTTTTATTTTGTTTGTATTATATCAACCTATGTCCACACTAAATTTTATCAAAATCTGAAAAGAACAGTTGTGCAAAGAATTTCTCATTCGGAATTCGCTTTGTAAGGTCGGAATTAGTGTGTTCAGAATATCGTGTTGACGATTCCGCTGCCAGACGCCGACTGACACAGACGTGGATTCATTTCCTCCTTCGAGGGGCTCTTAAGATTTTGCGTTGATTTGTTAACTTAGAGGAGTCTGTTGCTAGGCGTCAAACGAGAGATTTTCGGATCATTTCTACTTTTGCATACTGACCCTTAGAGCACTTTTCAGTGCTGAGGGCCATACTGTCTACCATCCTCATATTGTGCTCCTGACATGGCATCGAACATGGACACATGTGAAGCGCTCACCTTTTCTCCTCCTTCTACCGCAAATGCTGTGGAAGAAAAGGCGAATCATCGGTGAATCCTGCCGCAACTGCTGTGGGGCCTATGACTGATTCTCTGCCGACGGAGGCTTCCGAGGAAGACACCGAACTATTCTTCACAAAACACCATGAAGAGATCAAGATGCTCATTGAGCTCAGAGATGCATATGCACTCTGGGCCAAAAGGCTTTCTGCTGCTTCAAGTAAAAACCCTGAAGAATTCAAGAAGGCACATACTGAACTGGGTGTGGTCTACACCCAGCTCACAGCTATTAAGGCCAAGCTACAAGTGTCTTTATTTAAACTCCCAATAAATATCGAAGTACTGGACAAGATAGTGCTCAAAGTCCAAAAGAAAACAGAGAAGTTTAAGAAGATAGCCGAAAAAAAGAAGGAAACACCAAAGAACGTGATTCCCACCAAAACTCAGGCGAAGAGCATGGCTCCCGCCAAAATCATGGCAAAGAAAAATCTGAAGCGTGCCGCAGATTCAGACGGTTTTCAACTACCGCCTAAACACTTAACAGTAAAGGCGGGTAAATTAAATTCCTGTACTTCTTTACCAACAGTCCAAACTAGCCCCCCTACTACTAGTTCCAAAGGAGATGAGGCTATTAGTGAGGAAGAGGATGCTGGGGAACCAGTGCCTCCCACCACAACTAAACCTTAAATCCCACCTTTTTTCATTACTCCCAAGGGAGATTTGACTCAGCTCCTCTCCTTTGCTCGTCTTGAAGCGCCTTCGCTGCAGAGCAAATTAAGCGGCCGCTTCCTCCGTCTTACTGTTGGAGACGAACATGAATATCGTAGACTCGCCACTTTCTTACGTACAGAAGGTGTCGAGTTCAAGTCCTATATGCTGAAATCTGATAGGCCATTGAAATTAATTATTCGTGGCCTACCATCTTCTACCGAATTAGATGCTGTGAAACAGGAAATCGAGAGCAACGGTTTCCAGGTTCACAAAATTTCCCGACTGACGAAATTTCAATCAAAGGCTCCAATGCCTTTGATATATTTTCAATTAATTAATAACCTACATGCCGAGCAAATCTATCAATTAACAGAGATGTTCGGTACACAAATTAGTATTGAGACCTATCGGGGAACTAAGCGCCCCTCTCAATGCTGGAGGTGTCAGGGGTTTTTCCACTCCTCTGAGGTTTGCCACCTCCCAATTAAGTGCGTAAAATGCGCTGGATCTCATAGGGCAAGAGATTGCCCTAATGACTTCGAAACTCCTTTGCGCTGTGCTAACTGTGGTGGGGAGCATGCGGCTAATTGGCGCCAATGCCCCCGATTCCCTAAGGGCAAAAATTCAAGCCCTAAAAATAATTCCAATAATAATTCTAAAAAACCCATTCCCAAAAAGGTTACTGTTACCAAGAACCAGCATCCTGTGGAAAGTTACCGACAGGCCACTCCCCAAATTTCTTACTCCCAAATTGTCTCCGGACAAATCCAGGAGCAACCAACTAGCCATATCCCAAATTCTGCGCCCCACCCCAGCAACGGGAATTTCGCTGAAACTTTCCGTGCTGTGGTATCAATCGCGAGTGACGCGAATGTTGATGAGCAATTATTTGCTCGGGCATTCAGGGAATGCCTCCCCGCCCTCCGCCAGGTCACAGCGGCTGAAGACAAGGCCTGCATCCTTTTCGAGGCCTATGTCGCACTTAAGCACGGGCGCGCTTATCGCGCCCTACCCCAACATTAAAATTCAATCGTGACGTATTCGACATTTCAATTGGTTTCTGGAACGCAAATGGTTTGCGTTCCAAAATTGACGAAGTAAGAGATTTCGTCACAGAGCATAATTTTGATCTGTTTTTGGTTCAGGAAACAAAGCTCCAGCCGGGGCACGAACCCCAGATCGCCAACTATCGTCTTTACAAAGACGATAGGATTACTTTAACTCCTCGTATCGACGGAGGCACCGCTATATACTGTAAACGAAATTATGAACATTGCAGAGTCCTCTTGCCAAGGGTACAGTATATAGATGCTACTGCTATTGAAATCAAAATTAATAATTACCCTCCACTGCGAATAGTTTCTGCTTATGTTCGCAGAACTCCATTAATAGACATCAGTTTCCGGAGGAGGATTTTATTAAAATCCTTAATTCTGGTCAAAACGCGATCATTGCTGGAGATATGAATGCCTGTCATAAAGACTGGCACGATACAAGATCAAACACTTTCGGCTATAAACTGAAAAATTTGATAAGTAGAACTCCAAATGTTAAAGTTATCGCACCGTACACCCCTACACATTTGAACCCACTCTCCCGGCCGGGGGCGAGGGATTCTATTATTGCTATCCTCAAAAATATTCCCTTTAATTATGATATCAGAGTCATTCATGATCTAAATTCTGATCATTTACCGGTCATTTTGACTCTGAATACAAACTCTGCTTTTATCAAAATTCCAGAGCAACTCTCTACCTATTGGGAGAATTTTAGATTTATTTTAAATTCTAAACCCCTCCCCATTCCTGAATCCTCCAGCAATGCCGATATTGAAAATTCTATCGACAAAATTAGTGAAATTATTTCCGAGGCACTTGTGACGGCCTCAAAACCAAAATTTAAACCACCTCCTCTTCGACTCCCTATAGAAATTAGAACTAAAATTCGTCACAAAAATCATGTACGGAGAGTCTGGCAAAGGACTAGGGATCCGGCTATTAAAATTGAACTCCGTGCAATCAGTAATGAGAACTCGAGAGATATTAAACACTTTTCCCAGTCCAGGTGGGAAAAATACATTGAAGGCCTCTCACCTGATACAAACACTCTTTGGAGGGAAACCTCCCGACTCAGAAAGCCTTTTCATACCATTCCGCCCTTGAGGGGGGCTTTAGGCAGTATTGCTGTAGTTCCAATTGAAAAGGCAGAAATTATAGCGAACAGCCTTCAAAAACAATTTGAACCAAATGCTGACGAGAATCCTAGATTCTCAGAACTTACTCAACGAAAAGTCCAAAGATTTTTGGCATCCCCCACCTGTATAGACCTGGAACCAGTCCAGGCTAGCGAAATTTTGGACTTTATCAAAAGAACTAAAATCAAAAAAGCACCGGGATTGGATCTTATTTCAAATCGCATCCTTAAGAATCTCCCATTAAAATTTATTTTTCTTTTTACGCTGCTCTTAAATTATTTGATGGAGAACTGCCATTTTCCAAGGGCTTGGAAGACTGCCGTGGTGGTCCCAATTCTCAAGCCGAATTCTGATGATACAAATCCTCAAAACTATCGCCCCATATCGTTACTCAGCTCGCTGAGCAAAGCATACGAATATGTTATTCTGAATCGCCTGGACCAATTCTGCTTATCCAGGAATATTATTATTCCAGAGCAGCATGGCTTCGTCCCAAAGTGCTCTATAGTAACTCAGGGTCACTGAGACGGTCCAAAACGGCTTTTCCAATAAAAAAGCCACGGGTATGCTTTTTATCGATATTGCTAAAGCTTTCGATAAAATTTGGCACGATGGGCTCATTTACAAGATGATGCGACTTGATATTTCAGACCAATTAATCAAAATTATTCACTCGTTCCTGGATTCTCGTAGTTTCCGGGTCCGAGTTGAAAATGCAGTCTCCTCACCCAGACCAATTCTCAGTGGCGTACCACAGGGGTCGATTTTAAGTCCAAAAATCTTCTCCTTATACGTAAATGACATCCCAAAGGCGTCCAACATACATTTGGCGATGTATGCCGACGATAGACTCGAATAAGAAGGAAATCGATTAGAAGTAGGATCGTTGCCTATCAAGAGAGTGGATTATCGTTCCGTGATGTTACCCATCACGCTGATTGAAATCCAACCACAGTCAAGCGAATTTGGAATCAATGGGTTGTTGAGGGTCACTCTGAACGGTATTCGGATCTCCACGCCTACCCATGACTAACGATCGAGAGGACACACATATTGTGAAGGCTGCCATGCAAAACCATACAACCACATCATGAACCCTTAGTCAGGAAATTGGCCTGTTCGCAGCACGTCCAGTTTAGTTTTTATTAACGTCGCACTAGAAGCAACACGAGGGCTATTGGCGACGTACCTCGTAATTTTGAACCTCAGTCAAATGACGAGACAACACCTGAGCTGGCACCCCTTCTCTTAACTTTTACACCACATCAACGCAAGGATTTTGGGCCCCGACAGATTTAACGTGCATCAGCCCCGGCTACACAACGGGTCTTTCGCACCGAAGGATCGAATTCGCGACTGAATGTATAGTTTATTGGCGCAAGAGCCAGATATGGCTATGCTGCGCTAGATCGCGACTGAACGAAAACCGCTGGTCAAGAATCCGAAACCATGACCACTAGGCTACCGCGGCCGCAGCACGTCCAGTATCCGCTTGTACGGTGCGACGACGTTTGCAGCAGCGTGGATTGTCAACACGGTGACCATTACTTCGGCTTCTCTCGAGAATGTAGCATTGAGAAAAAAGGCGACTCTGGTACCCCGAACAACAAAACTGGATACAGGAATGGTACAATGTCGTTTTTTCAGACAAGTCCCGTTTCTGCGTGCAGTATTCTGATGGCCGTATACGTGTCTGGAAACTCCGGGGAGACCACTCGTCAAATGCTTGCATTCGACATCAGCATAGAGGCCCTTTACCTGGTGTGCTGATTTGGGTAGCCCCACACAGCACGCACATCTGCATTGCGTACCGACAGTAATTTGAACACAGATCGATACATTTCTGACATCTTGTGCTCTATCTTCGAGGCCTGACAAACGCCATCTTACAAGATAATACCAGACCACATGTTGAGTTATAACCTTCCTCGATACACAATGTATTCGATTGTTGCTCTGGCCTTCATGATCTCCAGATCTATCACCCATTGAAAACCTCAGGTCATGGGTTACTGAGAGACTGGCCCGCCTTCCCTCACCAGCAAATACGGTTGATGAAGTGCGTCAAAAACTTGGAAAAGCGTGGAATTAATTGCCCGTATCTGTCTTCCAAGCCCAGTCGACTCCATGCCTAACCGGGTAAGAGCCGTTTTAGCTACCTGGGAAAGCAGCTGTTTCTAATTTCGCACCCATGTAAATCCCCAAATTGCTTGCAAATGTAGTCATTTTGTCTTCATGCCATACTGTTTGTGAACAATAAATATCTTTTTTGTATTTACTTTTATTCACGTTGTTGCAATTTTAATGGCCGACAGTATATTTTGGTAACTTTTTTTTTTTACCAGAATTGATCTTTTGAAAAGTTTTGGTGGAAAAGGTTTTGAGCCACAGGAGGTATACGAGAAAATTGGGTAAACCACGAGCATCCTTTAGAAAAATCCAAGTCTATACGAAGGAAAGAAAATGGCACGTCTGTTTTTGCATTTGCCAAGAACAAAATTTTCCGACTCCGATGGAATGACAATAGTACTGTCACGGTTGCTACAAATTTTAGCACTTCAGAGCCGATGCCAGAGTAACCCTCAAATGACTATGAATCCTTAAATAAAGCTAATTATAAAGTTACCAACGTCCTGGATAAAAGTGGAAAACCGTTTACAGATGGTGAAGTAGTGAAGGAATGTTTTTGTTGGAGGTAGTTGAGGAACTTTGCCCAGAAAAGTTGAAATAATTATAAAATGTAGCTTTCGGTGCAAATCCTATTGCCCGCCGTGTTGCAGATATGGCAGAAACATCGCGACTCAAATGGTGAAAAATCTAAGCAAATTTCTCCATTTTTCAATTGCAGTAGATGAATCGCAGGTCAGCTGTTCACTTCTTGTGTTTATTAGTGGTGTGGATGAAGAAATGGAAATAACACAAGAACTGGCTTCCCTACATAGCATGTATGGCACTGTTTGTCAGAGAGGATATATTACATGAAATGAAAAAAAAAAAAAAATTGCTGATTATAACTTGGACTGGATGAACCTCAGTTGTCTGACTGTTAATGGAGGAAAGAACATGAGTAGTGTAAAGAAAGGCTTAATTGGACAAATGAAGATATTGAGAAAAACATTCCACAGTCTATGTTCCTGCTCAGTATTATTTTCCAGTAAGCTTTGTGTGCTACATATGTGGACATTAGCATTGTACTGAATCCTGTGGTTAAAATGGTGAATTTGATACAGTCACAGTTCAGAGACATGTTGAAAGATGCAGATACAGAATCACAAGATTTATCATATTACACAGCAGTAAAATGGCTAAGTTGAGAGCAGAGTATTTGAATTAAGAAAGGAAATAGGTGACTTCCAGGAAAGTAAAGGCAAGCCACAAAAATTACTGTCTGATGAAGAGTGGGTATAGAAATTGGTCTTTGCTCTGCAGACAAAACTAGTCATTTAAATTTTCTGAAAATCAAACTACAAGGAGAGAAAAATCTAGGTCTGATCTGTACACCCACTTTCAGATCCAAACTTGTCTTGTTTTTGGAATAAGTACAGGCTAATAACTTGATGCACTTTCAGAAGTGCAAGGTTTACATGGCTGAAACAGCCGAGTTCCAAACATCATTTACATGCCAGATCATCAAAGACCTTTAGCTGCAGTTTCCCGACTTGGATACAAAAGAAGATGCGAGACTGTTTCAAAACCCATTTGAAGATGTAGTCAATTACCCATATGAACTGTGGCTGGAGGTCATTGAGTTACAAGCAAATAACCTCCTAAGACATAAGTTCAAAGAAGGATTGGTGGGTTTTTACGAGTTTCTGCCCAAAACTTTTGCATCAAAGTACCTTTCAATCTTTGGAACATACTTGGGTGAGCAAACATTTTCAAGGATGAAATTTGTAAAGAATAATTTAAGAACAAATTTGTCTGATGACAATCTAAGGTCACTATTGATGTTAGGGACATCAAAGCTAGGTAAAACCAGAAATGTCTGCTATTTTGACATCCAAGAAACAATGCCATCATTCCCACAAATACAGGAGTTCATGTGTAACATATTTTTGTTATTAAATAACTGAATAAAATAATGTTAAATAATTAAAAACATCAAGTTTTGATTTTTTTTTTAATTTGAACCTCAAATGTGTAGTTGCCCCCTAAACTGCTGTTTGTTAGTTAATGCGGCGGTCGCGAAGCGGCTGCGTTGATTCGAACCCTGGACCAGTGGGTCCGAAGAAGAGTTGATCGCTTGTTGTCACGTCCCAACCAACTAGGCTAAAAAGACGTCTAATCAGACGAGTTAGTTAGGCATTTTAACCTTTGGAGCTGCTGTAGATGGGAATCGCTACAGTTAATATGGCCTTGGGGCTGAAAAGTTTGTAAACCCCTGATCTAGATAATTGAATAAGTGAAAGTATTTGTAATGGTGCAAAGCCAGATGTGGCCATGTTGTAATAAAAAAAATTAAATGAGCGAATGTAAAACTGTGATCTAGAAGTGTGAAAAAATAGAAAAAAGTAAAATTTTGCTGACAAGGAGAGTCGAAAATAGAGGATTGCTAGGGTATTACTGGTTTCTCACAGATGGCATGGCAAGCACTGACACTAACTGTTTTGATGAATATAAAATGTTGGCCATTAGAATAACGATCAACCTCGTACTGAAAGAGTGCAATACTAGGAGAAATAAAGCGATGATGAAAAAACCTTCTGAATGTGAATAATTGAAACTAAAACTCCTATACTACTAGGCAACTTTAATATGACACTGGAACTTCATAATTGAAATTATTTCGTCTATGACACTCTAAGCATCATTCAACTTATGATGCATTCTAACCATAGAGTTTAAATACAAAATTTAATCAGATTTGCTCTCCACCACATACAAACATCTGTTTGTGAGCTTACAGTGAGAAATTTATCAAAAAAGTTTGATGGAAGAATTGCTATGAATTAGTTCTCTAGTTGATGTCTAGTCACAGATTTACAGAACTACAATGGTAAAGAATACATAGAACTATCAATGGCAAAGAATGAAGTCAAGAGTCAGTAAGGTTTGTTAGTTTTTATTTACTTCGATACAAAAATAAGTTACGATATATCTTACAAATTCCTCTTCACATAAATACACGTAGAGTGGAGACTTCTTCAGTTGAAGCGCTGCGACTGCCTCGGCGCATTTCATGCTAACACATACACACATAACACACACATTGGTTGGACGAGTGTTTAGAACACACACACACAATTGACTACGGAAGCGTTGCACTTGGTCGGGGGAGGAAGTGGCACCGGCGAATGGGGTGAACCAGTTGGTTCGATACTTTGAGAAAGCGAAGGCATATCTAGGCTCCTTGGCACTTGACACGGGGCAACAACAATTAAAAAAAAATTGTTGCATTTCTGAAATGCAACGCTACTAATCTCAAGTCATCTCGTGAAAAAAAATGTATTTGTTCTCATCACCAGTATCTACTGCACCATATTTCATGAAGCAGAGGTTCAGTACTCTTCCTAATATTTTGAACATTAATAACATGAGAGCAGATATTAATTTCATGGAATATACAGTTGGGGAGAGCACAATAGATATAAACAAGGTTATTTCAAGGTTTATTCTTTGATTCATTTCTCCTGAGGTATTTATTTGGATGCAATGAACTAAAGGAGAAAAAATTTCAAAATAGAACTTCCTAAAAATATTATGAAAAGTCAATTTACTTTAGAAAAGAAAGAATCTAAAATTTTCCAAAAAAGATGGGTGAATTATTGAACATGGCTGCAAAATCTCCTCTTTACTATGTTTTCGTCGGTGCCAAGACCTCCGATCTAAATGATTCTACATTGCCACTACAAAAAATTTCATAAATCTATCCAACATTGGATGATGAATATACATTAATAATTTTCAAACGATTACAAATTTAATATAATAAAAAATTCAAAGATTCTTAAAAACTAAGTTTAGAACTGTACAAACATTCACAGACATTTTTTAAATAAAACGGCACAGCACATATTTATCTTAAAAATATATATATATAAATATAATTAGTATCTAAAAGCTATATATATACACAGATAAAAATAATTGCCATTTGATAAACTACATTAAAAAAAAATTGTAGCAAAAGTTTAAAAAAAATCTCGGATTTTCTATAGAAATAAGGGAAAAAACCCTCCAATCCTAAAAACGATTTCCATTCAAATCTATAAATATGTTGTACTTCACAAATACACTATTTTTAATTGTTAAGCTTTTTCTGGAGAATTACAATAATGTTTGCAAATAATGATACAGTTGTACAGTATCGGTCTTTTGTAGAAAAAGAACTTTCTGAAACAGTCGCAGCGTTTCAGCGTCATTGCATTCTCATATAAATGCTATACACATTTTTTTTTTTAAAAAAAAACCATTAAATGGTTCAGGGGGAAAAAAGACTTTACAGACATACAAAGCAGTTGTTAAACAAGAACAAACCCTGAATAGTATCAAGGCATTCATCCTCACCTAGTGCTTAAGGCTTCTTTTTGTCACAGGGAAAAAGTTGAAGACAGACAGGATTCCTCACCCTTCGAAATTTTGCCAGATACAGTTTAAGTATATGTTACACAAGTTTGAAGGGATCCATTAACAAATGTAAAAATTAGAAAAATAACACATCTACTATGCATATTTAAAATAAGGGAATGAAGCACTCTGATGGTATTCACTCAAAGCACAGAACAGCATACAAAATGTTGCCATCACTAAGACTCATAAATTAAATCTTTCACTTGCACTGATAGCATCATTTATTGAGCAGTTTTAAACTGCCAAAAAAATTAAATGCTTTGTTATCAATAAAATATTTACTACTAAAGATTTTTATGCGAGATTATACTGATGTTGACACACATCAATGTTAAAAATGAAAGAATTGAATCAAAATGGCTGCTTTGTATCAGCTTTTTAAAGAAAAAGAAATCAAAATCACAGGCACATAACCACACAGTTTTTAAGTGTAAAAAAAATCTTTAGTAAAAAAAGTGTACAGATTGAATTATTTTTTAAAACAAAATCTGTCTATGCTTTGAATAAATACTAAGAAGTGATTGATATTTACATACTTTTAAATGTACATTACACAGAACAATTTACACAATTAGTTTAAACAACTATGACATGTTTTAGTACTGTAATCATATGCAGAACCCTGCAAGTCCATTATGATTTGAAATTTTCCCTTTTGGTGTCTAAAAATATTTGACATTGTCAATTTCCTCGATATCTAGGAAGACTTCATTGGCCAAATCAATTCGAAAATATTAGTCACTTTTTTCTTATTTCATGCAGACATAGCAATGTTAAGCACAACATCTTTAATGAACAGAGCTAGCCACATATCAACTGCTGCAAGCTTAAAAATAGAGCTATATATATATATAATATATATATTTTTCATTTATTTATATCAATATATGTATGTATATAATATGTATACAACATCTAAAAAACTTAGCTAGAATGCCCCAAAACAATCACATTTTGTCAATTTAGTTGAATTAATTTACCTCCAATTTTTGTTTTAAAGTTACAATCTAGAGAAATAAATTGCATACCATACTTTTGAAAATAATAATTAATATTCTTATACTTGTAAAAAAGTGATTGTCTATATTATTGCCATTTAAAAATAATGGAAATATGTTAGATTAATCATTGATGCTTTCTTCAGTATAATGGCAAGTAAAAGAATAAAAATCAACAACTAATTGTTATAAAGTATTGCATTCAAAATAAGAAATTAAATGATTACATCCATTAGAGATGGAAGTCAAAATTAACAACAGATTGACAAATAATGTGGTTCGTCCTAAAGCAAAACAAAAATTACCAAACACTTTTTCATGAATGGAATCTTAAAATCCACCGTTTAAAAAAATATTTTTGAAAAAGTAAAAAAAGGGAATGTAACAATTCTTGTTCTGTGCACGATAATTTCTATAGCGAAATGTGAGTGAATTGCTTTGGGACACACTCCTCATAACATGAGGCAGAAATAATAAATAGATGATGACGCAGGAAGAGCACCCACTTGAGCATGAAAATATTTATTATTTGGTCTAAATTTCCTTCCATTTACAATGTTGGGAAAACAATGTCTTTTGCAATATTAAGTTTAAAATCCACCTCTTTATATTCCCACAAATTCTTAAAAAAGTCTTGAAATAAGACAGATTCCAATTCAATAATTTTAAAATCAATCAATATTACATAAAAAATAAACATTTGCATTTCTTTGGAACAAAAACATACATGAAGAAACACTTAAAATGCCTTTTTTTTCCTGCAATGTTGGATGCTCTCCCTTAGGAATTCTATGGTAATATACAGCTTAGAAAAACATGACACCAGTCAAGTTTAAAAATTGCATAGACTTCACAAGACTGCTTTTTGAGGCACATAATATGCTACAAAAAGCAAAAGGCAGTGATCAAAATATACACAAAACAAAAGAGACGAGTATCTCGTTAACCGGATTCACGATCGGAGGCAGCTGCGAGAGGAAGGACAAAAGCCGATGATGGTCCCGAACACACAAATTGATAACAATTTCGGAAAGCTGCATAAAATAATACCCGTATGGAACCCCTTTAAATATTATATTTCCCTTTATTAAAACATGAAAATCTACTAAAATATGTATACATCTTACAAATAAAGAAAATAAATATATTTGATGAAATGAGTGACTAAATATGAATAAATTATACGAAATACACATCCTTTTCTCTTATTTAAAAGAAGAGGGATAGGGGTTAATTATAGTAGACATTATCACAGGCATGAAAACTTTTCCCTTTTGAGACAAATTCCACTCTTTTTCTCCCCCAAATTTTAATAAAGGCAGGAAAACAATCAGTGAATTGGATTTTAAAATACTGCTGAAGATTCAATTTAAAGTGTGATATTGCTAAATGTATTGCCAGTATATCATCAATGACAAACATCTAAACTTTCAAATGGAATATATATTTACTACAAAAATATAAAAATTGTTCCAGCATGAGCAGGAAGACTTTAATCTGTTGAAAAACGTAAAAATAAGTACAAAAATAACTCAACTAAGACCAAAAAGTCCAGGAGTTCTATAATGTACTTCATTTTCAGGCATTTTGATTAATTCCGCAACTGCCTCTCGATTGCATTAAAAAAATATTTTCCCATGTGTGATTCACAGGAGATCAGAAACACCATTCACCCATGACATAATGTGAAACAGCCATCAAATGAAATAAAAGAAAAATGATAACCTGAAATGCATATCATTGGTATCTGTTGGAGGACGTTTTTTAATAATAATTTACCGGGATTCATTAAAACAGCAATAATACTTGTATTTTGCAAAGATTTTCATGCCTGATGTGTCCAATGGATCCTTGCTAATATGGAGCAGGAGACTTACGAAGCATCCAAGTCAGAGTCTCGATCACTGTCACTGGCTGGAGAGAGAACGTGCTCATCTCCTGAGCACCCAAACCAGTCTGCATTTTCAATCAGTGCATCTTCGCTGCCATCTGGTGCCACTGCAATACCAGTGACCACAAAGCTGCGACGCACCACATCCCGCCTGTCCCTGAGGCGCTCAAAAGCAGCTGCAATGCACTGTGCAATTTCACCGGGATAAGTACTTGCTGCCGTTTTTGAGTAATCCTCTGCAATATTTCGAGAAGAGCTCCATATTTCTTGGATCGATTCTTGGAAATTGCGAGTGATACAAACACCAAGAGGTTGTAATTTGGATGCACAGCCCTCAGGCATCACCACTGGTGTAATGCCAGACTCCAGCATAGTGTCCTGAACTGGGGAACAAGTGTGTGGCTCAAAGCAGTCCATTAGAAGCATGCTAGGTGAAGGCACGTTGCCTAGCCACACATCATTCACCCACTTACTCACAACATACTGGTCTGCCAGCAATTTCTCCCGAAAAACTACATGTTTCAAACCTTCGGGAGGAAGAGTGTCCTCTGGACCCTTGAGAACAATCATGGGAGGTAGTAAAGTCCCATCTGCTAAGCATGACAAGATGACTACAGCATTCCAAGAGCTCATGCCACTATTGATGATGACTCTACGTTCAGAACCGGAATTGGTGAAGAGAAGAGGGATTTCATCCATACACCCAATGGCCAATGTTGAGAAGTTGTTCTCCTCCTGAAGTTCTTTTATCATAACTCTGAATTTGGTCACTTCAGCTTCCATCTCCTCTGGGAAAGTCTCTCCAATGCTGGGCAAGGCTTCCAAGAGTCTCGGATACCTTTTGCAAAAGGAGAACACATATTCTTCAGCCGGAAGGTCATTCAGTGAGACACCCATCTTCATTCTCTCAGAAATGGCATATTCCACCAATTCCTGATTAGTAATAGGTAAGTTCTTATCATACCTAGATAATATCCATCTAATAAGCTGATTGTCCTTTTGTAGACTTCGACATATGCCATATCGTTTGCACCAATTCTTGTACCACTCTTTACTGCATTTCATATTACTAAAGCCATGCTTTTGGAATATCTCTAAAGCTTTCGTGCGAATCTCCGACAGCTGAGGTGTACTTTCAGGTGTCCTTGAACTACTGTACCAATCATAGACTTCTTTATCCACATCTAAACAGTTTATTTTCTTCCCACCTAATGAACCGCCCCGTTCTCGAACTTGGCCTGTCTCAGCAAGCCACTTCAGTTTGTCTTTGCACTTGACCCATTCTCGAATGCGTTTTCGAGCTACACGAAAGCACCTGGCGGCACAATTGACACTTTGTCGTTCGGCCACTTTGGCAATCTCCACCTTAACTGCTGGAGGATAATTGACACGACTCTCTTTCTCTAGAACATCCACATCAGCCTCCTCTTCATAAATTTTCTCTGGGTCCATACCACGTTTGTTCCACAAGTAAAACCACCAACAATTCTTTTTTACTTCTGCCTCCCCAATGATACTCAGTATTTCACTAGCCTTACTTTGCACATCTGAAGGTTTGATAACAATCTTCTGCTTATTACAATCCTGAATCCAGGACAAAAATTTCTGTTCAGCTGTTTCAGACTTCAGGATCTTGGTGTGCAGTGACTGGAGATTCTCGCAATATACTTTCTTGCGGATTCTCTCTTTATCCTTGCACCACTCTGAGACTGTGATATGATGCACTCCAAATTTACGGGAAGTCTCCTGGTATGAATGACTGGCGGCATATTCAATAACAGTCAATTTGAACTCTGGGGAATATCTTTCTCGTCTCTTTTTGGCATTTAGGAGGGGCTGTTTTTTATCTGTCAGAGATGCTTCTGGAAAATGGTTGACTGAGTTATTATTGTCAGGATTGGCATCTTTTGCCAAGTTGAGGGCAGCCTGAAGGGAGGAGTTGCACATCTTGTAGAGGTTGGAGTCCTTGCATTGCAGCTGCGCAGCTGCACTGATGATGGATGGGTTTTGTTGGATTACACTCAACAGCTCAGGGAACTGGCTCATGATCTTAAGATCCATTTCATTGGGCTTCATGGTGCTCAGGATTGCATTGGTCATGTATGCCTGTTTTAGAGCATTCAGAGAACTGTTTTCAGAATTGCGAGTTGTTTGCAGGTCCAGGGCACCAGTTGTGACAGAAGGCTACAATATAAAAATACTTAAAATTTGCCTGTAGATTTAATAATCAGTAATGAATGATTTTAAAAACATGGAACATTTCATGTGATTGAAATTTCAATTATGCTGCATCTGCAGTTAAATTAGAAAATTATATGATAATGTAGAGAAACATTTAAACAAAGTAAAATATATATTGAAAAGGGAGTTTCTAAATTGCAAGAGCACATTTGATTTTTGTTTCCAAAATGATAGAATGATTGGTGATTTGAAATAAAATTCAGAAAAGTATTAAAGCAAAATATACAAATCATGTTTATTTAATTTGACAAAAAATAGTTACAATAATCAGAAATAATAAATATCTTTAAATTAATATGATTGCTAAAGAAATTATTTATTTCCAATCAGGATTAGTTTAATATCATTTGTTATTTTTAAATAATTAAGTTATTCCATTTGGTTTTAGATAAACTAAGAAAAATGCATTCTTTTGTTTCACTTGCTAATTTTTTCATAAATTTTCAAGTTTAGATTAAAAGAAACAATTATTTTCATAGTAAAACTTTTTTTTTTCCAAATATGTTTTAAAATATTTTTTTCATAATTGTATCTTTTAATGAAACATTTTTATAAAATTCTAGCCGAAATCTTACCCAGTATTCATGTTCGGTTTATGAACAAGGCATTATTTAGAATCACAGAGTGAATATAAGGGAAAATACTAAAACATTTTTTTTTAAATCAAAAAGATAAAAAGGCCTACTAAAATACTGATTTGCTAAAATTTAAAAAAAAAATATCAAAATAACATTAAGGAGACATGTTTCATAAACAAGTAATTCTAAAATTTATGATGCTAGCAATTTTCAAATTAATATCACTGAATTCATTTTCAATGTTAAGCATCAAAAATACTTTTTTTTTTAAAACATATTTAATTTAAATGAGGCTCATAGTCTTCATGTTATGGTATAGATGTTGAGTATCAGCTCAGGTGTCAACTTTGTCATCTAACTATGGTTCAAAATTGTGACACATTGACTATGATTATTTGATATAATGTGAGGTAGAAATAAGCAAGCAGAAAATGCTCAACACATTTTCTTCAAGTAAAAAAGTGAATTTTCAGTAATATATATATATATTTTTCCAATTTAAAGATTTCAAATAGGAAATAAACTTCAAAAAAATCACAATTTATTTATAAAATTTTCATGAAATTCACAAGTAGTTCCAAAAATCAAAATAGTTTTTATTTTTAGAATAAAAAATACTCCCCTGTAAATACCCATTCCGTAAATATTCAATACACTCAAAAATGACTGTTTTTGCAATGAAGAGCCTACTTAGAATTTCATTATCAAATTTAAATTTATATTCAAAGAACATGAAAGGTTCTTGAACTGTAAATTAAATACTTCAAAATAAGTGGACACTACACTTCAAACAAATCTTTTATCCTAATCTTTGTTACAAACTGATATGTTACAATTTAAAAATAATGCGTAGCAGAAAAATTTTAAAGTTAGGTACTTACAGTTGCACTAGAGGATGGAGCAGCTTCTTCCTCCTCTATATCAATGTGTTCTCCTCTCTCCTTCCACTTGACAACCCAATGCCGGTACCAGCCATTAGTGGCAGACATTCCAGCAGTACGACCGTATCTTGCTCCATTTTGCTGCTCAAACAAGCAATTGGCACGTGCACAGAGCATTGATTTTGTCACACAGAAGCCTAGGAAGTAAAATGAAGTTATCAATTTAATAATATTTTTACAAAAGTTGTACAAGTGGCTTCCACTTTACTTCTTACCACCATTTTAATTTTAAAAAAAATAACAGAATAATCAAAAAGCCATTAGAATCTTTTATTAAAATTACAAATTTTCTTGATGGAACATATATTAGAGATACTCCCAAAAATGTCTTAATATTATTATGCACCATCAAAAATTGCAATACAATTTTTGTGACAGGAAATAAATTACTGGGGTATACAAATAAATGAAGAATATTAAAAAAAAAATATATATATATATACGTTGTTTTAATCAAAAAAATCAATTAAAATAATGCACCCCTTTTTTCAACAAATAGATGATTAAATGACCATGATAGTTTGTTAAACATTTCCTTTTAAATTATTCTACTCTAAATCATATGAAGGACCACTTTAAGAAGTTCAGTGAGTGTATTAATGTCCAAAATTAAGGAAATTTTCCTATTTTAAATGAAATTCTTGTAAAGTACCAATCAAAAGGTAAAACTAGTTCTTTCAAATAAAAACACAGGTTTAAAGAAAAGTGCACTTGCAAATATTGCTGCATTTTTTTCGCAACATTTAGTGAAATTCGAAAGCAAAGAATTAAAACGAGTAATCGCCAATATTTGGATAATGGAAAGGACCAAAGAATTGTAAAGAAAATAAAAACCTCAATGCAACATTCAGCATTGCGAGCAACTTATAAAAGACAGTTTCATGAGATACAATTCACAAACAGAAGGTTTGGGCAATACTATCCAAGTCATGACTGACAAACCAATGAAGATAGATACTTGCCCATCAAAGTGAGGTGTAAGTATAAGTACAATAGTGTATATATAATCATTAATTATATATATAGTGTATATATAATCATTAATTGTTTCAAATTTCATACAGCCACAGGAACCAAATTTTTAAGGTTTACTATTCCCAAATGACTATATGAAAAAGGCCTAATTGTAAGACTTTTTGTTTGCAGCCTGCTCATTTCTGCATATAAAAAAAGCATATTTAGTATTGTGCAGAGAACATTAACATAGGAGCTGAACAGCTGAGCTTAATGTAATTTCATCAGGAAGAAGCCAAGGATTCATTCATGTCCTCCAATATCCAAAAAGATATTGCAGTACAGATTTGATGGTATTGACAGGCATCATGTTGTATGGGTGCACAAACCTTCATTTATTTAAAAGAGGCTCTGTGACTGCTGTAAAGTGTAGGTATGAATATTAGAACTTAATGATAATTCTTTCAGAGATGCACTTGAACCTGCTCATATTCTTTTGGACGACAACTCTTGTCCCTATGAGGCTCATATCGCCAAACAATTTCTGGAAAAAGAGGACACTCTCCAGATTGATTAGCCATCCAGATGCCTCATAGGACACAATTGTAGACTTTTGGGTAAGCATGATTCCAATTCTCCCTCCTTCCCAGGCATTCCAGGACCTGACAACAAATCACTGGAAGAGAGAAATGGACTACCACAGATTCAAGAACAGTCTCATTTCCAGGATGAATTCACATAATGAAGGCAAATTAATTGTATGAGGAAGGGTTATAATTTCTATTATTACATTTTTGGTTTGATCTACAAACCTCCCTTTTAGACTCTCCCACAATGATGAATCGTATATATAATCATGCATGTGTGACATGACTGACGTTAGGTACTTTTTTGTATTACATCAACCAATATACATACTTAATTTCAATAAAATTTGTCCAGCATTTCTGGAAGTAATCAAACTAAAGTGAAAATTCTTTTAATTTTGAATACAAGTTAACTAATTGATAAGACCTTTATAAAATTCAAAACAAGCAAGATAAAAAAAAAATTAGCTACAGGAAGATGATCGTTAATTATGTAAGCTATTAAATCGCATGCAATGTACTATTTAAACATAAAACATTTAATTTCAATAATGAAAAATTAACATCATTAATTTTTAAAATATAAAAATGCTTGTTAAATAATCAATTTGTGCTTCAAACACACTCCAACTTATAAAAGTAAATTCATACTAATTAACACAAAAAACAGATAAAAATATCTGCAACTCCAATAGCTTTGAAAAATTAAAACATGCAAGATACACAGTTACAAATACTTTTTTAGAAAATCTTTTATAAATGATTTGAATAATCTGAACATCACTTCAAAAATTTACTTTTTAATAATAAATCAAAAAGATTCTTCAATTGTGCAAATAAAATTAGCACTATAAAGAAATGAACATGTGAATATCTGTGTAAGATTTATATATTATCCAAAAAGAGTTAAAAATTTATCAGTAAAATTAATTTTATAGATATTGCCAATTAATTTTTTCATATTCCTTATTGCATAAAATAACAAGAATATTATTATGCAATTGATCATCTTTCAAATGTAACAAATGTTCCTGAAATTAATAAGCAGGTGCTTCCATTATATGTTTAAAATTTATCCCGAGACTCTATTTATTACATTATACCTCCTTTTAACAGGAAACAATACACACACTTATGAATATATGATAGCACCAATTGAAGTTAGCACAATCATCGAATACAGTAATAAAAAATACATAATCACAATATTGCATCTCGGGCACATTCACTGACATACCTTAATATATTCAATGGTTCTCTCAAAATATATTTTAGAGCCTTCCTGACTTTTTTAGAAGTATTTAGTTTTGTTGCCTAGGTAACCTCTTCTTTTTCAGCATTACTGCCTAAAGTATTCTTTTCTTGACTGCAAGATCATTTTTTCGACTATAATAGTAATTCCGTAGAGAAGACAAAGAAGTTCAAAAATTTAGTAACACTGCTCCTTTTTTTGAAAGCATGCACGTCCTATGCAGTATTTTCTATATATAAATTATCTTCAATATTTTGAAAGTATGGAATTATTCAGTAAATCTTGCAAAACCTTTGGCTAAGACACAGCCAATTTATGAATAGAACACATTCTTCTGAATCTTGATTAATGGTATATGACACTTTTCTGTTATGATGCAACATCAGACTGAGACCACAATGTCTTGTGGGATTATGAAGCCAAATATGTTCTCCTTCAAAGAGATGCTTTGTAGCATTTGTTTCATAACAGGTCTTCATCCCATGTTAATTCTTTTGGAAGGATAAAGAATGTTAATTCTTTCCCAGCGAAACAATGGAAACGTTCCAAACCTATCTGCACAGCACAAATGTACTCATCAAATAAGGAGAGTTTATTACTTGGTCTCCTAAAAAGAATATACACAAAAATGAAGACTTCAACCAGCAACATCTTGGAAGGTAACCAACCAATTGTCTCATGTATAGTACTTTGGTAGACCAAGAGAAGTAAAAGAATATCCAAATCAAAATCAGTCAGATTTCTAGAAACATACACAGAAAACTGATTCAAAATTGTGAAGTTGAATCTTTCCATTATTCCATCAGATTGTGGGCATAATACGGTTTTCTGAATACATAAAATAGCTGTAAAAGGCAATGAATACTTTCAACAAAAGACTTAGGCATTCAGTATACATCCTATAAAATAGTTATATGACTTAAGAGTTTGTTTATTTTGGGCTAGCTCAAAATTAACACATTCTGAATTAGGAATATACATAATTTGAAGTCTGCAGACAGAATTAAGTTTACTAGATTCCAATATACATATTAACTATTTATGTGGCAGGGATGGTTGACAGCCAAAGGTCAGTCTGCAAATAATTTGAAGATGAAATAATGGTAATTTTAGTCTCAGGAGTTTCATAGCAAACTGGGTATAGAAAATACAAATTCTTCTTACAAGCTGCAAAAAATTTACTATTTTGAGATCATTGATTTTAAGTTTTCTGAGACTATCAAATTTCTATGGAGTTTGAGAATAAAGAAGACATCATTCAGATAAATAACATGGTGCTCTGGTGACTGAAAGTAAATTGAACTGCTTATTGCTAGATATACTTATATTGTTAATTGTGAAAATTCTGTTTGTTACAGAAATGGTTAAGGGCTCCACAATCAATAATCCAAACTTGTACAATTTTCATTTAATCTTGCTCGAAAGGTTTTTTTTTATATAGTAACCCTTCCAGTCATATTAATAACTAAATTTTAACTTTTGGAAACTACATTAAATAATTCCAAGAGATACAGAGCTGAAAGAGATCTATTACAACAGTGATGTGGTCCAAGGCAGGAATTTCATTGCTAGACTGGCATAGAATTGGAGGTGAGGTAGAAATGTCACTGAAATTGATATAACAGGTCATCAGATAAAAATTTGTTTCCGTAGGTCCTCTCAGTCTCCAATGACTTGGATTAGAATGGTATTAACAATGAGGAGGCTGCACTGCTAGATCTTTGCTGCTAATGTAGTATAGACTGGTTAATGCTTGAACTCTATCAAAACATTTACTGATAGAATAAATTTGAGTAATCATTTTGATGAGTATCAGCTCCACTTTAACAATGCTGAAATTTATTTTTAGATGATACACAGTTTCAACTTCAGGTTTATATTTTCATCATAATTGTGTTTTTTGCAACTCACCTCATACTTAATTTGAATGTGATTCATTTGCGAATACGAAATCTCAAAGATCCTTTCCTTACTTAAATGCATATAAATTGGAGAGTACACTCAATGCAGATGTGCATCATTATCCTTACTGCAAAGTAGTGGCTTCTACTCTTGTTTCAACTACAATGCATACATCTTAAAAGAATAATTACATATTGTTTCAATTACAATAAATGTTTGCTTACAGCAGATTAATGTTTGGAGTAAAATTTTCCATACTTTTTTTTAAAGGTTATTAATCAATCGAGGAGGGAAGTTTCATCAATTACACTAGTGAAACAAATTTCAAAAAGAAAAAAATATAGGCTGAAAAAGCCAACTGCACAGTAGCTTTGAAGTAATCATTCATTAAATTGAGACACTAATGCCTACACAACATAGAAAAATTATACTTCTTTTCCCCAACTACTTGTGTTTCTGTTTTCTTTTCTATTTTTAATATTATCAGTCTTCACTTATTGAAAAAAGTTTTTAGTTATTACCAGTTGAATAAAATAAGTAACACCATTAACTTTGTTTTGATTTCATTAAAAAATAATTTCATGTTTTAGATTATTTTATATTCTCTTTTGCATAACAAAATGCAGCTGTGCTCAAAATTACATGAACCTCACAGCTAACATGTTGATTTGAGTTTAAAAAATAGCCATATAGAAACCATTATATTATGTGAATAATAATGAAATCATCTCTCAACAGAATGTTCACAATTCAAAAAGTGTGACAGAAAATCAATACCTAGAAACAATTATTATAACTTGTCATATTTACTTTAAAAATAAATCAATAAAAAAATCAAATAATTTATTCCAAAGAAAAATGTATCAGTTTTTAGAGTATTCAATTACACATACATAATTTTTCATTTTAATTCTATTATAAATGATTGCAAAGGACTGACCTTAACAAATTTTTCTCTTTTTGTGTGTGCATGTTTCTTCCCTCTTCCATATGAACCGTTCCATTTTATTTAAATAATAAAGGTTGACACAGGAGACAAGATTTGGCTTCCTATTTTCTTGTTCACAATGGGAAACTTCCTGTACTCTTTTTAAACATCAAATATCAGTATAAATCTATAAAAGCTTTTTCTTTCTGTTTTCTACACAAACAAAATCCCTATTTTTTTTTTTTCTTTCTTCACGGCATTTTATATCATCTCAAGCAGTTGATCATCTTTAATACTGTATACATAAATAACATGTAAAAAATTTAAAATTTATAATAAACAATACAGAGTCAAAAACTACTTGGATAATGGTTTTATTATCCAAAATATTTTGAGTAAAATCATAGAATGAGATCACTTTTACTTTTTGGATACTTATAATTCATTGCTTGCAGTCATAAAAATTACAGAGAGAGCCAAATTATGATAATTTAATGTCAGATAATAAGATAATTTTCTCAAAGCAACTTTACCAATGATTTCCAGTTTGGTTTTACTAACCATCACGACATTTTCATTAACATTTAGTGGCAATCCCCTTCCTCTTTCTTTTGTTCTTTCAGCATAACTTTATTTCAAAAAATGAAGAATTTGACATACATCACATGCAAAACATTAATAGATAGACCAATAAAAAATACCAAGGAATGGCCTGATTGCATCGTGAATTATATCTAGCGCCCCAAGAACCAATTGTGCTTTGATACTTTTTTTATATTTATTGCGATGAAATTTTTCCCACAGGAAAAAACACAGAAAACTGCAAAAAAATTTTAAAAAAATACATGCAAGTAATAAAAAACTTTTGGCCTTGTAAATTGTTATTCCTTTCACGAAAAAAAGTCAAACTTGACCAATGTTGTAGCAATATTACGCAAATTCAACATTTTTTCCTTACCAACCAAATGTAACAACAAGCACATATATTGCAGAAAACAGAATATGATATATCATGTCATGACTCCCAAAATGTTATTGTGCATTTTTCACAATCTCTATGGTTTGCTAAGTTATAATACATATTTTAAATTTAAAATTAAACATGTTTCCATTTCTTCTTAATTGAAATTTTAACAAATATGTGTATTCTAATCAAAAAATCTTATTAGAAAATTTGTAAAGGAAAAAAAAAAACCACTTGTGAAAATATAGTTGCCATTATTTCTTTTACAACTGAATATGTATCATATTATTACCTTTTTTCTTAAGTTCCTTGTAGTACTGCAACAGTTTTGCATCAATCTCTTCTGTGACATTATCATTCAAGACATGCTGAGTTGCATTGAGCAAGTCGGTTTGCAGCACCTCTTTGTCGGCTATCCAGCGGCTGATAACACGTCGTGCAATGCCGTACTTCCGTGATGTAGCATGTTTCGTGTGACTCTGGGCAAACTTCACAACCTATAAATATGTAAATTTCCATTTCAGAATAGAAAACCTTATGTTCAAAGTACATGCTTCCATTTTGAAACAAAAAATATAGGCATTCATAACTAGAATAACATGCAAAAATAATCCATGCAAGTAGTTTCCTATCATACTCATCACTTGTAAATCATGAAAATTAAAATTTTTTAAAAAAGATGTCATTTTGTTTTCAATATTTTAGATAGCAATTCCTAAGCAACCTCACTACAGTGCCATATTAAAATTAGTTGATTCACAGAATTTCAATGACTAGAATGCATTTTTTTCCCCATCAAGATTACTTCAATAAAAACATATTCAAAACCTTTACATTAATTACACCTAACATAAGATTTCTTTAGAATTTCAAAAATTGTTTCAACACATTTCTTCCTTTTTCAAGTTCTATGTACAAAAAAAAAAAAAAAAAAAAATTTATGATCTTAACAGCCAATAATTTCTGAGTTATAAATGAATAGTTTGTAAAAAATTAGTTCCAAAATTACATGCAGACCTAAAAATATTCCAAAATAAATTATGAAATGAAATATTTCAGAAACACATTTCTTTAAAAAATTATGCTTTTAAGTAATGTTTCAAGGTTTAGAGATTTCAAATGTTTCAAATATAAACTTTAATTTGTGTTTGAATGCAAAATAAAAAGTTTAAATATTAAAAAGATCAGTTAAAGCAAAGTGTGTTTAAATAAGAATTAAAATATTTTCTCGGAACAAAAAAATTTAGTTTAAAAATATAAAGTATATATTTTTCATAAAAAAAGATTAGAGAATTAAACTACACTTAATATTTGTTATTACTGAGCAAATATTATTCTAAGTTAAGCAATTTGTTGAAATGAAAAGAAAAATTAAGTAATGTGAAGATAAAAAAAAAAAATATCCCTTCTAATTATTTCCATTTTCAGTCTCCTGTCTATAAATACTTTTTAGTAGTAGTTACTTTATGTGTTGTTTCTCTGAATGTATTCACCAAAAAATAAATGAATATATTCTATAATGTGAAAGCAATGAATTTCTCTCCAAAAATGCAAACCCAAAAAATGCATAGTTACCATTTTTAAAATTAAAACTAAGTTTTAATAAAAATTCTGAAGGGCCTGCAATAGGGATGAAAAAAAGATAAAAATTTAGACAAATAAAATATGCACAAACTGCATTAGCATATATGATTATATGCTAATACAGTTTTTGTGCATATTTTTTACAGATGAGCTGATTGGAATCACTACAAACTGCCAGTTAATAAATGTTTTTTCACTTGTTGTTTCTGCTCCTATGCTCTAAATTTTTATCAATGTTGTTCCATCCACTTATAACTTCAAATGAAACACAATAATTCTCGGAGATATTTACATCCCATCACATCCTGATTGGTCAAAGATCTACAGAATATCATAATATTCTGGATTTGGTATCAATCAGGTTAAAACCAGCTTTTATAAGCAGCAACATTACCAAAATGCATTCTGATGCTTTTTTAAAGAGATTTCATAAGAAAATTTTTCTTCCAGCACCATGTTTAAAATTTTTTCATTAATATCTCCTTGCACCTAGTCAGTCCAGTCCTGATTACACACCAATAGAGAATTTATTTCATCTAGTATCTACTTGAGGTATGTGGATATGATTGTTTATAAGTGCATGGAAATATATATTCATTACAGCAGAATCTGTACATGTCTATATCAATGAAGCCACCTTTTAGCTGAAAATGTATGGCAATATCACTATTATTTACAAAAGCACATAAAAGATTATCTCATCTCATCATGACCTCAAAGTAGAATAATTGCTCAAAAATCAAATTATGTTTCTGCCAATAAATCATTGTGTAATACAATCAGTGATGCAAAAATGATTCAATTAAAGGCCATCAATTGTAAGTTCGTACAATCCAGTCAATTTGCTTTACAGCATTAAATTCTATCTAACAGATGCAATATTGATTCTTCAGTCATGAACAAGTGCCTTAAGTGATTTCAGTTGAGGCACTTCTACTTTATGTGACCCAAAATGTGAAGAATGTGAACTGTCATAATCATAGTATGCAAATTGATTTCCAAGGATAAACCCTCTATTTTAATAAGATATATCTCAGGCCTCTAAAAGAGCTTCAATTTATGTAAAATGAATTCACTCAATTGAATCAAACTCTAGCCTTAAAAGACTAGATTATGGTTAAGTATTCTCATTACATATCAGATGCTATTGCAACATATTCTTAATCACATTTAATGACAATATTCTTCTGAGCGATGCAGTAGTGAATATTTTTTCTGTTCCCAAGTTTGTATTTAAATATAATACATTTCCAAACTAATTTACTTTAAATATAAAAAGGTATTTAAAATGCGTTTTTCCTATTATTTACAAAATGTGTTGAAATGTTATGTGATTCAACATCAGTTTCCAAAACTGAATACTAAATAGAGCATTGTACCCTCATTGATGTTTCTCAAAGTAAATAAAAAGTAGCTGTTTTAATTATATCCTCTCTCTTATGTTCTGAATTCTAGGTACTAAATTTGTTTTACATTAAAGCATTGTTAATAAACAGATTTTAATAAAATTTGAGTTTAAAAAACATAAATAAAAACTCTTTTCTAAATTTAAATGTTTAAACAGACACAGAAAATGTAATTAAAATTTTACAACTCTGCAAAGAAAATTATGTAATTTTTCTACTTAGAAAAAATTAAATTTTTCACCAATTTTTTATTTACCTTACAAATATTTTTGTTTTATCTCCCTTCTGTAAAAGTTTTCACTTAATTCTTAAATCTCAGTTGTAATACATTTTTAGCTAAATTACTTCCTAAATATTGCAATAACATTTTTTTATATGTTAAATAAAAAATGCAAAATAAATGTAAGCAAAAATTAAGAAGCCAATCATAATTTGGTTTAGAAGATGAGGAACTAAAATCTATATTATCTTACTGCAACAAAATTATTTAGACTTCTTCAAATAAGGAATATAAATTTAGAAATACTAAATAGGGAAGTCTCACTCCCCACATCCAAATATTTCAGATAACAATGAACCTGAAATTAGACACTTTGAAGAAAAGGAAATGATGTGTGTACTATCGAAAGTTCTTGGAGAACAAATTTGACGACTACTTTCTCCCTCCTTAAAAGAAAATATTCATTCATTTCTGTTCAGCTAAGATTTAAAGGGTAGAAAGCAAAAGATATTTCCTGATAACGATGTAATAAATGGTACTGAAATAAGTCATATACTTCTGTCATTTTATTTCAATAAAATCACAATTAAAGATTTCTTTAATCATATTAAACTCAAATGATTTATAATCGTATTTTTCATTAGTGCTTTTAAAAATTCAAATAAAACAACTATTTGAAAAAAAGGATAAATATCTCATCCCCTTTTTTATGTTTTACATCCATTTGATGCCTATGTACATGTGACAAATGTTGCTGTTTATCTGCTCAGACTATATTTTAAACTTGATTGGAAAGAGAAGTCATACTTCAAGGAAAATTTATCATGGAGCCGAGGTTATTCTCCATGCATTATATTTGTTTTTACTATTCAATATAATCAAAACATATTTAATGATTTATATATTATAAGTAAACTCTTACCTCTACATTAAATAAAAATTAAGATTCTCAAATCAAAATACAAATTGATTTAAAATGTTCAAGGTTTTTAAAACATTAAATTCTAATTACAAAAGACCTAAAAAATAATTACAAAATATCTCAAAAACAGCATTTGAAGAAACAATAACAGTAACTCTCGACATAACAAGAATTATATTGATGAAAGGTAGAAAAAGTTAATATTTTAAATTAGATGATCATTATTTATAATTAACATGACCCGTTTTTTAAACATTTATTTGATCTCAAAAATTTGGAATATTAAGAAATATCCCAACTTATAATTTCATTAAATTCTTGTAATCTTCTATGATAGAACAAACCTATTTTAAATGAAAATTTTATTTCTTTCGATTTTTCACGACACGTCAAACTTTTTATAACAAAATGTTAATGCGATTATATCATAAGTTTTCAATTAAAAAAATAAAATAAATAACACACAAATTACAAATAATCTCTCTATGTAAAATATTTTTAAAATTTATAAAAAAAAAAAGTACATCCAAACATGCATAACAAGGCTACAGATAGTCTAAGAGCATGCACACTACTTGAGAGACAAGCATGCAAAAGACTTTTTGCCAAAGCACTTTGGATGCTTTCTTTCGTGTTAAGCTTCGAGGACACTGTTCTCTCCCGACACCGTTTATGAAGACGGAAGAAGACGGGTACACACCTCAAGCTTAAAAGCTAACGTATACGATCTTCGTCTACGCTTGCTGCTAAATGAGAATGAAGAGATAGTTTCTTCCCGGTCAGATGTGCTGGGGGAAGCATCCAAAGTGCGGCTGCAATCGATAAGTTCCTGCACCTTTGCACTCTTGCACTGTCCTCCTTTCAGTGATGCCATTTGAATTTCCTCACGGTCCACTTGGAAGAGACTTGTCTCCAACATCAAGCAAGTGTGTTCTGTCAGGGGCTGAAACACACGAAAACAGGCAACAATAAAAGGCTAAAGAAGACTTTTACAAAAAATAAAATTTACAATTTGAAAGAGAAATTAATCAACATACCTGAGGTGTGCTTTCAATCACACTGCGGAAACACACTTTGAACTTCTGACACCAATCTGTGAGCCAAGCAGTACTGATAGTTGATTTGGTGGAGGAACTTGCCAATTGAGCTTGCTCTGCCCGCACAATTAAATCTCTGACAGTCACCTGACAATTATCTTCCAACAACTTTTTAAGAGTTACATAGAGATCACACTCCCATTCCTCTACTTTGTGGGCATTAACATATTCTGCCAGGTATTCTCTAGCTTGGCACCAAACAGCCACACGCTTTTCACACACATGAAAATGCCTAGAAGCTTCCTTCTCTCCTTTCTCCTCAGCAAACATTACCACACGGTACTTGAAGAAAGGAGGAAATACCACTTCTGGTATTCGAAGAACTTCTGCTTCAGGCTCTGGCTCAAATTTGTCAGAAGTGTCAGATTCTTCATTGTATAACATTTCTAACTCTTGAGAAACCTGTTGCCTTTTATCTTCAGTTATTTCCTTGCTCTCTTCAGCATCACCATCCATGGTTTGCTCTGGAGTGCCTGCTGTAGACATATCTTCCATACGATCATCGTAGCCTGCTTCAAAGCTTCCATCCGCTGACGTCTGTCCTCCTTTTTTAACCTTATGAACGATGTTATCCTTGGTTTTACACCACATACTAACCTTCTCTACACAGATATTATATTTTTTGGCTGCTGCATTCTTACCGAATCGCTCTGCATGTTCCACCACTTCTAAACGGAAAGTGGCTGGATACGTCACATACTTCCGTCTCCGCTTGGGCCGAGAACCCCGTCGATCCCCATCAAGATCGTGCCCACTTCTTCTGTCACTCTCAGTGCCACTGAGACCCATACCATCTCGTAGTCTCTCCTCCAGGTATGGGTTGGAATTGAACACACGCTCAGAGAGTAACGTTTCCAAGGGACTGCTGGTGGGTACAGATGATTCTGTCTTAAAAGTGTTAAAATCAAATTTCTTGTTGTTAGATGTGATACCATCTGAATGGATAGGCAAGTGGGTGGCCCAAAATTCACTCTCCACAGTATCTTTTAGAGACTTTTCCTTCTTGATAGGTTCAATGAGTTTATCCTTAGCCCATAGGGATCGTATGTTCTTTTCGGATGTCACAGTGGTCTGCTTGGACATAATAGGACTTATGATATTTTCAGATTCCTCCATTTCACTGTAGAAATCCATATTGTCCTCATCTTCATCTTCTGATGGCTGAACATATTTCTGAGGCTTGGCTGATTTTCGCTTCCCCATGATGGACCTACAGAGAATTTAGAATGAAAAAAAAAAACGTCAAAGTAAACAGGATAAATTTCAATGACAAATTTCACTTATAATTTCCTATCAACTCTCAAATCTTTGAAATTTAAATAACGTTTGTCATTGCATTTTCATTTTATGGCTTTTCAGCAGCTGGTTTCAACAGGGAATCCCATTTGGTTTCATTGATAAGAGTACAGCAAAAAGCAGTCTGACAACATTTCTTCAGGCCTAATGGTCAAAGGTTTGAAATACCGCCAGACTCTAAGTCAAATGTCCTCTTTCCCCACAAGGTAAAAAAAATAACACCCCCACTGCAGCTTAATATATTTAAAATTGTTAAAAGAAAATAGTAATGTATAACATATTGTGTCACTACATCAAGGTAAAAACCATACATTTTAATACACTATCATGACTAATTACACAAATAATTTTAAAAATGTGAAAAAGTATCATATTTATATGATCTGTACCTTCATCTTATCAATACATAGCATTGCATTGACTAGTCTTTTTGTAACAAAAGAAATTAATTTGTTTGTGTCGTAAAATTATAACTGGTAGTACCAAACAATTTACATTTCTTGAAAATAAAATATTAAATTTTAACAAATATTTGTTTTTAGAAATGTAAGCAACTTTGTTAAAACTAAGGTAAATGACAAAATTAAATACATTAAAAATAAACTTTTTATAAGTAAGCGTAATAATAAAACAAATAAATAAATTTTTATTTCCAAGTCAATCTTCATAAAAAATGCTTTCAAAGTAGAAATAAATTCAAATATTACCACAAATGTTATTCCCTTGTTGCCGTATGTGTGTGTTAAAATAAAATTACGGTACCTGAGTACATAAAAGTTTAAGGCTATTTTCTATAATTATTTGTTTCAGAAAGAACCGAAATAATTTTAGTTATAGCTAAATGAATTTTAAGCTGAATTATACAGCATATGTTTTAAATCCTTTTTTGCATTAACTGTCATGAAACTCTTAAAACAAGAAGGGGAAAATAAATCAATTTAGTAAACACATATGATAAATATTCAACATGCAATATTTTACAGCAACAATAAAGAACAAGCATAATAAATAAACAAGTCTTTCAAAAACCTAAAGTATTAAAGATTGAATTCTGCTTACTAGATAATATTGCATAAACATTTTTTTTAAACAAATTCCAAACTTGAAAATTATGAGTCAACTAATAAAAACACTTTATTAATAACACACCAGAACAGCAAAATAAATTATAGGCATAAGACCTCATGACTTAAAACCATAGTTAAAGGACGAAAACAACAGTTGAGCTGGCATCTTAATTGCCAAATTATCATATCACTTGCAGATTTGGAGATTCAAAGTTTTAATGTAGAGAAACTACTTTATTCCACTCGATTGAGGATCACAGCTCTAAAGATTGTGTCAACTCCAAAATTCACTACTGTTAAGAAAATCAGACTATCATGCTCCTCTCCCAATTCAAAGAATACAACTCCTTTAATATTTATATCAAAATTTATCAAGTTTCCCCAAAATATCGCACTTTTATTTTTTAACATTATAAAGAAGCAGCTAAAACAGGTTAAGAAATTTTCATCAATTAGAACACAATTGGTTTAAAAAAAAGAAAAGATTAATGAATCAGTATATATCTAGATATATTTTTCATTAAAAGTTTGATTTTCTACACAATCAAATACTGATGATACTACTCATACTTCTGATATTATTTTATTAACCTTCCTATCCATTAGAACACTTTATCAACTCACCCTTAGAACTATAAGGCTTTTTCGGGGAACCCCATCCCCTCCAAAGAAAAATATATCTTAAAATCATATTTAAAGTAGATAGTTATAGACATTTTATGTAAAAATAATTGAAGAAAAATATTGTTTTTTTTAATTAAAAAATTTTTTTTAAATAAAATTAATGCAATTTACTCATTAATAGAATTAACTTGTGCTCCAGGTGTCATATACCACAGTTTGGAGAACCACCACTTTACATAATAGTCTTTGATGGAATTGAGCCTCAAACCTGTAACCTAATAACCATGAGGCTGCAGTTGCTCCACTAAACAGGCTGTTACTGCAGTATGAAGATTTAAATAGAAACATAAATGCAAATATTCTAAAGAGAAAAAAAAATCTGTTTCCAGATAAAATTTTAAAAACATTTTTTAAAACTGCCATATAACACAGTATATATATTTTTTTAAAGTAATTTAATTATATCATTAAAATATAAAAGTTGTAAAGGAAGAGAAGTAAATAGTTGTACACACAAAGATTATGCTAGTAAATCTGAAAAGATTATGCTTACTACAAAATACAAATAGATAATTATATTTCCAGAAGCATAACAGTACAGTAGAATGAAAAAGATTGTGCATCATCATTCTTGATTTCCTCCTCCCTTCCCATACGGTTGAGAAATAACTATTTTTAACCTATTACTTTGATCAGGCATTTTTTTTTTTTTAAATTCTAAATTAAATACCAAAGTAATAAACACAAATATGTACATAATACTTAAAAATTTTGTATAATATAACGCAATTTTTAATAAATCAATTTAAATTGTATTTATAAAAAAAAATTACAGTTCATCATTTATAAATGAAAAATTGTTACAGAAGTTTAAGCTTAAAATTTAATTTATTGCAGGCATTTTTTTAAAAAATTTGATATTGATTACAACTTTTGAGGCACCTTATCCCAACCATCAAGCCAGCCCTCTGTTATGGTGAGAGAAAAAGGATATCAATGTATCAAAACAGTTTTAACAGGAAGCTGTATTTAAAAGCTTTGTCATAAAACTTATTTTTCACCCACATTTTGGTTTAAGACACATCTATATACTTAATTTTCAAAAACGGCCCCATACATATAATCTACATGAAATATTACATAAAAAAAGCACAAATCCAACAGTACATCATGATGTTGTGTTGGACAAGCCCACTACTGAGTGCACAAAACAGTGAAAATGTGCATGAATTTATTTATAATCAAAATAAAAACAGTAAATATCTCAGCTTGAAAAAATTAAAACAATATAAACCTGTACATAAAATATTGGTTAATCTGCCAATTTAACAAGATTCAGAGAAAAAACTCCGAAATAATTATAACAGATTCAAGTTTGCAATGGGAGCTGCACTTAAATTTGATACATATTATGAAATATTCTCAATTGTTTATTAAATAATGATAAGAATACAAGATTTATTAAGAGTAGCAATACTATCCAAAACCAGTGCTTATTCATAGCAGACTTTCCAGATACTGCTAGTCGTAAAATACAAAACTAGTAACAATAGTCTATGTTTTTTTTTTTTTTTTTTTTGATGAATCCATCATTAAACACAAAATAGAGTTTTAAAAAATTAGAAAATTTAGTTGATAATTAATTTTAGGTATTTTTATCTTAAAAAAGTTGTTCTATTCTTCTGGAGATTTAGCACGCAAAGTAAATTTCAAAATAGAATTTCAGGAAGTTACTAATTTACATATAAACAAGTACAATTCTGACTACAATACAATTCTACTCCAGTACAATTCTAGTTATCCAGATTGATCTGACCCATAATTCAAAAAAAAAAAAAATCTTTCAATAAACAACGAATATTCAGGAGTGCAGTCTTTGGTATTCCAACTGAGAACCACATGTTGGTAATAACGTATGCACACAGGACCGTCACCAATCCCCCGAAGTTAGTGCAGATTTAGATGTGCTGATTTGCAGCTATTATATTCCATCTTCCTTTGTGTACTGTGCTAAAATGAAACATGTTGTCCTATAGTTGATTGACAAATAAAATCATTCAACGTTGAGACACTGATAAGAAGTTAGCAGAGATGGGGGACATTAACCATTCCAAACATTCGAAGGGGAAAAAGTATTCCATTTTAAATTTTGTATCTCCCCTAGAGAGAAAATGAAAATCACAGAGAACAAAGAAGTAGAAGAGCTATATTAAAGAGAATATTGCAGCAAAGAGCATTGGCAAACATTTTTCAAGACACCATCAGTGAAAAAACTTTTCTCGAGAAATTCATACATAGTTTGTCTTCCTTTTAGGCCAGTTATAGGTGGTTATGCAATTTTAAGGCAAGGCCTCCTTGTGTTTTATTTAAGTAATGAAGTTATCAGCAGACCCAAATGCAGTGGAAAACGTTTTTGGAAAAAATTCAAAATTGTAACAAATCTTATGAAGCCGAGTTTTTAAGTAACTCAAATGAATCAGGTCTTACTTGTAAAGATTTTCTAACCATTACTTTAGCTTCTGAAAGGGAAGCTACACCTCATGGGAATAAAGTTAGTAAATACTGTACCCTTACTAAATTGTGCTAACCCTGATTTGTCTCTTGATATCGCACTAAAATGGATGAAGCGCGGCCTTGGTGTGACAATCAACTACACACTATCAAGCAAATGCGAGACTTGGGAACATAGATGTGAAATATTATGTAACATTATATTTAAGTCACGCCCTTTTCTTTTGTAAAACGTTATGATGCTAGAATTAAGCTTTTTGGTTTTGGCATCAATGTAGAAAAATAAATGGAACTGTTTTGTTGTGATTTTTTTGTCTCTTAAAGAATAGCTGTTCTAAATATGAAATCTCGGTGAACCAGGGGTTCGAGTAAATATTTTTAACAAGAAAAAGAGATATTATGTACTGAATAAGGTTTCTTTAGATTTTAAAGTTAAGTTTTAATTTTATATTCTGATTTGTTATTTCGAACTTGTGACAATAGAAATGAGTAAATACTGCAAAAAACAATTGACTTTGACTCATATAATCACGTAGTAATACTTTAATGAAGTACATAGCTGGCCATTAAAATTGTAATACCTTGAAGGAAGGCAAATACAAAAAAAAATTTATTGCACATAAACAGTATGATAAAATTTGCAAGCAGTTTGGAGGTTTGCAGGGGTGCAAAAATAGTAGAAACAGTTACTACCACCAAAAGCTAAAACAGCCTTTACCCGATTAGGCATGGAATCGAACTAGGCCTGGATGACAGAAGAGGCAACTCATTTCATATTGCTTCAAGCCTAAGCGAAACTTCAACCCTATTAGCTGGAGCGGAATGAAGGACCCGTCTCTCAGCAATCCATAACCAGATGTTTAGAATGGGTGAGAAATCTGGAGATCGTGCAAGCCAGGGCAACAATTGAATACCCTGTGTATTGAAGAAGGTCAGATCACGACATGCAATATATGGTCTTGCATTATCTTGTTGGAAGATGGCGTTTGGCAGGCCTTGAAGATAGAGCTCTGGACTTCAGATGTTGGAAATGTAACAATCTGCATTCAAATTACCGTCGATCTGAACTAGAGATGTGCGTAGCATGTACCCAATAGTTGCCCAAACCATCACACTCAAGGCTCCTATGCCAATATCAAATGCATGCAGGTGACGAGAGGTCTCCTTGAAACCCCCAGACACGTATACGATCATCAGAATATTGCACACAAAAATGGGACTTGTCTGAAGCGACAACATTGTGCCGCTCCTGTATCCAGCTTAGTCATTCAGCGCACCATATTCAATGTCTCTCTCTATGCTCATCATCAAGGGAAGTAAAAGTAATGATCACCATGCTGACAGTCCAAGCTGCTGCAAATGTTGCACTGTACAAGCGGATACTGGGCATACTGCAAAAATGCCCATTTCCTGACTAATGGTCCATGATGAGGTTTCACAGTTTTGCAGGACCGACCTCACAATATGCCTGTCCTCTCAAACATTAGTCATGGGAGGGCATGGAGATGACCATTCAATATGACCCTCAGCAACCCATTGATTCAATATTCACATAACAGTGGTTGGATTTCGACCAGTGCTACATGCGATATCATGGAACGATAATCCACACTCTCCATAGGCAACGATCCTGCCTCTTTCGAATTCCGACACTTACTGGTAAGCATTTCTTCTTATTTCAAATCATAACACCATATTCTGAGCAAATTCTGACATTACAAAGTGCTTCCTTAAGGAACTTATTTATGAAGTATAAATAAGTTCAATATGAATAATGAACTTATTTATACTTCTTTAATCTTAAATAATATTTAAAACTAAATGCAATAAAAAAACAAAACTACTTTTCCTGAATATGTCAATCCTTCTCAAATCTAAAAGGGAAACTATTTTTTTTACTTCAATAAATAAACAAATACAACATTTAATGTCATGCAATCTTATTTGCATTTTACAATTCAAACTCAAGAAATAAATTTTGTCCAGTACATGTTTATTAAAATTTTTTGCAACTTTTCCATTTCATCAGCGCAAGCAATAAAGTCACCAAAAATGATACAACCAATGCCAAACAGAATATGCGCTTACTGTGTGTTTTTGCCAATAAAGTCTGCTTGGCGAGATTTGCTGTAGTGAAGTGGAAAAGTACCAATTTTTTAAATACATTCATACCAAACAATAATTGAAACAATAAGAGACAAGGCAAGATGCAAACAACATCCGACAAAAACATTAAGCTCAAATTGTAACCTGAAGTGGTGATCAGGACTGTGAAACAAAGCAGCGACAGTTTTTTCAACTACTGATTCACAAAGCAGACAATATAAATCAAAGCTCCATTTTAAGTGCCACCACTCACCAAATATTAGTGTAGTTCAATTAACTTAAAACAGGGGACATGCGATCCAGTAAACCGCTCAACATGTTTCATCCATCATTCCTATTACATGCTTAATCTAATAGAATGAATTCATCCTCTAGCTTCCAGTTTTGTGTGACTATGAACCCCCCAACCCTTCAAAACAATGTTTTGGTACATGTGTATGGTTGAAGATCTACCACATTCCTTAAGAGCAGTCTGCAAAACCACACCTCTCTTTTAATGTTACAATTTTTGGCAGTTTGGTTAGCAGTTTAAAGTTACAATTTTTACACATGTTCTGAAGTTAGATTCAAGGAGATTGATTCATCCATCTCGTCAGCATTATGCAAAAGAAATTGGAAATCATTTTAGTGGAGAAGATGACTATGAAGATGAATTTGTCAGTGAAAATTCCCACTCTACAGATTCCTTCAGATGACAATAATTTTTCTGAGCCAGAAGTAGCAAGTTATTTTAAGTTACAAAGAGAAAAATTTTATATTATAATGAGAAAAATCAATATAAATTGTCATTGAAATGTTAGAACAAAGCAAAACTTCCTAGACTAATACCATTTGGAAAACTTGCTGATTCCAATAAAAAAAAATGTTTGGGAACTACTTTTTACTAATGAACTTTTACACATGATTGTAAAATGGACAAATTTAAAGATGGGATGAAAGAGAAAAAACATTTGTGATCCAATTATAGGCAAAATAATGAACATCAGCATTGATAAAGATATTTAATGTTTTTTGCTAAGGATGGAGTTTTAGTTTTTTTATTAACATTGCACTAGAAGCAACACAAGGGCTATTGGCGACGGACCTCGTAATTTTTAATCACGGTCAAGTGACGAGGACGACACCTGAACTAGCACTCCCTCTCCTAACATCCACACCATGCCAACAGGAGGACTTTGGGCCCCGAACAGATTTAACGTGCATCAGTTCCAGCGAGATTTTGGTAGCCAAGTATCGAACCCGCAACTGAACAAAACCCGCCAGCCGTGAATCCACGATCTTGACCGCTAGGCTACCGCGACCCTTGCCATGGATGGAACTGGCAGCGATATTTTTCGTCCAGTGATGTCAATGAAACAACCAAATTTTTACTTTCAAATTTTCAAGTTGACAATCCAGATGATAAGACTGAAAGAAGTCTCATTCTGTAGCATTTATTTCTGAATAGATGATATTTATTCATTTCAAATTCCTAGAAGGCTTTCACTTCAGGCACCTGCATCTGCATTAATTAAATGCTTGTTGGTTTCAAGTTGCTTTAATATATATGCCCCAAAAGCCTGCAAAATCTGGACTGAAAGTTATGTGTTTGACCGATGCTCATTAAAATTACGCCACAACACATAGCTATATTGTGGAAAAAACTGATGGAATCAGCATGGAGAGTGAGAAAGAAAAGTTTCTTGGCACAAGAGCCAAATATGGCTATGCTGCACCAAACAAGATTTAACTGTGGTCTAGACGAGAAGAAATTGAAGAAAAGATAAAAATTGGTTGACAAGAAGGAGGGTCGAAAATAGAGAAGGATCGCTAGGATAACCCGGGGGCGCATCACCCCTGTTTAACAAAAACAGTAAACCCTTTGGGAAAGAAAAAGATCACTAGGGTGCCTCGGGGTCCTGATGCTCATACTTGCCTAAAGAAGGCAAGTCCCTGAGGTCCCCTGATATAACAGGTCAATTGAAAAGTCCCCGGCCTACCATAGTAAAACACATTTTTTTGGCAAAATTAGTTTTTTTTAATCTACATAATTCCTTTCAAGGGTGATACACTGATTATAGCAACCCTCCAACTTTTCAATACCATTTTTGTAGTACGATTTGTCCTTTGCTTCTAAATAGGCCTCAGTTTCGGCGATCACCTCTTCATTCTACGAAAATTTCTTCCCAGCGAGCATTCTTTTGAGATCTGAGAACAGGAAATAGTCACTGGGGGCCAGATCTGGAGAATACGGTGGATGAGGAAGCAATTCGAAGCCCAATTCATGGATTTTTGCCATCGTTTTCACTGACTTGGGACACAGTGCATTGTCTAGGTGAAGCAGCACTTTCTCTTTCTTCAAATGCGGCCATTTTTCGGCGATTTCGTCCTTCTAACGGTCCGATAACGCTATGTAATAATCGCTGTTGATGGTCCTTCCTTTTTCAAGGGGGTCAATGAAAATTATTCCATGCGCATCCCAAAATACAGACGCCATAACCTTGCCAGCCGACTGTTGCGTTTTCCCACGCTTTGGAGCGGGTTCATCGTGTGCAGTCCACTCGGATGACTGTCGATTGGACTTCGGAGTGAAATGATGGAGCCATGTTTCATCCATTGTCACATATCGACGCAAAAACTCGGGTTTATTACGCTGGATCATCTTCAAACACTGCTCCGAATCATCAACTCGTTGTTGTTTTTGGTCAAAAGTAAGCTCGCGCAGCACCCACTTTGCACAAAGCTTTCTCATACCGAAATATTCGTGAATGATATGATGTACACGTTCAGTTGATATCTTTAGAGTGTCTGCTATTTCATTCAATTTCAATTTACGGTCATTCAAAATCATTTTGTGGATTTTTTTAATGTTTTCATCGGTAACAACCTCTTTTGGGCGTCCACCGTCTTCAGTGCTCATTTCAACATGTCTAAACTTAGCATACCAATCCTTGATGGTTGATTTTCCTGGAGCAGTGTCCGGAAACTCGGCATCAAGCCAAGTTTTTGCTTCAACTGTATTTTTTCCCTTCAAAAAGCAATATTTTATCAACACGCGAAATTCCTTTTTATCCATTTTTTTCGCAATAACAAAAGTTGCTTCACTCAAAATGCTATAATTCACAAACTAATGATCCGACAGCTGTCAAATTTATACAGCTCATGGACAAAAAAAAAGCATCTTTTGAGGGTTAGGGCTAACTAAACAACTTTTGGATTTAATTCTAGTAGCGCCATCTGTGTGTCAGGCCGGGGACTTTTCAATTGACCTGTTAATCCCCAGGGGCAGGGTGCCTGGTTATACCCCCAGACACTGGGTACCCATTTAAATCGCCTCTTACGACATGCATGAGCTACAGTGGGACTATTCTGTCATTCCCGATCACCACATGGGTGGAATCAGTATGGAAGATAGTAGGGAAATACTCAGCAAACCAAGTCAAACTGTTTTATGTTTCAGTAAAGAAATTTTTAATACCAACAGGAACATAACAGCAGACAACTGTTTTTTTTCCCATAGAACTTATCATAGAATTGTTGAAAAATGGATTTACAAATGTTGAAACTGTTAAAAAAACATGAAAGAAATTCTGAAAGATTCTCTTTCATACAAATCCAGAGAACAGAATTCAACATTACTAGGCTTTACAAAGATTCACTTAACTTCATACTTTTTTCTACAGGTCAGTAGATATGAGTACAGTAAATGCATACGTATAGCACCAGGCTATTACGAAAATCTTGTCATGACCAGTATGATATTTTTGAAATTATTAATTCAAGATTTAATCACATCACCCCCCCCCTCTACTATATACAAGATAAAAAAAATGCAAGGAAAAATCAAGAATTATACCTCATGATAAAACAGATATTAGGGAAAGAAGGTGGAGACTTAAGAGTGTGTGTGAGTGAATGCAAAGATTATTGGCGCAAGAGCCAGTGTAGTTTTGCTATGCGAAAACAAGATTTAACTGTGATCTGGGCGTGAAAGAATTGAAAAAAAGACAAAAATTGGTCGACAAAGAGAGTCAAAAATAAAGAAGTATCACTGGGGTACCCAGGGAGAGCATCACCCATGTTTACTAAACACAGTAAACTCCATTGGGGAAAAAAGATCACTAGGGAACTTCAAGGTCATGATGCCCCATACTTATCTAAAGAAGGCAAGCCCCTGAGGTCCCCTGATATAATTCAGAGACAGGGTGCCTGACTATACCCCCAGATACTGGGTACCCAATTTTAGTTGCCTCTTACAACATACATGAGCTACAATGGGACTATTCTGTCACAACCGGTCATCGTGCGGGTCGGTGGAGACTTAGAATGTAAAACAGTATGCAAAAGAAACTAAATTAAAATCAAAGAAAACATGTCATTTGTACCCCTAAACAAGAAAAGACAGTATATTTATGCTTATCCTGTCAAACCCCTGTTTGCTTGGAATGCACACAATGGTTATGCAATGAAAATGCTCAAGAAGACAAGGACTAAATTGTTTGCATCTAGGATATTTTGAAATACTGATAGTTCAGGTACTTACAAAATTTTTCCATCATGAGTACCATATAGAATTGTTCCCTATTTAAATTTGCTTTACATATTAAATCAATAAAACACAATAATTAATACATAATTGATTAGGTTTTACTATTAATTTTATAAAATTTACTGAAGCAAATGATTTTCAATGAAGAAATTTAAGGCTTTGGCAAAATTCTCTCCGTAAAGTTTAATTTCACTTTAAAATGTAAGAACATATTTTTTTTATGAAAGTTCAAATAACATATTAGTGATAAATAACAAGTATATATTCTAATTAACCACTTTTCAAAAAGATATAACAAAATGCGATCATTGAGATCACGTCTCCTGATACGCCCTGCTTTTTCACCTCCCTTGTTATGGATTAATGTCATTAAAAAATAAGCATGTAAAATTTTAGAGTCCATGGTTAATATTTTTACACAAGCAAATAAAACAAAATGTAGCAAGTATAAAAATATACGTCAATTTTCAAAAGAAAAAAAATTGTGTAGCAGCCGAAATTTAACTGGTTTCAACTGCACATAATCATTAATAACTAACCACAACATTTAACAATGAGCAATAACTAATGACAATCACTTTTCTAAGCCATTCTTTTTCAAATAACCTAGATTTTAAAATGAAAAAACTTTTGTGACATTAAAGAAATTTTAAAAAAGTAATTATATATCAGTACTAGACTCTGAATTTAACATGCTTTCTCTCTTTTTGAATATATATACACAGAGCACAAGGATTGTTAACCATCCCTTTCACCGGGTATAAAGACAGATAAACAAGGATTAACAAGACTGATAATTAATCATTAAGAAAAATTTATTTAAAAATAATTTCAAGATATACAATAAGAACAAAAAAATTTTTAAAAAAAGCATGTAATGTTTGCAAAGAACAGATTTAGCCATTCCAAGGTGTGCTTTTTTTATAATTATTATTAAATTAATTAAATACATAAATTAAAGTAAACAATAAATATCGAGAAATGGACAATAGTGAGCTTTTCCGATATTAAAATGAAAGGAAATGATAAATTATTAAACTGAATATTATATCAGATACAAGTAGTTAAAATTAATGCAAACAATAAATTATTAAATTGAATGTAATTAAGCAAAATGTAATTAAAATTGATTTCGTTTTGGTTTTATTAACATCACACTAGAAGCAACATGAGGGCTATTGGAGACAGATCTTGTCAACCTCATATTGAACCTCGGTCAAGTGACGAGGACAACACCTGAGTTGGCACCCTCTCTCTTAACTTCTACACTACGCCACAGGACTTTGGTCCCAAAAGATTTAGCATGCATCAGCCCTGGCTAAACGGGTGGGTAGAAGCATCAAGGCACGAACTCGCAACTCAACGAAAACCATCAGCTGCGAATCTGCAACCATGACCACTAGGCTACCATGGCTTGTTATTAAAACTGAAGCAAGCGATAAAAAATTGAAAAGTGATCTGGCAGGCCAAAATGCCTGAACTAAAACAATAGCCCCTTGGGTGGCTAAAAAAATCATGCTCGAATGATCCGGGATTATTACATTTATTTCCACACATAATAAAATCATAGTTTAATATTTGCTGATGCGTGACAATGAAATTCATGAATGCAATGGAGGGCAGACATTTTTAATTTCGACTTCATTTTTATGACCCCTAATGAGAGACATTATGACCTAGACACTATCTCATCATTTCATATCATAGTTACGTAACTGACATAATTCTTCAGTCACATCTAAACTTCCATTCCATGCTCCATTATACTACATCAAGAGAAAGCAATTTTTATTTCATTAGATAAATGTGGTATATATAGAAGTAACTGTGAATATGATTAACTTTCAAAAGATAGTGACTATGTAAAGTGAACACTAACTCCTTCATGTTGTCAATCCGATTACAGAACGCTTCAATAATAAGCAGATTCTCAGATAAATCAAATTCTGATTTCTTGACTTTCAAAAATTCTTCGAACGTCTCGGGCACGACGGCCTAATCTATAAATTAATTAAGCTTAACTTCCCTAATTACATCATTAAAATTATTAACTGCTTCCTGAAGAATCCAACATTCCAAGTTAAATAAGTAAATTCTGAATTTTCATTTACAAGCAAAATTCTTACAGGCTGTCCCCAAGGATCACTTATATCTCCCTCTCTTTACTCCCTTTTCACATATGACTTCTTTTGAAATCTTTTCTCAAGCCTTTGCCTCTTTGCAGAAGCCGACGCCATCCTCGCTCAATCAAACAACATCACAGCCAGGAAAAAAATTCAATAGCACCTCAAAAGCCATCATCTTCCGTAAAAGTCACGTTCACCCTCCTGCAAAATAACTTAAATTATTTTCCAACAACATTTCCTGGAACAGATGTCAAATATCTAGGAGTCTACCTGGATTCCAAATTAACCTTCCAAAAGCATATCTCCCAAATTGTTGACAAATGCTGGGCAAAAATTCCTAAATGCATCCCCTTAATTAGTAGTTTCTCCCATCTCTCACTTTCAAATGAAATTTTGCTCTATAAACAAATGATTTGCTCTATCTTCCTTTATGTTTTCTCCATTTGGGGTCATGTCACAAAAACACACCTCCAAAACTTTTAATTCTATGAAATAAAATTCTTTGCAGCATTGTTAATGCCCCCTTGGTTTATCCACAATACTGTTATTCATAAAGACCTTAAAATTCCATTAATCAAAACACACATTTCACATCTTCCCCACAAATTGTACAACACACATTCATATCACAAATATAATCTATAATCTTGACCACTACTAGGGTGTTCACCACTGCAGTGGACTTCTTCCTTTCTCTCTTCAGGAAAGGTGTTGTAAAAATGCTTAATTTTCCCTTATCTTCACTTAATCTTAAGACCATTTTTAATAAATATAATTTATATCGTTAAATTTTAACTGCCACTATTTTTCTAATATTGAATTTGCATTATTATATAAATTACAAAACACACCAAAATACTTTTATTTTGGGCAGGGGAAAAAAATTATATGTCTCTTTCCTTTATCTTATCTTTTTTGCCTATTGCTGTGTTTTCTGCAACATAACTTCAGCACAATGTAATCTGTCTGTTTTGCCTTCTTAACATTTTAAAATTAAACAAGAGTAAAGTGCCAGCCCAGGCTGGTACTCGAAAAATTATTCGATCGTTGTTGATGTAGAGTGAAAATTTAGTTCTTTTAGGTCATAATTCAAGCTTTTATTAGTTTTATTAAATTGAGTATCTGTAGTTGGAATGTTAACTTGCAGCAAACAGATTACATGAAACAACAGAAAATCCTACATACTGTAAGACTACATTGCTTTTATTATACCCTTTTTTCTTTTACTATGCAAATTAAATATTTTTTTACTACAATACATAAACATTCAGAATCAATAAATAAAAACGTTTTTCAAAAATTATTTAAAAAGCTTTTTATGTGACAGGAGCATTATAAATTTCTCAAGAAAGGGTCTAAAATTCTTCTGTAATTGCAATATAAAATTATAGTAATATAGCAATATGCAACATACACAACTATGTATGTAACAATTATTTATTAGTAATAGACTTTCGGTACTTTTCCATTAAAGGGGCTGTTGGCGATAGTTAATATTTTTTTGCCATACGTTAGCAATCTCACGGCAAGGGAGAAAGGCGAATTTGCACAATGTGATTTTTTTTACGGCCCCCTTTAATGGAAAAGTACCGACTATTCTTTAGACTGACTATTCTTTAGACCGCCCATTTCTGCACAACACAAAGACTCTAAACACAGACAAACATGCTTAAATTAACTATATATATATTTTTAAACTATGGTCAGATGACAAGATTGACACTAGTTATTACAAATTTACTTACTTTTTCTACTATCAGTAATTCAGAACAACATTAAAAAAAAAATTGGTTTGCTGGAAAATTATTGGCAATTTTTAAAACCTTGAATATCAAATAAAAATTCATAAGACATTTTATTTGATTCTTTTTTACTTTGACAAAAGCATATGAAAATAACATTCAGAATTTAAATAATATTGAAAAAGCTCAACTATTTTACAATAAAAATATTTAGTAATACTTTTACATGGTGTTGGGACTCTGAGAAATATTTTATTATGAGTGAACTATTAATAACTAGTAGAGAGACTAAAACTATTAATGAGATTATCATAATTATTCCTATATATAATTTAGAATATACAAAATAGAAATTCAATGTAAGCATACATCTTTGGCGAACAGAAATTTATCTTTCACCATAACAATGTTATAACATACGGCAATGAGAACCATCCTAATCATTAAAGGATTGGGAAATTTTGACTCTACATATGCACCATCAGACTATCTATTCAGATCTAAGTAAAACTCAAACACTCATTCAGGACAGTGGCTTTCGATTGGTTGATTTTATTAATATCGCACCAGAAGCAACATGAGGGCTATTGACGATGGACCTCATAATTTGGAACCTCAGTCAAGTGAAGAGGACAACACCCAAGCTGAAACTCCCACAGCTAATTTCCACACCATACCAACGGGAGGACTTTGAACCACAGCAGATTTAACATGCATCAGCCCAAACTACATGGCAGATCTTTTGCGGCCTGATTTATTTACGTCTCGACAAAAACTGCCGACCGCGAGTCCGCAACCGAGACCACTAGGCTACAGCGGCCTTCAAAGGAATACCTAAGTTACCACAGGGATTGCAAATAATTTTAAGTACATAGGAAAATTATATATAAGAATTAATTTTAACTAAGAACTTTGTCAATCAAATGTTAATTAACATTTCACTTAAAAGTAACATGAGGGTTACTAGTGACGTACCTTATAATTTTTAAGCTCGGGCAGGTGATGAGGTTGACACCAGAACTGGCACCCTGCTCTCCACACTTTCAACAACTATGTTAAAAATAGGTTTGGAGGCTAATAGATTTAACTTGTATCAGCCCAGATACAGGGCTGGTCATTAGTGGCATCAGGATTCGAACCCAGGATTCGACAGAAACAACACTGGCTGCAAGCTTGTGCAACCACAACCATTTGGCTACCGCAACCAAGAAACATTTTTGACTCTCCTTGAAAAAATAAAATAAAAAACAGAACTTTCTCTAACAACATTAGCTAGTAAAGCCTGTATCTTACTTTACATATAGCAATAAAAAGATACATTCTATAATTAAATGCACCATTAAATCTTTAAAACCTGATACTTTCAAAAATATCTGGAAATTATATTTGCAACAAAGTTCTTCCATTTCTCCTTGGATATTGTATCAGAAAAAAACAGAGAAATGCAACACTTAATACACTAAAATATCCCTTCCAACAGAAAAAAGTGCTATCGGCCCATTCTGACCAAGGTAGGACTAAACAGAGAAGTTGTCAAATCAATAATTTTAATACCACTTTATATATTATTTATTAATGTTGAACTTAGAAGCAACAAGAGGGACATTCATAATGAATCTCATAAGTTTGACTTCGACCAAATGACATGGACGACACCTACAAGATGGCATCCTACCTTTCAAACTCTCTCACTTTGGAGAATTTTCAGCCAACAGATTTAACACACATTGACCCCAATACATGGCAGATCTTAGGTGAAATCAGGAAATTTTATACTGAAGTAAGATCTGGACTGTATTGCAAATATACCCAAACAAATACATCATGAGAAGATAAAAGCTTTCGTTGCTTAAAACCTCTTATAACACAATCAAATATACATATTTTTGTCTCTTTTTTAACTTGGGTAATTTAAAGCAAAGGAAATTTTTAATTAATTACAGCAGAATATTTGTACAGAAAAAGACTTCATGTGCTCTTTTATAATGATTGCTTCACTAGAATCAAATTCATAAGAAGGTTAACCATTTACAATGGATAGACAAATTTAATTAATATCAGATTTGGGAACAACAATAATAGATCTTATAATTTCAAACTGCAATCAGATCACACAAATGACTTGATTTGCGATTCGTGCAACACCAGTATAGGAGATTCTGTTGGTGAAATGCATCTTAAATATTAATTATTCTAAAGAATTTTTTTTCTTATCAAACTTCAATTTTTTTTCATTTTAAATATTTTTAATAAATTATATATACTTATATAGAAACTTTATTCACTTTAATTTTATATTCAATACATATTACATGAGAAAGTTATTCAAGCATTTATAAAATTATGTATACAAAAATATAAAAAAAAAACTGCCAAAACAAAACACTATCAAAGCAAAAATAATTGTATCATCAGTTATCAATTAAGAGTTCATTAACAATAGAAATCTGAACAATTTCTTTCGGTAAAAATATAAGAAAACAGAATATTATTATTAAGACAATTTAAGTAACCTTTATAGGAGTTTTTGTTAAATTACAAGGTGTCAAAGCCCTCTTTTTTAACTTTTACAACAATTTAAAAATTAATGAAATTCTAAACAAATTTGAAAAGAAAAAAAAAATTAATAAATGATGACATCTAGATAGAAAATAAAACCAAGATAATATGCATTAATCAAATTTACATGTCTATGAGAATAATTACAAATATAAGATAAAAAATTTTTAATCTAATGCTAATTTATATTTACTTTGAAAGCAAAATTACAACAAATATAAAAATTATGCAAATTATTTGAAATATTCTAAATCTAGATAAATTGTACAACTTTAAAATATTAAAATTTTAAAAAAAATTCTAATGATTAATTATTTTTTCTTAAATTTATAAAAAATGCAATTTTTTTAAAATTTACAACTACAAATTATTCACAATTTTTAAATTTTAAAAATTAAAGTAATAAGAATTATTTTTAGTATATTAACTATAAATTTCAGCTCATATTAATTTAATTAATACATACAAAAAGCGAAATTCATGCAGTCACAGCAATCAAATACTTACTAAATTCCTTACAGGATTTAACAAGAAGGATAAAACAATGAGGTCATATTTCTGAAATTTTAAATTGCGTTTAAATCGCTAAGATTTCACGCAACACACACATTTGACTTAAATTTGGTTAACTTACGTGTAAGTCAAACAAAAACTTTAAATATTTCAACTTTAAAAAAAAATTTTAAACACCGATCGTCAATTAAATGAACTCACAATTTGCATACAAACAAATTTTGTGAATAATGTCTACTCATAGATCAATACATAAATGAAATGAAAAAATTAGCATGCGCACATTTCATTGCCAATACTTTTTTATCGATCGATTGAAATAGAAGAGTCCATATTTTTGGGTGAGCTGGCACAACAATAATATAATTATAATTTACATGTCAATACATTCCAATTCATTTAAATAACATCAACACAGCAGAAACACAAAGTCCATAAGATGCAATTATATCAGTCACAAATCCATTTCGAATCACAATTTAAAACACGAGTTTTAATAAACCCATTCAACGAAAAAAAATTGCCCTTAAAAAATGCGACGCTGGCAAATGCTAATCCGCGAACAAGAATTTCATTGTCAAATTTACTGTGTCAATACCCTATTAGGAATTCAACAAGCAACATCTGACAACTTTCCGTCAAATTAAATAAAAAATTTAATTGTCAAACACATTCATATATAAATTCCGACACGAGACATAAATATCACCCTTTATTTTCGTATTCATGTTTACGCCTATTATGCATACTACATTGACACAAAATTTTTTAACATTTTAAAACATTTTTAAATCAAAATTACACTTACCGATACTTCCGATCCTGGATAAGTACAAACTTTGTATATACAAATGAATTAAAAATTCACGAATTAAAAAGTAATTTGTCTAATTTATCTGATATATTCATATCTGTTAATGAGAGGCCTACGTCAGCTTGCCCTTCCAAATCATCAATATGGCGAATAAAATTCGAGATTTAGCGAGATCAAATCTACAAAATTAGTAGCCCAGCGCCACGGATTCGCATAAGGGCAAAGAACTCCAATTAGGGATCGACTACAAATTGAATATTAATCTATTTGTAGATCGCTAATAATGAAGGAAAATGTTACAGCATTCTAGAATTTTTACGAAAGCGTGAATTATGACCAGAAACGTAAATAGGCAAGCGTGTTTCTGGAGCTTTATCTATTAAATAGTGTCAATCGCACAGATATCAAAAATGGGTTGCTATATTATAATTGTATATTAGATTTTTTTTACCTTAAATAAATCATTTTATGAGCATAAAGCTATTTTGAATTAAATTTAAAAGTTAAATTAAAATGATGGGTTGTTTCATTTTCTTTTGTAATTTATTTTCAAAAATATTTAGACTAATTCCTCATCCAAGTTTGTTGCATAATTTTGAGGGAGGGGGGTAACATAAATAAATCTGAATATACAATTTAAATGAGAGAAATAAAACAGTGTAGTTTCATTTGTTCCATTTCGCGATTAGTTTCTTAAAAGAACATATGTAAAATAGAAATATTTGCAAAATTTATAATTTAATTTTTAATTCAAAAGTTTATTTCTTCTTTTTTTAAGAAAAATAAAGATTGATTTCCATTTTAATAAATATAAATTATTTCCCTCAGCAAATATATATATATATATATATATATATATTTAGAAAAAAAATTTAGTGTTTTAACATAAAATTAAATTTTAAAAATTTATATATTAAAAAAAAAAAAAAACATTGCACAAAGGTATGTAAAAAGAGTAATATAAAATAATTTAGAAATTGAATTTAACAATGATCATCTTACTTTAATCATAAATGAATTTCAGTTTGTTATTTAATGCTTTATATAAAGGATTTTAAAAGTATTTCATAGAATTAAGGAACTTCGTTAATTGATGTAATTATCAAGAGCATTGATTTAATTAAATGCTTTTATATATATATATTCAACACAAAAGAGGCAAGTGTTTAATGATGCATTGTCTTACATTTAACCTGATTTTATGTTAATAAATAAGAATTCATAAGAAATATTTATCAGTTTCTTTGCATTTTATTAAAATATTTTGAAACACGAGGATAGGATAAATGGGAAATTTTTTTTTAAAAAAAATTTAACAATCATGTACATTTCCTACAATGTGAGGTTAAACAATATTTTTTTAATGTTCGGGAATTTTTACTTTAATGCTTATATGAGAGTAATTAGACACGAAGAAAAAAAAATTTAATAAGTTTCAATTTTTATTTGAAATTTTTTTAATAATATTCGTAGTAATGAAAAATATCTTAGAATTCGAATAACTGTACTACAAAAAACATTCAAATATCATTGTATGAAAAAAGCATTTAGATAACAATCAGATTACTTTTTCAAAGAAATTTTTCAATGAAATTTAATTAATGAATTCGAAGAAAAAATAAATAAATAAACTTGTTTATATTTCCTCTCGATGTAATAATGTATCTGTGCTTCGTAATGTGCATGGACTAGATTTATGAGTCTCTAGGATAAAAAATCAAATCTTCTGGAGATGACAAAAATTTTCATACAATCATACAGATTTTAACAAGTATTTGCAAAAGTGGTGAATCTGTAAGTTCTAGTAGCTGCCTACAACAGACCTTTTGAAGTACGATGGATATCAATAAGAAGTATAAAATTTAAAGAGAGGAAGAGGACTCTGCATTCGATCTATGTAGAATTCCAAATAGAAACAAAAGCGCCTTTTCACCTGCTGGGTTTCCTTTAAAACTTAGTTTCAAACCTACAGCAACACTTATTGATTAAATTCGTGGTAATTTAAACTAAAGGAAATACAAATATATTTGTAGAGTTCTTGATGTAATCAAGAATATTTTTGAGAACTCCAGATTGAATGCACAAATATATTTCATATAGAAGTATTCGAAGAACTCATTTACAAGGATTGATTTCAAGCCTCCTGAGTTCTACCTAGTAATGTTTTGTTTTTCAACTTCTCCAGTGACTTTTAAATAGATAAATATAACTAATTGCGATTCGATCCGAGCTACACAACAGTTTTCACTCCATGTGATATTTGCCATTCCCTTCAAAATTTTTCATCATATTAGATCTCAAATTAATTTAATTCCTAGTATTTCACCAAATATTGGGATGCTTAATTTGCAATGAATTTAGTAACATAATTTTATCTAGGAAAAAGTCTTCTGGGTATCCCATCTTTTCAAAATTGAAATATCTCTAAGCAAACTCTAATACAACGTCAATGTTATCAGTCCCGTATCCTTTTTTCTATAGTAATTTACTTCAAGTCGTAAGCAATTAGTGCTAATGTTACATTAATATAATTAAATTAAATTTATGCAATTAGAATTTTTTACTTCTGCTTACTTGAGCCAAGAGAACTGAAGCGAAAGGAATAAAAGTTAGAGAGAAAAAGGGGAGGGGAACAAAAATAATAAAAATATACAACAGCTTGAGCAGTCATCAGATCGTGTTCGTTGTTTTACTTTAAGGTGTCGTACATTGTGAGATGTAGAGTGTAGAAAATTTACCCAATAAATACATCAGGTAAGTAATGAAATCAATTGTCTTGCAAGATAAACATTTACAAACGCTGCCGTATCACTGAAACGCATTTATTTAATAGGTGCATTGGTTTTCTTTCTTTCTTTTTTTTTATATTGGAAATTGTCTTATATATTTTTAGAAAATTCTATTAATGAATTTTGTTGTGTGTTTCGCTGCTCTCTCAAGAAGGAGTTACCTTCGTTTTTCTTTTGAGAAGGAGAGATAAGATTCTGTCTGTGGTTGGTTTTTCCTCTTTGAAAAACGATGCCAATAAAGTTATGTAAGCTCCCGCTTTTGCTAATTGTACCTTAAGTGTTTTGTACCCCATATGGTGGAACAATTTTAATGTTCATCATTTTGTATCATGCTGCAAAATATTGACTGAAGACTCTCAGCATATTTTAAGTAGTCGTTAGCATCGTTCTGCTGTACAAACTTTCTCAAAAGGTTTGCGTATGAGAAGTCTAGCAACAGAATATGAAAATAAAGAACAGGAATTTTTTTTGTAAAATGCAGATTTTTTCCCCAACATATTTAAATATTTTTGCTGATGTTAATCTTGAAAGATAATACTTGATTGGAAAAAAAAACCATTTATATTTTTATTGAAACTTTGTTGATCATTTATATAAATAACCATTTATGATATTGGAAAAACTTCTTCTATTCAATATTATTTAAAATATATACTTGTGATAATAGTTGAAATTAGTGTTTTGTGAAATTAATGCTTTATTATTAAATCTATTCATTTTAAAGTTCGGCAATCTATTAAGACTTATGTTAAATTATAAATGAATAAAAATAGCAGAAACAATAGATAGTTTATTTCTATAATTTTAATAAGGTGCATAGAGAATAATATATTTCATTGATTTTTCTTTTCTTTTTTGCATATATTGTTTGTATTATCTCTTGCAAGATTTGATCCCCCCCCCCTCATTTACTAGGAAAATTGAAATAGAATGTAACTCATAGAACAGTTCTTAATCAATCTTAAATGAAAAACTAAATTGATTGAGAGTTATTCATTAAAACATTGTCATCAATATTAAAGAAGTTGTTTAAAGTATTAAATAGTCTCAAATTTTAATGAGGGTATTAAACAGGTAATTTATAAGAAATACAATAGGAAATTAAGTAAATCCTGTAGATAATGTATGTAAATACTTTCGTAACCACTTTATGAAGTAGCAGTTCGCTTAATAATACTCGTATGTTGGAATTCAGAAGTTGATGTGAAATCAATAAGATATATTTATGCTACGGTATTCTAAAATTTGAACCGATGTTTTCAGTTTAAATTAAAATATTTCATTTTAATTCTCTTTTATTAGATATAAAAATTTTTACCAGAAATCAATAAAAAAATTAAGGAATTTGTTTGCTTTTATCAAAGTCTTAGATTAAAACTTAATAATTTACAAGATGTGTTTTTACTATTGTTAAATTTTAAATTTATTATGAGTTTTGTTTTAATTCTAGAGGTAAAGAGCATTACTGGATCAAAATATGTTTGTTATTTATTAATCCTTAATTTAATTTTTTTATGTAGAAAATTTATTTGAAATAGCTAATTTAATTAGGAATGTTTGACTTTCTCTTTTATGTACGTTAGTTACATTCTTTTATGATGAAAATTCTGATTAATATAGCTAGAAATATTTGTGTTTTTTTTTTATTTTCATTAATAGGAAGAATGAATCTTCTACATATATTTTTGCTTTTAAACATTGTTTGGCGCTGTTGAAACCAATTCTAATAAAATGTTATATTCTGATAACATAAAGCAACAGCTTTTTAGTATCAGATTGTTATTGAAGAAACAATTGAGGTTAATGTGTTTTTATATTTAATTTTATTTACATTAAAAAAAAATTTAAGCTTCTGACTTTAGAAAAAAATTTTTTTTTTTTTTATGGGCATGTTTCTTTTTAGGCAGTAATTATCTATAGTGAATTATGAATGGAACTAAATATTTATGTTAAATTTTTTTAAATGTTGGAAATTAGATTAAAGAATGAAAGAAATGTACAAAGTATTGAAAAGGACATAAATGAAGTATAGATTTACCTTAATTTAAACTATAAAATCGGTAAAAAAAATTAACTAGTAGTATTTAGAATCAATTATATCATTTTCATTATTTTAAAATTGAATTTACTAATGGTAATAGACTACGCACTGATATATATCAATGTTTTATTATCGATTTTTTGGTAAATTATGGGAACAGGATGTTTCATATTCTACTCATTTAAAATTCATAATGATTTTAGATCGTCTTGTAGAATACCTGTTTATTTGAAAAACAATAAATTATTATAGAAGCAATATGTAAATATTATTGTATCTATGGTTTTAAAAAAAAAGTCGCACACATATCTGTGGTTTATTCTATTCTAAGAGAAGGGAGGGGAGCAATGTAAATTTCGAAAGAAAAAAATTATGTGTGTGCCATATGAAAAAACACTGTTACATTCAAAAGTGATTAAAGTTTTTTTTTTTTTTTTTTTTTTGGGGGGGGGGATATGAATCTATAAATTGTTAACACACATAAATAAACAGAAAGACACTTAGAAAAGATCCTGTAAACTAGTAAGTCACCTCACACACCTTTTCTAAAAAGAACACTGAAAAAAAGGCATAAGAATAGATGGTAGAAGCATTGCCATTTGATTGTCAAATTTCTTATGCATTTGAACTTATATTGTAAAAGGTTGGAAAAAGAGTAAAGACTGCCTTTCACACACAACCACAAACACAGCATGAAGAGTTTACTTGTATATGTTTCTTCAGTGTACAGTTTGTATAAGTTTTGACTCTCGGAAGAGAGACATGTTCAGAAATTATATGATAAAGATTTCATGAATGAAGAACTTTCTCCTTTTGGAACTTGATAAGTGTTTTTCCATACAATGATGACTGGAGTTTCATGTTTTGATGATTTTATCAAACATTTGCTATAATTTGTTAAAAATTTATTAAATTAATTATTTTCATTTTTCCTCATTCTGTCCTTGACCACGAAGTTTTATGGATAAGACTAATTGATATTATTTTATATATTTTGTGATAGGACAAATTTCTGCTTTAAATTATGCTTTTCTTTTAAATTTTGTTTTGATCTCTAAAAAAATATAAGTATTGGGAAACTTAATATTAGATGTGGCTTTCACCTCCCTTGAAACAATTGATAAAATAAATTTTATCCAAACTAAAAACCTGCTTCAAATATCATTCTTTTGTTATAGAAATCTAGATCTTGTTTGTACAACTTTTTGCTTATATTTATTTAAGGATTTATTTCTTACATTTTTAATCATTTTTTTTTTTTTTTTTTTCATGATCAGTTGAATGAAAAATGCTAGAAATATCCTTTCCATCAAAAAAAATCTTTTCTGGAAAAAAATGAAATGATAGCCTTTTTTATTATAGTATAATTATTTTGCACAAATGTTGTATAAAGTCAATGTTATGCAAAATAAAGTTTCCCCAAAATCAAATAAGTAAATTAAATTGACAGTTGATGGGAGATAAACAAAATACTCCAACTGAAAAACTCCACCAAAGGAAAAAATGTTACTCTAAGTCCTAAAAAGAAATTTTTTTTTAAGAGTATGAAAATATGTACTTGGGCATGCACTTGTTATAAAATTGTGAAAATACAAAATAAATGGTATTGTAATTGACATGTATGAAGGTAAAAGACATGATTTGCAGAGTAGTATTCAGAAATATTTTTTCAGTAAATAATGAAATATATTTTAGAGGAGCTGTGCTTTGTGTGAAAACCCCTTCAATGAATCTCTTCACATCAACACCTGTTATGTCTGGGATATCAATAGAGAGTTGAATCTTGCTATTAATTACTAATGTATTTGTTTCGCAGTTATATATATATATATTTTGTTTTAAATGCACTCTTTTAAAAGGAAATGTGTACGATCTCATTACATTGTAATTTTAATATGCAAGTTTCTCATGGTTTCATCGTATATTTTATAATGCAAGGGGAAGCGTCTTTCATCATACTAGAGAGGAAGAGTCATGATTCAGAATAATATTAATCAATTCCAATATCGTTTATATTTATGTTTTGAATGGAACTGTAAATGAATGGTTGTCACCAAGGATCAAATGTAGTTGTGATTCAATTCAATAGTTTCTAAACTTGCGCTCCGCGATAGAATTGCAATAAGGAGCAAATTGAATCTGATGTATCATCACAAAGAAATCTGTTGAAGAATACAATCTTCCTCCGTGCGCTGGTAAAAGTATAGTTTTCGCATATTGTACCCTATCACAGAGCATCGCCGTTCTTGTGGCCGCGATAGCCTAGTGGTCATGGTCGTGAACTCGCGATCTTTGGCGTTCTTCGAGTCGTGTGTTCGAGCCCTGATGACACATAAGACTCGCCGTATAGCGAGGCTGATGCACTATAAATCTGTCGAGGTCTCAAGTCCTCCTGTTGGCGTGGTGTAGAAGTTAGGAGTGAGGTGCCATCTCAGGTGTCGTCCTTGAACGAGGCTCAAAATTACAGTGCGACGTTAATAATCATTCTCTCAATCGCCTCGCCGCTCTTTGGTTCTGTGCCTTTTGGAAAATCCACTTCTATATGCGCTCATTCAGTGGACAATCCTTGTGAAACAAATATGTTCTTCACCGTCAACTTTTAATTATTACTTCTACAATTAATTCTTAAATAGTGATTTAATATGAAGAAATGACTTGAACTTGTATGCACTAACACTTTCTGCTTGGGAATATCACTTATTATTAAAATGATATTAATGTAATTATTTTATAAGTGTTATATATAATTATTGTAACACTAATAAATTACTTGCATATTGAACTCTGCTTCTTCAAAATACCCAGGCGGCGTTCTTGCTGGCTCGAGTCCACGCTACTTGGCTCTCCCATCTGCTCGATCAGCTGTTCTGTTCAGGGCGAGAGAAAAACCGTTATTTGTCATCCTTTTTAAACCTTTTGTATGATGACGTGGGTTCGAAACTCGATTCCTGTCATTGTTTCGATGAATTGTTATATATTAAATTAATAGCTCTTTAATCGTTTTCATGCGAATTCAAGGAAGACATTTGTGGATAAATTAGAACTATTTGAATGTCTGTCTCGTCACCTTTTTAGGTGAATGATTTTGCGGCCTTTCACAAAAGATTTTTCCAAGTCATCGTGTGTTTCTATCACATTCTTGAAGTTATCATAAACGAAATTTCCATGGAATGAAGATTGGATTTTGTTCATCTCAAAACAAGGATTGTTATTATTTTTTATATTTTGGGAATTTTCAACTGATGATTACTTCTGACAATCGCTTTCGAAGGATAAATGTGACCTGAAGGTTTTAGAAAATTTTGTTTTACTCCACCTTAAGATGTGGGAAAAGAAAATCTGTTAAAATTTGGTTCAAATGTTAACTGCAAGTTTCTTTAATTTCGTAAATGATCGGAAAAAAGAAATTTTAAATACTTTAGTATAAGAATGACAGGTTTCAAGATATATATGTCATGTAGAATAAATTTTTTACCGTTATTCATAAATTTTAAACAGAAATCCGTGTTTTCGCATTTTTATGTTTTGATCTACGCTTTTTTTTTTTTTTTTTTTTTATCTCGCGTGCTGTAAATTCAATGCATAGGGCCATAGAAATCTGGGTGAGCCAAGTGTCACTTTTTACATGTTTGTATGAAATTTTCGCTTACGTTCCCGTGTGGGATGAAAACCCAATGCGCGAGCTCCTTGGAAGTAGTCATCAACTTTTACTAATGCAAACATTTATTCCTACATTTTAAACGAAATGCATTCCCCCCCCCCTTCTTCCTACCAAATGTGGCGCTAATAATCAATCAAACCATTGCTAAGTGAATTTGTAAATTAATTTTAATAAAATTGTGATAAATGCGGAAAAAAATTGTTGGTAAAATTCTTCATTTGTGTAATGTTTTTATGAAAATTAAAATTATGATAGTGTTATTAATGAGAGTGAGATTATATTATTTCTCACTTTAAATTTACTTCGCTATTACTTTTTGTAAACAAATTAATTTTCATTGACCTAAAGCTGCTCTATTCCATCTGTTTACTGAGATTGGCTCGCGCCTTCCATTGGATCTCTGGAGTGAATGGAAATTTGAGATGGACGTCATCACCAAAGAGCTGGCATGGAACCGTCGTTAGACGAGGTGACAAACACATTTCTGGTGTTGCCGGCCTCTAATAGAGCCTCTGTCGATGATGCATTAACCATTTGGTTGTCATTTGAAACATTCTTGCAACACAATTGACAATATTCTTCACCCTTTCACCGAACATGACTACCTCTTTCAATCGATTGTTTTCGTTCTCGTCAAACACTTCTAAATTGAACACATTTTGGGTCTTGACCAGGATCTTGTTGATCTTATTTGACAATACAGGAAAGATTCCCAACTGGGACATCCGCCAGTATTGGTACGAACCAAATAGGAAAGTAACTTGAATAAGGACCACCACATCTGCCTATTTTTGCACATCACGTCTATCTATTTTTGGCTTGTTCTTCTGTTGCCTCCCCGATTAAAAGTGGTTTGATATCCTCACATTTCTTCAGTTGACTTCTGTGATGATCATTATGTTTGAAAAAACTTCTCTTACAGTTAACACTTAAATAGGAACTATAAGAAAAGGCATGATTATATTAACGAAAAAATGTTTATAAAAATCATCTGAAAAACAAAAGTATTTGAGATACTTCCCCCATGTCTTCTTTAAAAGTGTTCTCGTTTTTCGAGCATTATCGATTGCGTGATTCATACTGTATAATGTTTTAATAATTGATGTAATTTCTTTAAGTTGATGGTTGTTTGTTGCTTGAAATTTCTGGTACCGAATTCTCCTTAGGCATACTAGGCCAAACACAAGAGGAACAACACGTCTCTGACAACTCTTTTTATTTGATGCATTTAAAAATAGTTGAATCTTCTCTGAACATATTTTGTACACCTTTGAAATTCCTGCTTCTACGAAATTATTTCTAGCAATATTTTGAGCTGTTAGTACGCTTTCTTAGAGAATTTTTTAAACGGTTTTCTACATTAGAGGTCATTTTAAACGGTCACCCTGTGGAGGATCTAAGTACCATTTTAGCATTGACAAAGAAAAAAAAAAGAATCTTGCTGAACTCTGTCTAGTGATCGAAAAGAAATTCAAAAATTCTTCGCAAATTTTTCCCTTTTAAAAATTGTTTTAGTGACTTAAATCGAAACAATGTACGACTGCTGGTCGTAGTTTCTAGTTGCAGGGTTTCATTCCCGGAAGAAACCCAAACCGGAGAACCTTCTCGGATGTACTCTTGGAAACGAAAAGCATTCGCGAAAGACCTGCCTCTAATGTTGTTCTTGGTCGCGACGTCGTAGTAAAAAAGATTATTTGGAAATGCTTTTGCTTTGAATTTCCTCAGGAGCTTGCCTTATTTACGTAGGTACAGACATCATGACCCCGAGACACACTAGTGATATTTTTCTTTCCCTTGGGTTTTACTGTCTTAGGTAAAACGGGTGATGCGAACCTGGGATACTGTCGTGATCATTCTTTATTTTCGACTCTCCTTGTCAATCAATTTGAACCTATTCTTCATTTTTTTAAGTCTCCAGACCATAATTACACCTTGTTTGGCCTAGCATAGCCACATCTTGTTCTTGCTCCGTTAAACATTGCCATCTCATTCCATCCCATCCCATTGTTTTTGTTTAAACTTTGCTTCATAAACTTATATTCATAATTTTAAATATAAGTTATACAATTATAGTTTTATTGCAAAATATTACTGTAACAAATTCTGTATGTGACCGTAAATGATTAATTCAGTAACACACACAAGGAAAAAAAACTACATATAACTTATTTTTATGTAATCGATGTTCGAAAACAAATCGCGTAATATTTTAATTAAATTAATCGATAATTAAGCTATATTATTTATTAATTGGTGTAGAACTTTACAATTTATGTGCGGTTATATTCGCATTTTTTATTATTATTAAAAATTAAAAGCAAGACATTTTCAATTTTCTGACTAAAACCTCGAATAATTTTTTAACATAACAAGCGCTATAGTTTGAGAGCAATACATTTTACACATACTAGTTCAAAGTTATAATTAATTCAAAAAATATATATTGCAATTGTATTTATTAGAATTTGCCAATCTAACATAAAATAGTATTACCATAACAACATTGAACTTGGGGGAGGGGGGGTATCGGAAGGTTTTATCCCGTATTATAACTAAACATAAGTTAGCTCTATTTTTTTTATTAAATTATAAAATAAAATTTACGAAGAGATTATGATTCTTTTGGAACATTTGAAAGATTGAAAATAAATTTTCTAAATATGCAAATGATGTCTTAAATTCGGAAAAGCAAATATACATAATTTTCAAATGTAGAAGTCTTTCAAATTTAATGATTTGTCTGAAAAGCGATAGAGAAAATAAAATTAATTGTTTTCACATTTATGGTGCTGTAACAAATTCTCACTCTTTTTTTTTCTTCCTCCAACTATTTTTTGGGGCTACTTTATGACTTTATTTTATTTCAGAACCTCCCCTTGTGTATGAACTATCTTACATAAACCAGCATTACTAATATATATATAAAGTGTAGTGAATAGAAAATGCTGAGATAGAGAGATTAGACGTTTTTAAAGTGCTGAGAGGAGATTGAAGGTTATATAGTATTATAAGAGAGTGTGTATGATATTGATGCAGGAAAGTTAAGTGATCATCGGAAAGAGCTGATATTTGACTCGGACTCTGTTTATAAGTATTATTCTCGACTGGGATCCAATTTTGTTGTTATTAAGATATGTTGAAATTCCAGTTATAATCTTGGATTCCAGTCGCGAATTAGTAACCTATCCACATTCATTAGTAATAGTTGTCATTATATAATACGAACAAAACTATTGATTTTTCTTAACTAATTCTTTCTTGGATGAACATTCATTGAGTTTCGATGACTCTGATTCTAAGTAATGATGGAGAAATGTCACAAATGCGCCCACCATTACCCACCTTGATTCAGATCTTGAGTTAGAATGACAGTTCTGCCGATTCAATTTTGTGACAGTCTTTGCAAAAATAGGTAACATGAAGGAGGGCTCATACTACTAAAGTGAGTAACTACAAAAAGTTAGTATGTTTTGGAAAAATCAAACATGTATTTTGTTGGAAATATTCCCGCCTCATTATTTATATTCTTACATAAATACTGGTCGTTGTAGCCGAAAGGCCATGGCGGGTTTGTTTGTTTGTTTTTTTTTTTTTCCATCGAGGCATGGTTTCGAGTCCTGATTCCGTTTAAAACCTCCATTTAGTGATGTTGATGTACGTTACTTTTGTAGAGGCTGGCTTTTGTTGGCGTTGTGGGGAAGTATGAGTAGAATTTCAGCTCACAAATATCTTCCTGCTCACTTGACTGGGGTTCAAAATTGTGAGATCCGCCGCCAATAATCAACGTGGTGTTTTTAAGTGCGAAGTTAATAACACAATATTTTATAACATGTATTAGCTGCACTATTAAGGAGCCCCATTTAAAAAAAAAATATTTGTCAGAGCCTTTTATTCAATGTTGCCATATAAATATTGTAAAATTTCTCCGTATTACTTTTCATTTTCCTCCAAAATGGCACTATTTTGTGGAATTTGCCTCTAAGATGAGTGAGTGAAAGTAGAGGTTTAAGGCGCAAGAGCCATATATGGCTATGTTACACCAACCAATTTGTATTTGTGATCTAGACATCTGAAAAAATTAGAAAAAATATAATTGATTGACCAAAAAAAGTCGAAAATGTAGCCTTAAAAGATCTTTAAGCTTGCCCGTGGTTTCAATACTCGTATGGTGGGTGTCTGTCGCGAGCCCTGTTCGTTGATAGGGAGATTCGGCATATGATGGAAAAATGATTTCGATCCCCATTTGCTTGCTTCTATACGAAAGCAGGCTTTGGATAAAAAAAATTGCAATATCTTTCGCTTTCTTCCTTGTATGCATAGTTTTCCGTTATTTTATTATCTTTCGTTTTTACTGAAGACAGCTTGATACTCTTATATAAATACAAGTATTGTGTTCTATCATTTTTTGTTTTTTCATTTTAAACAAAATCTAGCATTTTTTGAAATACATCATGTGGCCTATATTCATTCTGCCATCGGATGCCAAATGAATATCTGTGGTTAGAAATTTTTTGTAATCGCTTGTATTTCTCGTTATTTTATATGAATTGACTACTTTGTTTCAGCAAAATTCAATTCCCCAAGGTGAGAGTGTGTGTTCTCTTTTTCTGTATGTGTATAAAGAAAAAAAGCTGGGATAAATCCTCCAAAAAAAAAAAAGTTTCTCCCCTAAGGTTTATTTAATTATATGAATAATTCTATTTTATTCAGATAATACATTGCTATACAAGATGTTTCATATATTGATGCTATACAAGATTTAAAAAAAAAAATGAAGTTGCTTTATTGATGTAGTTGCACAAATTAAAACTCGGTTGCTTACATTTTTATACTTTCTGAAATAATTTATATATATAAAATAAATAAATAAAAGAGGATTTTTTTAAACTATAAATTATTGTCATAACTTTTTTTTAAAGATCATGTCATTTCAGCAACTATACATAAGTCTTTTTTTTGCATTTATGTTTTTTTTTTATTATTATTATTATTATTATTTATTTTTTAAGATTAACAATTACGAGAGTCTTTCAATAAGTCCCTAAGAAAAGCAAATTATTTTAGGTAGATTTTATAATTTTTTTTATTTTCAACATAATCTCCTTTTAGCTTTACACACTTTCCGAGCTATGTGCTCCAACTTTTTAAAGCCATCTAAAAAGTAAGATTTCCCAAGATCTCTTCGAAGTAGGCGTCTGTTTGGGCGATGACCTCTTCGATCAACGTGAACCGTTGTTAGCGGAGCCATTTTTTTGAGTTTGGAAAAAAAAAGTCACTGTGGGCCGATTGCGGCGGATTTTGTGTTAATTCGAACTTTAATTGGCCATCGAAACTGACAGGTGTGCACCCGTGCATTGTCTTGATAGGATTTTTCTTTTTCAAATGAGATCGTTTTTTCTTGATTTTCTTCGTTCAACCGGTGCAATAACGACGCATAATATTCTACATCTGTGGTCATCATCATTGCAAGCCGATTTCACCGTCTTTGCTTTCTTCGGAGCTCTTTCACCTTCAAAAAACCATTGTTTTGACTGTTCTTTTGTCTCTGGAGTGTAGTTGTGTTTCCACGTTCCCTCCACAGTTAAGTATCGACTCGGAAGATTTTCAAGATTGTGACGAAAAAGCGCAGAAATACTCTCATAGTCATTTTCTACTATGAGAAAACGTGGCACCTGTCTCGCTGATATTTTTTATCCCCACCGAAATTTTCGTGCAAAATTGAAAATACTGTACCTTGCGATATGCCAGTGGTCTCTGCTCTTTTGTGCACTTTAATTTGTCCATCACTCAAAACCCAAATGGATTTTGTCAATCATTCCGGGAGTAGTCACTTCCACTGGGCATCCCGAACGACGTTCATTTTTCTGGACATGCAGCCTCGTTTAAAGTCATTTACCCAATTGTAAACAGTTGCAAACACAAGAGCAGAGGTGCCATGAACTTCATCCAACTCTGCTTTGATCTCTTTTTGTGTTAAGCCTTTAAATGTAAGTTAATCGCCGCTCGAGAAACTCGCTTTTTTCCATTTTTCAAAATTAACACAAGTTTTTTGCTTAAATCGACAACAAAAATGAAACTATGAGATGGAAATAACCGAGACTTATACAGCTGTCACGTATGACTTACGATGCTTATTAAAAACAAGCAATTTTCGAAGCTACGAGCACCATTTCTTGGATTTTCTAATGACTTTTTGAACAACCCTCGTATTATTTCAAACTAAAACACGGATATTGTTTTTGCCGTTATTTTGATTTATTGAATTGTATTCTAAATCTTTATTTTCTGTAGCAGCTTGTAATCTATTTCACGGACTAATATTTCGCAATAATATGGATAACTTTTTATGCAGTCTTTTTTCAATGCCTTTTCTAAACCTGCTGTATTGGATATAGCACGACTTTTTAATTTTTCTTCCAAATATGCCCACAAAAGTTCATTAAAATTTAACCAGAAATGTGTCAATGGAATGAATGCAGTTTTCAACACTTTCATCAATATATTTCATAATTTTTTAAGACTTAGTTTGATCCATTGTTATTGTGGTCTTGATTTTTTTGTCGACTCACAGAATCTTTAGAACGATAAGGTTTTTTCGGGGAACCCCATCACATCCTTAGAAAAATATATCTTAAAATAACATTTAAAATAGATACATATGTCATAGGTACTTTATATAAAAACAAATTATAGAAAAGTATTGTTTTTTTTTTTAATTTAAAAAAATAACATAAAATTAATATAATTTACTCATTAATAGCATTAACTCGTGTTCCAGGTGTCATCTACTCTTGCGTTATTACTGGAGTGTGCTTGTATTTATTTACATAAACTATCGAAGTTCTTGCTCTGTTGATGTTATAACAGGTCAATTGAAAAGTACCCGGCCTGACACATAGATGGCGCTACTAGAATTAAATCCATATGTTTTTTAGTTAGCCATAATTCTCAAAAAATGCGTGTATAAATTTGAATGTTGTCGGATCATTAGTTTGAGAATTATAGCATTTTGAGTGAAGCAACTTTTGTTATAGTGAAAAAAATGGATAAAAAGGAATTTCATGTGTTGATAAAATATTGCTTTTTGAAGGGAAAAAATACAGTTGAAGCAAAAACTTGGCTTGATGCCGAGTTTCCGGACACTGCCCCAGGAAAATCAACCATCAAGGATTGGTATGCTAAGTTTAGACGTGGTGAAATGAGCACCGAAGACGGTGAACGCAGGACGCCCAAAAGAGGTTGTTACCGATAAACTAAGAAAAATCCACAAAATGATTTGAATGACCGTAAGATTGAATGAAATAGCAGACACTCTAAAGATATCAACCGAACGTGTAACTATGCCCACAATATCATTGGGTATGAGAAAGCTCTGCACAAAGTGGGATCCTTGCGCGAACTCTTTTCATAAAAACAACGACAGTTGATGATTCTGAGCAGTTTGAAGATGATCAAGTGAGAATAAACCCAGTTTTTGCGTCGATATGTGACAATGGATGAAACACTGGCTCCATCATTTCCTCTGAAGTCCAATCATACCGAGTGGACTGCACACGATGAATCCGTCCCGTGGGAAAACGCAACAGTCAGCTGGCAAGGTATTGTGCGTCTGTATTTTGGGATCGATGGAATAATTTTCATTGACTCCCTTAGGAAGCGACCATCACAGCGCATTATATACATGTGGTTATCAGACCGTTAGAGACGAAATCGTCCGAAAAAACCCGCATTTGAAGAAAAAAGTGCTGCTTCATCAAACAATGCACTCGTGTCGTCAGTGAAAACGATGGCAATCCATAATTGGCCCTCGAATCTTCCCTTGTCATCCTTTCTTCAGATCTTCCCAGCGACTATTTCACCTGTTCTCAGATCTCAAAAGAATGTCATAGCTGGGAAGAAATTTTTTTCGAATGAAGAGGTGATCAGCGAAACTGAGGGCCTATTTTGGAAGCAAAGGACTAAATCGTTCTACAAAATGGTATCGAAAAAGTTGGAGCCTGCTATAATCAGTGTCATGACCCTTGAAGAGAATTTATGTTGAATAACAAAAACTAATTTTTGCCAAAAATGTATTTTATACTATGTAGGTCGGACTTTCAATTGACCTGTTATGTTGTCGCATTTCATGTTCTGCATTAATTTGTTTTTATATTTTGCTTTTCGTGCCACATACGTTAGAAAAAAGATTTTACAGAAATAACGTAGTTCGCCGCCTTAGTGTCGTCCGATCTAGAAAAATCGCAGCGAACGTGAATCTATTTTGCATATAAATCAACTGAATCATTACCAGCCAGAAGAGTTTTGCTCATGTCTACTGGCTTACCTTGTTGGACCGTCATTGAAAGTTACTACTAATTCAAAGATAACTAAATGTACATTTTTTAGTTAATAAATACAGTCAATTAGTATGAGCGTATTATACTTTTCTATTCGAATTTTTTATTTTTCAGCAGGAGATGCTGAGGTTTCATCTGTTGAACCCGCTTTGATATAATGTGAAGACTATACTGCCATTATTCATATTGAAGTGAAGGTTATATGATCCTTTGGCTGACATGACCCGTACCATAATTAAAAATAAATCATAAGTTTCCGGTGAGCAAAATTCGGTTTTTCTTAAATGTGGTTTTCGAATTAAAAATTTATATCCATTTTTAAAATTGTTTTATAACTTTTCTTTATTGAATAAGTCTTCATTTAAAGAAAACTATATAATTACTCGTACAATTTTTGATGCAGCATATATTACAATGAAGCTTTTTGCTCCACAATGAAGTTCTTAAAGTTGAAATAACAGGTCAATTGAAAAGTCCCCGGCCTACCATAGTAAAACACATTTTTTTGGCAAAATTAGTTTTTTTTATTCAACATAATACCCTTCAAGGGTGATACACTGATTATAGCGACCCTCCAACTTCGATACCATTTTTTGTAGTACGATTTGTTCTTTGTCAAAAATAGGCCTCAGTTATGATCACTTCATCTGACGAAAAAATTTCTTCCCAGCGAGCATTCTTTTGAGAACAGGAAATAGTCGCTGGGGGCCAGATCTTGAGAATACGGTGGATGAGGAAGGCCCAATTCATGCATTTTTGCCATCGTTTTCACTGACTTGTGACACGGTGCACGTTCCAGGTGAAGCAGCACTTTCTTTTCTTCTCAAATGCGGCCGTTTTTCAAGATTTCGTCCTTCTAACGGTCCGATAACGCTATGTAATAATCGCTGCTGATGGTCCTTCCATTTTCAAGGTAGTCAAAATTATTCCATGCGCATCCCAAAATACAGACGCCATGACCTTGCCAGCCGACTGTTGCGTTTTCCACGCTTTGAGCGGGTTCATCGTGTGCAGTCCACTGGATGACTGTCGATTGACCGAAGTGAAATGATGGAGCCATAACATTGTCACATATCGACGCAAAAAACTCGGGTTTATTACGCTGGATCATTCAACACTGCTCCGAATCATCAACTCGTCGTTGTTTTGGTCAAAAGTGAGCTCGCGCGGCACTCACTTTGCACAGAGAGGCTTTCATACCGAAATATTCATAGAATGATGTGGATGTACACGTTCAGTTGATATCTTTAGAGTGTCTATTTTATCTAATTTCACTTACGGTCATTCAAAATCATTTTGTGGATTTTAATGTTTTCGTCGGTAACAACTCTTTGGGCGTCCACTGCGTTCATATATACTGCCCGGTGCTCATTTCACCACGTCTAAATCTTAGCATGCCAATCCTTGATGGTTGATTTTCCTAAGTAGTGTCCGGAAACTCGGCATCGCCAAGTTTTCTTTGCTTCAACTGTATTTTTTCCTTCATAAAAGCACAATATTTATCAACACGTGAAATTCTTTTATCCATTTTTTCGGAATAACAAAAGTTGCTTCACCAAAATGCTGTTCACAACCAATGATCCGACAGCCAGTCAAAATGTATACACGCATCTTTGAGGGTTATGGCTAACTAAACAACATATGGATTTAATTCTAGCCATCTGTGTGTCAGGCCGGGGACTTTCAATTGATATGTTATCTTTCATGATTGATCCACCAACATCTCACAGAATTGATGCAAATGGCCTAATCAAATTGTAATGTCGAATTTCAATTTTTTTTTTTTTTTTTTGTCAAATGTTCTACTTACTAATTCATTTTATTATATTCTATTTTTTTTATTATTAAAATTTTCAAATAATTATTGATTTTTTTTAAAATCATATTTTCTTCTATATATGTAAACTCTTTATTCAGCATTTGAGAATGTATAACCATATTGGATTAAATATGAATTTATGTATTGCTATGTAACTATTTAGTGTGTGTATTCTTTTAATTTTATGAAGGACTGGAATGCGGCTTTCATATTCTCACTTTTATATTCTTCAATTGATAATTACTTTTGCAATAAAACTGTGTTCCAGAGTAAAAAAATTTTTGCTTTGTAAATCTTTTCGAATTATTGATACCCCATCGTAGGTTTTTTCTTTGCTATAATTCAATCTTTTAGATTATTTTTCTTAGTGTGATCTTTCAAGAATAGCAAACCCATTTCCGTGTACGGACAATTTCTAACGAATAACATTCTACTGCGCCGCATCACAGATGAGTACTGCGTGGAGGCTTCTTTTAACTTAATTTAACTCGTAACAGAAAACGTAAATCATACTCTTGTATACAGTGCTTTGTTGTTTTAATCAGTTAGCATTATTATTATATACTAAGTAGATTATTTTACTTTTGTAGTGTGTAGAAGCAAAATATACTATCCATCTTTCTTGGAAATATCTATGTCAGTTTTTTTTTGTTTTAACATTACTACAGTATGGTTTCTGTTAAGACATACTTTATAACCACTGGACCTTAAAATATTAGGTCTACTCGGAAATTTGTCCGTATTGTCATGAAAGAAAAGCAATACATTTTTCATGCATTTAATAATATTTATTGTACGCATATTTTTCATCGTTACTATTATTTGTTAATACCATTTTTTGGAAATACTTGTCTTTAGAGGCGAAGAACCCAAATAGTGATAGGTGACGTATGTTTCAGTTTTAACTTTTTTTCTTTAAAAAATTCTCGCAGGGAGATAAATAAGTGAATTAGAGGGCGCTAGGTTTGAGGAGTATGGTGGATTCACAAAAAATTCCCAGCTTAGCTCTGTAATTTCATTGACAAACTCCAAAGCAGGTGAGTGGCTCATATCATGATGCATTATAATATACCGCATTGAACATCCGTCTACTCTTCAGATCAGTGCTTTGTTTAGACGATTGATTTCTGTTGACATGTCCGATTTGAGCTTTACTGATCTTGTAAAAGCCGAAACGAATTCGTCCTGCAATCGCACCAGGACAGCTTCATTTCAGATTTAGTCCCTACGAGGTGGAAAGGACAGCCAGTCCATGCTGCATATATGCTCTTCCTAAAGATGTATTCGAAAATAATATATTTACCACCACCAGTTATGATCCGGTCCGAAATAGATTGTTTTCGTCCCGAGCAAACAGAGATGTGCATATGACAATTCGATTAATTAAATTTTTTCACTTAACTCACAATGAGGCACCCATCTGGAATGTTTATAGTATGCCTTAGTAACAACGAAAATTATATTGTACAATAAATATTTTTAAATGTCTGAAAATGTATATATTTTTTTTTTTCACTTAACAAATGAACTTAACTTCTGGTTGACCTAATAGTTGAGTGTTGGCACAAAAAAATAATTTTTTTTTAAAAAATCAATATTTTTTTTCTTGAAAATTGCATTGACAGATCCTGAATAAGCATAACTTAAATTATTTTCCTGCTCTGCCGAAAGCGGAATGTTTAAAATTGTGGACGCCGAGGCAGTCTCGGTTGCTAAATTATTCGCTGCTGTTGATGAGGAGAATGAGGTCGATTCAATACTCCAGTAACAGTTCAATGGAAGTTAGTTGTTATTAGTTGTGCATACGAGAAATTTTAAAAGTATTATGCGATATTTAGTTTCGTCACTTGCTGTTATGCTGGCTAGGTATTCCGCCGACCCAGAGTTTTGACATGCTTGGTAAATTCTGTTGGTACTGTCAATTCCTCCCAAACACGTTTCTTTTCATACTTAATTTCAGAACATTTAGTTTCGGTTTTTTCTTTATTTCATACTAGAAACTTTTTTTTTTGTTTCCTTTGGTTTTGATTTATTTTTGATACTATTTCTTGTTAAATCATTTGACGTTCTGTATTGAGTATGATTTCGTTTTATTATTAGTCTTGAAATTTCATCTCAATTTGTCTTCTTCATTAATGACAAAAAAAAAAAAAAAAGTAAGATGGAACAAATTAGTTTTTTACAGAATAGAAAAATTACAAGTTACCTAGATATTTACTATAGGATAATCATACCAGTGTGAAATTTTTTCGTGTTTTAAGAAAGAGAAATGTAACTATAAAGGTTATTCGATTTCAGATTAATTTTCACTCATCAAATAATTCTTAAATTTTTTCGACAAAGTGGTGGAATTTTTTTTTTTTTTTTTTTTTTTTTTATGAATAATAAAAACATTTGATCTTTATAAAAGCCTGTTTGCATTTTATCAATTTTTCTTATTTTTTTATCATGTTTAATATATATATATATATATATATATATACATATATATATATATATATATATATATATATATATATATATATATATAAAACAGGTGTCCGAGTTTTATTTAGACCTCTTCTACATTTGTGAAGTGTAAACACTTATTTTCTCGTAGTTGATTCTCCTCCTCCTTTCTCAATCTGAGTGGGAGCAGAAATTTGCTGGAATTGTGACAAACTTGTAAATGGTGGTGTGTTACATATGGAGATGATGCTTATATTTTCTCAAAAGTTGAAATATTTTGGCTTGAAGATTCTAAGGCGTTTCAGATGTATGAACGATATTAACGAGTGGCTTTCTTCTCTCTCAAACAGCAGCGAGCATTAGATTAGAGCAGATGCGATTAGATTTGAAAAGAAACGACCATTTAAGAATTATGTTTTAAAGAGGGTACGGAAATAGTAAGAAATGTAGAAGTCCAACCTGGTGTATATATGATCGAAACAATATACTTTGTTGTCCTGTTTTTTGTAATTAGGGAAATTTTCTCTCTCTCCCAATACGAATGAAAAATTTCTGATTGGGATCTGTTTTTACAATTGAGAATTGTAAATTACTTCAATTTACCTTTATTTTCAGTTTTTGAATGGAGGAACAATTTATTTTTTTGGAAATGTTTGTATTAAAGGATTAATCAACCACAATGAAGAGGCGTAGATTCATTAAGATTTCTTATGAATTGATAATTTAGTTGAATTCGAAGCATTTTAACAGCAGATGTACGAACACGTTCTAAAAAAAAAACAAAATGAAATTAAAAAAAAAAAAAAAAATGACAGTAGGCCTGTATTACTGAGAGGTGTTTTGTAATTGTATTCCTGAAGCACATCTAACTGAAGGTTGCGAAAATTTAGGAATAGAGGAATCCATTGAAAGGGAGAATTAAATATATAAATTTGATACATGAAATTTTTAATTCTATATATTTTGTTTCCCGTTCTGAAAATTCCAATAAAGACTTCTAGTTGTAATTAAATTGTTATTAAAAAAAAAATAAGTAGATAAAGTGACATCTTCCATTTACGACCATTTTCAAATAAGTATTATAAGTATATGGAGACGTATTTAACATTGAATTGAAAATGTAATTGAACAGGAAAGTGTTTAGGTGGAAAAAATTTATTTAATGTTAAAAGATAGTACTTATGGATTTTTGCAACAGCGACATTTTAAAATGTGAGGATTTCGACGTCAGGTTTATGAACATGTATCTTCACACGCTACAAGCATAAAATTAGTTTCGCGCTGAACGCCCCACCCAAGGTCGAGGAAAGTGAAGAAGTTCTGGCGATGCATCTAATTGATGCCTCGATTAGGCTTTTTTTTCTCTTCCGCCCAGAGGGATTTGTTAGATATTGAGAGACCCATCAAAAGAAAAGAGACTCTGATGAGTTCTCATAAATTTTCTTTACATCCCACATCAAAAGTGTTGCTGCTTGTCTCTGAAATGAAAATAAAATGTGCAATGTACGGGTGTTTCATCTGCTCGAGGTATCTTTTACCGTGCGTTACAGAAATAATTTGGGATTTATCTCCGAAATAGCTGCGGAAAGAGTTTATGTAGGCCTTAAGTGTTGCGGTTAACTCTTTCAGTTTTACTTTTTTTTTTTCCTAAACGGTATTTGATGAAGCATAATCTAGAAAACAGAAAAAGTCGATTATTTTGTTCTCTGATTTATATATTTATGAATATATATATTAATAATTTATATATATATGATATATGAGAAATATTAAAATTGATTAACTGAATCTGAGATATAATGTTTCTAATCGATTTCCATATCTCTGATTTATACTTTACTCGAACGTTTTATTTTTTTTAGAATCGCGTGTTTCTTCCTGTCAAGAAGAAATCTTAGTTACTAATATTTGATGAAATTATAGAAAAAAGATAGAGGATCTTTCGATGGTGATTTTTTCTTTTGCATTGACAATCTAAGTTGCGCTATGGAAGATGCTATGGTAAATGGGTTTTATTCATACCGAAGGTATGAGGTATTTCTGAAAGAATTGATAGATTCTCATAAAAAGTACTAAAATAAAGCCACATCTTCATGCAAGCCGGTTATCAATCGTGTAGTGAG